>JAMXBC010000010.1:22595000-22952500 GCA_024138005.1 Lumnitzera racemosa
CAGCTAGATTAGACGAATAAGATTACTTTAGTAGATTATATTAGTTTAGCTAGATCTTTATAATATTTAATAACTCTAGATGTTGTAGAAGTTTAATTATCTTATTTTATTATTTTGTAGGTAATTCGAATCTCTACGATTTTGGTGGATTTTTAGGTTATTTTAGTTGCTTATATAAATAACGAAATGTAAGTAAAATGAATAAGTACCTTTAGAAACTTACTAGTTAGGGTCTTGCAACTTTTGACTTGCAGGGCATTCTTTACATCATAGGTGCATATGTGATATGACTATTTTAGGAAAAACTACCAAGCTCCTTTGTAGGGTATTACAATAGGACACATGTATGATTGTTGTGCTTATTTAGAATAGTTGTTTAACCGAAACTATTAAATTTAGACCAATTAATTGTGTGCTGCTTGTACTTATTTCGCTTTAACCTTTCCTTAGTAGGGTTTAAGAGAATTGGTGAGACACCTAATAATCGTATGTGACTCCTCTGATGGGGGTTCCATATTGAGATGACCCAATTAGATATCGGAAGGGTTACTTGGGTAATAGATAGGACCTACACCAATACTATTTTATATATATTGCTTGTATAGGAGTCATGAGTTACTCTAAGTTTTAAGATGTTGGAACTATGTTGCCTACTAGCTAATAAATAAGATAATTAAAATGTGTTTGCTTCATTAATTATGTATGTTTGCATGTGAACTTTTGCTGTGTATAACACACGAATGTAGTTTTAGTGTTTTTGTACTGAGTTTTGGCTCATCTCGTAATATTATTTTGTTGTAGTACTTGAATAGAATGTACAGAGTTTATCAATTTGGATATCATAAGCAAGAATGCCTAGATGAGGAGTAGTGACTAGCACTTCCATCGTGACAATGAATTTTGAGATATGACAATTTGAGATTACTATACAATTAGTAAATTTTTATTTAAAGTTTGTAAAATTTACTTTATAATTATTTTAAATTCTTTAAAGAATTGCATTTCATTGGAATAATTTAGAATTTCCAATAAGAAATTTTGGTGATCATAATAAATATTTACACTTGATGTGTTATCAAATAATAGGGACATGTGGGGTCCTGTAAGGTTTCGAGTTCTAGGGCATTACAGAATCTAAAGTAGGAGACTGAGGAATAAAACTACAGTCTTCTTGTTGAAGATGTTATAAACTAATGTTCTCTTGCATGTTAAATTTGTTCTTTTATTATGCATGTTTACATGTATAATATGGAAGTGATGGTGGCAATTTTCAGTAATATAGGGAATAAATGGATTATAATAATGTGTGTATTCTTTATTTTTGGTAATTTAGTACTTAACATTTAATTTTTTTAATGATTTAATGTTTGTATTTTCAATTTGGTTATAAAATATATAATATTTGTACTTTAACTTTAATTGGCAATTTAGTATCTAATTTTTTAATAAATTGCTATAAAATTGAAAGTATAAATATGAAACTAGAAATTGCTAAAAATTGAAAGTATAAAATATGTATGGTGTATCTATACCTAAAACATAGAGTACATGAAAATGATGAAGATGGAGAATAGACAATCTGGAAGCCTTGAATGTATGAGTAAAGTATAAGAAAGCCTATGAAGCCTCGAGGGTCGAGTTTATAATTGTTGAGCTATTAAAATTGATATTTATCTAAGTTGTTTGTTTGAAAACTGAAGGTTATGGACAGAAATGTATCATTTATGTTAAACTTTAACGCCAATTTTGTAAAACCAGAAAGAAGATATCATAAATACTTCATAGTTAAGAGCCTAAAAGTTTTGTTACCTTTTAATATGATAGATAATTGCTAATAATGAAGAGCAACTCTAAGAAACATCTTTTATTTATTTATTTTTTCCTTCACTCTCTCTCTCTCTGCGTATATTTTTGGTTCGTCATTTTTTCTTATGATTTCTTACCCTTTCACTTTAGCTTGGATTGCCCAGTGACATATATATATATATATATATATATATGCATATGTATATATATATATATAGATATACAAAAATCATATTCTCATGTTCTTTAACTTAACACAGCAATCTATCCTTGAATAGAAGAAGAAAACAAAGGGGGCCATCTGTCATTTAGTTTTGTGGTAAGACCAATGTAAAAACTCCTGTATCTTGTATGATGGAACTCGTATCATGCACACAAAAAAATAATTAATCAATTGATTTCATAATCAATGGCGCTATAATTAAAGGGAATACAATGTCTAAAGATATTTTAGCTTTAGAGTGCTGCTCCCTGTCTGGCCTTCTAAAGTGTCAAGAAACTAAATTGGCTGCAAGTGATACCTATTTGAATTGTGAAGGTAAGACGCAATAATAAATGAGGAATTGATATTTAGTCTATCATGGTAAGATAAATATCATAAATGATTATAGGTACTTATATATATTAATTAATCATTTGCTATTAAGTATCACGTCGCTTCTAACAAAGCTTTACTTGGGTGTTAGATTCTTCGAAAAAACCACGAAGGAAAGAAAATGGAAAAATCAATTAGAAAGAAGAAAAGGGAGGGAGATTAGCTTTTTATGAAGGAAGAAAAATTGATATTTTAATTAACTTACTTGATGACTTTGTAGCCATTTGTTTGCTCAAAGTTTATAATTAATTTTTAAACGGAAACTACAAGTCAAAGTGGATCCGTCAACATCTCATTTCAATTTAATAGCGCCAAGGCACCAAAATTAAATAAAAATAGGGAATTCCTGGTAAAGAAAATCGTGTCAAAGAAAGCTAAGGTGGTGCATATCGAGGCTTCCTGTAGCCCTACGTAAAGTGGCACCAAGCCGCCTCTACTTTTAAGAGGGTTGATTCGCAACTGCCATAAGCTTTGGTACAAGGAAAAATTACACTTTTTCTTTTATTTTATTTTATTTTTTTGGCAGTAAGAGAAAATTTTGGCTTGTTCGAGGATTGGAGTTCGTAAAAATAATGACAGTGAAAATGCCACTTAAATGGCTATAACCAAAGGCCCTAAGTAGTAAATAATGTAGCCCTTAGAGTTCATCTCCTCGTATAAAATATCTGAATGTTGGTAAAGTGCGACGACTTGGACTCTTTTGTAGATTCACATAGGGCTTTTATGGGGAAATGATGAGTTTATATCTTATATTCATATTAGACTTCACCATGGGAGCGTATTTAGGTTAAAAGACGGATAAATGATTGACTAAATTAGGATTGTTATATCCTTAACGTTATCGTATTTTTTATTTTCTTCATACCCAAATTATCTCTTATGTATTTAGGTTTGGCTTTGTATAACTCTCTACCCCTCTCTCTCTCTATATATATTGTTATGTACATTAAGTAGAATAAGTGAGAAAAGAACATATGGTAATATATTTTAATATTGTGAGAAAACCATTGTATCATTAAAGTTATACTATAATGGATTGATGAAATATTGCTCAGTGATTCCTTCTTTTTTCTTTTTTTAGTATTTTTTTTTTTTGGAGATTTCGGTGAAGATTTGTAACTTTTTTTTCTCTCTCTTTTTAATTGTTTTATCTCTTACAATTATATGTCATATGATCTATAACAAAAAAAAAAAAAAAAATCTAGATCTTGGCCTAATAAATTGGTAAGAGATGGCCATAGAAAATAATATTGATAAACTTGGTGGTTACATAAATTTTAGTTGTGGAAAGTGTATATATGAGGGATCCTATTGAAGTTGGGCTTAAAGAAGGCTTAAGAATGATAGTTGAAGTCCATAAAGGATAATGAGTTGGTAAAACTTAATGAGAAGGCCCTAAAGATAATTAAGCTAATTTTGATAAATATTGTTTTGTAGGAGGTACTAACAAGGACCATACCAAAAATTACAAAGAAAATTGGATGAGTTATGCTAATGGTTACCTTTTAACCTAAGGCTCTAAAGGCTTAAGCCCATAACTAAGCTCAACCGACTAACTCAAGAGCCCTTCTTGCCTTTGTTAGGCACTTTCTCACACTAAGCACATAGGATGACTCGAGTATATACATTAAAGCCACCTCTAGAGCTTACAGCATGAACAAAGATTTCGGATAGCTCCCAAACACCTACGTTCCTGTGAGCTACCTTATAGGTGTATGCAATCATAGAGCTAATGCAACCCTTGGAAAGAACTAAGACTTCAAGCACTCTTAAATCGAGCTGCAAGCATCTACAGGCCTCCTCTCAAAGACCCAGTATTTCATCTTTTGACAACCAAAGATAAGCGTACTACTAACTTGGAGCGGCTTCTGTAACTAGTGTAGCCTAACACAACTAAACTTGTCGTCCTCCTTGCTTTTTTCTCTCTCCTCATTAAATATTGAATGATATCTTGACACATAGCTTAGAGGTCTAGCCATTAGGCTAGGGCAGCTGCCCATGCCAATGTGATAAGCCCAGTCCTTAAGCTTCTACCAACCAACAGAAATGTAAGAGTCTTTCCTCATACTAATAGCACCACCTCCTCGGATTTCATCTTAGCTAATCCCCTCTTATTACGTAATCAAGTAGGTTGGAACCCTTACCTATAAATAGGATGGGAAGTAAGGGAGATAAAATTCCCTTTAGAATACTTCTTAGCTAACTCTCTCTCTCTCTCTCTCTCAACTCTTATCACTCTCTTCGCTAACTTGAGCTTTGGAGGGCCCTCACTAGCTATACCATAACGGTTTTTTGTAGGTCAATCATCATCAACAATTATCGGACCACTAGGAACTCCACTAAAAACCATATTAGTGATACTTACTTATACCATTTGGCATCTCTTGTTTACCTAAACTTTGCATCATGGTTAAGAGTAAGAACACTAATCCCCCTCCATCATTCATAGGTGGTAGCGAATAGTCGTAGGTGGTGGCGAATAGTCATCAACACCACCACCACCACCACTACCACTATAAACAAAGTAACCACCATCGAACATGAAATAGATGAAGATAATGTTTTGCTAGTTTTATGGAGGCCAATAAAAAAAAAAAATCCCTCCAAAACAATGTGAACTTAAGGTAGCAACTGGCAACCACTTAAAAACTAAAAGAGAAGGCTAACCCTAAAGATAGCATCTACCCTAAGGACATATTCACTAGCTTCTTTAGTAGACAACAGAAGCCTTAGGCACTCACTAACACTCGTGTTGATAAACCTTATGTGCCTATGCAGTCGTGTTTAGCTCGGGCATCATTCAATAGAGGACTTGCGCGATCAATTGAATACCAACCGTGGTAAGGTGCAACACTAAGCAAAATTGTCCGACACCAGTAAGATATGCTAATACATCTCCCCTAAGTATTCGTAAAGGTACCTAGAGGAGATGAATACCTTTGAACTTGACGAAGATATCTAATGTTCTTTAAGATCAGAAGCGACTTGAATCCTTCATTCTCTAATAAGGCATTATGGTGAGATAAATCCCATTTACACCAATCATCCTAGAAGAAACTTTTCTACAAGGTGTACGGCTCCCTTATCCGAACATAAATGATGGCTTGGATGACCCAGACAATCACCTGGCACATTTCTGCACGATGATGAGCCTACATAAGTACTTTGAAACCATCATGTGCAAAGTATTCCCGAGGAACCTCACTAAGGCTATAGTGTGGTTTAACTAACTCTTAGATGGTTCCATTTACTTGCTCGACGACCTCACCACCAAATTTCAATAGAACTTTATTAGTGGTAAGGTGCTATATAAGGAGTTGTCTATGTTATACAACGTCTGACAACACTTTAGTGGGATCTTATGAGCCTACCTTCAACTACGCTAAGCTTTTGATCCCTAAGGCTGACACCCAATCATCTCTTTAGGCTGTTATTTATGGCTTAGACCCCAGCAACAAAATCTTTGAAGCTATAGCATTGAGATGTTTGAGCACCTTTGAGTAATTCATGACCATCACTAAGCAATATGTCACATAAGAAGATACCATTGAAGCATGATTAGAAAATGGCATATAACAGAGCTCCTCTATAAAGGATTACCTTGGTCTTTGTAAAGATTGCCTTTCATCATCCTTAGACCGTAGAGAGAGGCAAAAGCAAAAATTTGTTGAATACTCTAACTATACTCCATTAAATCGCCTTCTTAGAAAAGTTCTCTATGAGGTCTGCCAATAGCTCCCTTGATAGGAATTAGACCACCAGACCCTTGACCTACGCCTGAGGACTGGAAAGCAAGGCCAAGTGAATTTTTTCCTTACGACTCACTATTGAGGAGTTCGAGCTGCTGCAATCTATTGAATTGATGCATTGGCTGACCTAAACCTTCTTATACTCGTTATTTATCTCTAGCTATAAACTAGAGTTACACTTGAGTAACAGCTTGACTAATCTGGCCACCCACCTAGTCGACCAAAATCCAAGTCATTCTGAATACGTTTAAGTTGAGTTTACCTAAAAAGAGTTATCTATTTAGCTTAGCACAATTGCCCTTTCACCTTTGCTTTGTACCTCGACTCTACAATTATTGGCCTAAACATACAGATTGTCTTTTTTGCTAGAAAGTCACCCATCCATATAGAGCTATGTATTCGAGTAATCATATGACAGAATCTTCTGTACAAGATACCCATATTTGTTATATTTTCAATTATACCCTTTATTATTCCTTGTACAGTACTTTTTTTAAATATTACCTTTTTAGTCATTTCTACTTTTGGTAGGATGCCCTAATGATACCCCATTGTAAAGATAGCCACATCATCATCATACTTCAAAATGTTGAATATACTTCCTCTTCATGAACATAGCTAACAACTTGTTTACTTACTTTACTCTTATCTTAACCCTTAAGTAAGGCTAGGTGGTAAGTACCCTCATTGGATCAGCTCGTGCATTATATTAAGCTGAGCCATGAGTCTTCAAAAATTCCTTAGTACGTCATATCCTTAGAGCTATTTGAGGGTTTGCTAGTTTTATTTTCATTATTGTTCTTGCATTTACCACTTTATCTTTAAGCTTTTAGCAAGCTTAGACCTACCTTAACACCATTGCCCTTATTGGCTCTCGGTGTAGTGTATCATTCCCCACACTCTGCATGATATAGATTAGCATGGGTGAACATGTGGAACCCAATATCACATGAAAACCAATGAGTGGGTCCAAACTGCGAGATGTTTCGAAAAGTAAATGAAAGTTAATGGTTTAGCAAATCCATGAGTTATTTAGCTGAATATGACGCATCAACATGATCTAATATGGCTTAAGATTCGCCAAACATGCACAGCCATGGACCTGTTTTGGATGACCTATCTTATTTGGGGCCAATTCAACATGTCTATAGCTAACCTGACATGACCAAGGTTGACCTCACATGGTTAGACTGACCTGATATGGCAGTAGTACTTGACATGACAGTAGCTAACCTCTCATGGTCGAGTTGATCTAACATGAATGTGGCCGGCCAGTTTGATATGACTCGATGTGGCCGAGTTGATATGGAATAGCTGAGCAGTCTCGTCATGACAGAGTAGACCTTGGCCGAACAAACTCGGTTAAGCAGAGCAAACCTTGGTCGAACAAACTTGGTCAAGTAGATCATCCTTGGTAAAGTAGGGTGGACGGGTAGGATAAGACAGTCTTATATAGCTTATCCGAGTAGACTTGATAGAATAGAACAAAGCTAACCATAGTATGGTAGAATGGATCAAGTATAGTGCAGAAGACCAGGCAAAGAAGAGCACAAATGGTAGGTTAGGATAGAACCTGTAGAGCACGTTGGATCTTCCAATATTACCATAGTTCATAAATAGGTCTGTGGGAGAGTTCGGTTAGGGTAGAGCAAGGCATACTCAACATAACAGGGTAGACTTAACATGGTAAGCCATCTAACGCTGACATATCTTATAAATAGGTTACCCACTTGTGTGGAGCTCGCGAGCAAGCCTCCTATGTGGTTTGAAACCTGGCGTGGCATCGGGCTGGTACCTAGAATCCTATCACTACATATTAGGGAAACCCCTAAAGCTGTTACCTCAAGCAGATTCTGTGATAACTACAACACACATGGCCATAACATCGATTAATTAAAGGATAGCAACAATGAACACATCAATAATAGGAAAATCTACTTGATGACACTTACCATAGAGGCCGACGAAGATAGACATAAACAATCATCAAAGGACCAAGATTGTTAGATGACAAATGCTCCTCCCAACCTTAGCACGAAGTACTCTTCGTCTGAGCAAAGAACCCTAGAATTAACACAATTATCTCTTTCTTGGATAATGACAAAGAAGGCACTAAGTAACCCCATATTGATCCACTTGTTATTAATGCCGAGAGAGGGGACTTTGACATCTTTAAAACCTTTATAAATAATGATAGCTCGACAGACATCCTATTCCCTCTACCTACAAGTAAATGAGGGACAAGTTAGAAGAGGAGCTCTGGCCATATAAGTAAAGCCTTATAGGGTTTAATAGAAAGATGGTTCTAGAAAAAGGCTTAATTACACCCCATGTTCAATTAGGTGATGACAAGCACATCACTTCAAAGTTGATAGATTTTGTCTTTGTCGATCATTGGTCCCCCTATAGTGTTATCCCAAAAAGAAAGAGAAGACATCACTGCCGTCCTTCGCTCTAATATAGACGTCTTCGTGACGTCTCCTAAAGAAATGCTCGGGAATCATTGGCATAATTGAGGTAATATACCACCTCAAGGTCTACCTTTGTATACACCTTGTAAAGCAAAAGAGAAGACACCTTAGAGTGACAAGCTGCCATCGAGTAAGAAGTGCAAAAGTTACTAGGAGCTGGGTTCATAAGACAGGAGCGCTATCTTACCTAATTAGCAAACATTATCTTTGTGAAGAAATTTAAAGGCAAACGGAAAATGTATATCGACTACATTGATCTTAACAAAGCTTGCCTAAAACTTGCTTCTAACTCTTGAGACTCAACTAACTCATCAATTCTATATCTAGCCATGCTAGACTTGGTTTTATGGATGCCTACTCCGACTATAACTAGATCCATATGGCCCCCGAAGACTAAGTTTGCACCTCTTTCACCACTGACTTTAAAACATAAAGCTATAAGGTAATGCTCTTTGACCTCAAAAATGTTAGGACAACATATTAAAGGTTGGTGACTATCGTCCTCAAATCCCAATTAGAAGAAATATGGAAGCTTATGTAGACAACGTGATTGTCAAAAGCAAGCACAAGACCTAGCACATTGACAACCTATGTGAAACCTTTGATATATTTTGAAAGAACCAAATGAAGCTTAACCCTCAAAAGTATGTCTTCGGGTTAGGATATGACAAGTTCCTTAGGTTCACAGTTATAGAGCACGGTATAAATGTAAAACTTGAATTCAAAAATAAGTAAATAAGAAGAATTTAAACAATATAAAAGAGTTTATAAATAATAAGCTTCGGCATGTTATGTAATTAACCTTAAGTAGTGAGGGTAAAGTAGTCCAAAGAAAATTTCAAACCCCTTCCCTTTCTTACTACATTTTATTTTATTTGCACTACTTGTCACCTTTCCTGTATACTTCTTTCTTTTCACACCAGTAGAAACCTTACAAGAGACATCTCAAGAATAACCTAAATTCGGATTTGAGGAAAGTCTGTCTATTTCAAGTGAAGCAAACATCATCTTCTGCTTGGAGACAATGTATTTGGGTAAGTTTTGTGCTTATATTGAAGGAAATTCATTTTTCCTTTAGTTTTGGTGAAGAAAACTTAAGGATTATCACTTTAACAAAACTAGGGAGTGAGAATTACGGGCTTAAGTGTTCTTGCATAAAGAAACATCAAGTAAGTTGTTCTAAACCCCTTATTTTATCTAAAGTTTCATTCTTTTTATGGATTGTTGAGTTGAGGAGTTAGGTGTGATTGAGGGTTGGAATTTTTGTTTGTCGTTTTGGTAGATGTTGTAGAGTGTTTGGAGATGAGTTAAGAGTAGGAAAAGACCCAAGGAAGTGAAGGATGCTGTTAGGGCTCAGAGTTGGTTGTATATAGGGGAAGAACCACATGTTGTATTCTGCAAAAAACTACAGAATGCAACTGGTGTTTGGGTGCCATGCTTAGTAGCATCCTAATGCTGCGGTTCCTAAAAACCCATAGGATGTGAGTTGTTCATTGGTGTTTGGATGCTTGACCTTCTAGCGTTCAGATGCTATGTTTGCTGTAATGGGTAGAAAGTTCTCATCTCATTCCTCATGACTTTTCTAACCTTCTTTTTTCATTCTAAAACCTCTTCAATATGTTTTTAAACAAGTTTTCTAAATCAAAACAACAACCAAACTCCGTTTTTCCAAGAAATGATTTGAGACTTCTTGTAAGGACTTGTAGCCTAGTTGAGGGGTTGAGATGCAAGGAGTGAGTAGTGACTTTCATGATTAAGTTTAGGGAATAAGCTACTTATTTTGTAATGTACTAAGTTGTAGATCACTAAGACACTTGTTGAACACTATTGAGGAGTTAAGTATGCGATGTTTTCTTGTGTGTTTGTACTTGTTAGGTTAGCAGTAAATGGACTTATTACATGTATATGGCCTAATTATTGATTCTACTAGTTGTGCTTGGCTTCGACCTCTCACTGATAGGGTTTAGTGAGGTTAGTAAGGCACTTAGCGATCTTTACACAATGTTATCCCGAGTAGAGTCCTTTAATAAAAGGAATCAAGTAAATCTAAGTTGGTTATCAAGTGCTCAATTACTTAGTTACTTAGGTGATGAGGAGGACCCACATTATTACTATGTATGTATATATATTTATGGTTTGTGTGGAGTCATAAGTTATCCTAAGTTTTGGGACACTAAGACTGTGTTTCTTGTCAAACTTAAAAAAGATATTAAATAAATGTATACTGCATTTTGTTACTTTTTATGCATATGAGTTGTTCCTTGGATCTTCACCTGCATGTACTTTCATATTCCTTATTGGGCATAGCTCACCCTTTGGAGATTTGTGTTTTTCAATTGTAAGTTTAGGTTATGTTTATGTTACTAAGATTTATGATGATATCGGTTGCGTTTATTATTAAGAAGAGGTTAGAGATTGCTACATTGCTAATGGGTCGGGTTATGCATAAAATAGACAATAGGCATGGACTGTAGATGGCATTTAGTTTTAGTGCTACTTGTAAAATGTTTTTCGTCTTGCTTATTGATCTATTGCGTAGAGTTACCTATGGCTTCCAATGGTTATATATTTCATGATACTTGTTAGAGCTATGAGATTCCTTAGTTAAGATGTTACATTTATGTTATCTAAGGTAGGTAATGTCAGATCTTTGTATAATTGGAGATGAGTGGGTATTTATACCATTCTTTTGTTAATGATTGAGGAGTTATTTATATGAGAGTTGATAGAATATTATTAATTATTTGTGGATTATTGATAGGTTATAGGTTCTTAGACACCTTAGCACGTTAACCTTTAGAGATGACTTAGGTTCTAAGGCATTACAGTTTTAGTGGTATTAGAACTTGGGTTAAAAGATCCTTAGAGCATTAGGTATTGAATCTTTAAGAAGGTAAGATATAAGGAGTGTGGGTAGTTAAGGGGTTAAGCTTAAATCTAAGAGAGTGGCTCATACTGATTTGGGGTTAGTTGCATTAATCTTACCTAAATGCCTTTTTCCTCACTATTATGTTACTATTTGTTGCTAGTTAATATTTATGCTTTCATTTTTTAGTTGTCATCTTTTCTTATATTGTCTTTATTGTGTTTTTTGCTAGATTTTCTATTACATTTTACTATTTTATTTGGTATCTTCTTTGTATATATATATATATATATATATATATATTCAGTACCAGCCTCTCTTTACTATTTCTCTTGTAATTTTTTTTTTATCCTTTTAAAGCTTACCTAGATGTGTGGTGGAAGAAGAGTTGAATTGGTGTAGTGGAGATAAAGTTGGAGTTATAATTGGTGGAGCTAATGTCCTTGATATGCTCAGTAATGTAACATAAGTAAAATCCTTAGTAAGGAATGAAATATAAATTACTTAATTTTATAATAAGGATAGGAAAATAATTTAACGATATGGGATTCATATGTACCTATATGTACATTCGTAACTAAGACTTAACAATACTATATGTGATAATGTAAATCTATGAATAATAAGAAAATAACATAAAACTCGCTTAATGGGAGAGTTAAAAATTCATATCATTAAATAAGAAGAAATAACCAACTAGTGAATTTAAAAGATTCAGTAAACTTAAGTGATAGATCATAATGTCTCTTAGGACAATCAAGATACCTACAAGAAAACGTATTAAATACTAATGTTAACACTAAAGCAAAATAGGAACCCGCTTCACTAAATTACTTATAATGGGTATAGACGTAGCAATAAGAGTTACCTATTCAAAGACTAATGATTAATAATAGTGGTGAATTGAGTAAAAGACTAAAGACATGAATTGGTGTTCTTATATACGTTGCAATGTGTATGCGTGTAATAGGGTTATTAAGTCCTTATTTTTTCATGGTGAGTTAAGGTTATGTCTAGTATATTGATGTGTCAGTTGTGTCATGCCATGTAAGTCAAGTCGAGTTATCGGTCTTAACTCTTCAAGTTGGTTGTTTATGTAACTTGTTAACCCCATATTTATGTGTCTCTTTTCCAAAATGTATTATATGGAAAATTCTTTGATACTAAAGAACTAAAGTGAGAAAATATGTAGAGTGGTAACCAATGAACTAAAGATTAGAATGCAAATAATAAAGAATTGTAATAATAAATAACAAACAAATTAATAGTATATAGCAAGTCTCGAGGAAAGTAAATTATAGATAATATAACTTAGATTACTATAGCAGAAATATTAAGGAATGGCAACTAAAACGATTATAAGGAATAACGAAATATATAAAATTCAAAAAACCTACTAAAGCTTAACATATTGAATTAAATAAAAGTGAAATTAATCTTAAAGGGTGCAAAAGCGTTGATAGTAGATGAATCGATTACACTAAGATCTATAAGGGAAATAATTAATTCATATGGCTTAACCAATTGAAGAAGGATAATAATAGTATTAATGGTAATAGTAAGACTCTCTTATAATCTAATGCTATGCTGGGGTTAAGTGAAGGAAATGAGTAGTTATTGAGTGAGGTGCGTATGTATATACATACATACATACATACATACATACATACATACATACATATGTTTGTATATGGAACTTTTATGAGCAACTCTAATCCAAGCTATTTAAAGACTCCTAACCTACTATGTTAACCTATCCAAGAGATCTCTTTACGTCTTAGATATGATTATGTTCTAGGTCATGTTGTTCCCAGGAGTACTCTTACCTTAGAATCATAAAGCTACTCAAGGAATGTAATGACCAAAAACGTAGTATGACTTGAATACGAGTCATGCCGTAAGGTTAGAGACTGGTATTGGGATGTTATATGATAAAAGTATACTATTATAGAGTTAAGGTGATCGAAAATTGACTTATTGGTGTTAAGAATATTGGGATTGTTAAGGTGAGACATTGCAAGGTTAAACCCCAATGTAGATGGATGAGAATTGAGTAAACAAAGGAGTAATAGAATAGGCAGTAATTAAGTACCTTGGGAATTAGAGATGAAATTTATACAAGAAGTAAGAGATTTAGGATGTCAATATAATAGTAATAATTGTAAGCTAACAAATTAAGTAGGTAAGACAGTATTATAAGTGAAATGAAAGAAGCCTCAGGTGAAGCTAAAGGACATGAATAATTTAGTGGACAATGGTAGCATTTAATTAGGCAATGAGAAGGAGTTTTACTAACTAGGTAACTAATTTAATAAAGGAAGATAAACAAAAATTCTTGAATTAAGGAAGAGGAAGAGTGGGTAATGACTAGGGCTGTAGTTGAACTTGATAAAGAAGTAAAGAAAAGGTGACGTTATAAGAGTATAAAGGACAAGGATTAAATAGGACCAGGAGGAAAAAGTCACAAGGAAGGAGTACTTAAAGTTGTTTCAGATTCCATGTATAAACTTTCGAGGACAAAACTGTTGTTGAAGGGGGAGAAGCCATAAAACCCAAATTTAGAAATAAGTAAATAAGAAGGATTTAAGGAATATAAAAGAGTTTACAAATAATAGGTTGTAACATAGCATGTAATTAACTATAAGCAGTGAGGGCAAAGTAGTCCAAAGGAAATTTTAGACCCCTTTTGATGGGAATCAGGCTACTAAACCATTAATCTACAATTGAGCCTGAGGACTAGAGAGACTGGCAAAATGAATCCTTTTGTTTTAGCTGACGCCTACCAAGGTCGAATACTTCCTTGCTACCAAGCACCTTCATTAATGCCTAATCAAGTACTTACTCGGCATCACCCATGTTGAGATGCCAAGAAAGAGAATTCGAACTAATCAAGCTACCCCTGCTTGGACAAGCATATTGTCTATACTTTTTTATCCGTATCTTCTAACAACCTTGCCAATATAGCATTATCACATGTACAATATTATATGTAGAATCTGTTGCACCAATGATTATTTTCTTTATATATTCATTTTTACCCTTTGTATCTTATACATTACTTTCTTAGGAAATGCCCTTTTTGTCTTTTCCCTTTTGGGCAAGTTGCCCCAACTTATGGGTATAAATACCTTTATACTTATAACTATAGGGGAATTCAATTAACATATTACCATTAATACACTTCTGTGTTTTCTTTTTTGCGTAAACACTCTATTTACTCTTTGTATCACTCCTATCCTAATCCTTAAGCAAGGCTAGATGGCGAGTAACCTCACCGGTCCGATTCGTGCATCATATCCTTTGGAGCTATTTGTGGTTTTGCTTACTTTTTTTATTTGCATTTGTCCTTTACTCACATACCCCATCACTTTCTTTCGAGCTTTTTGAAAACTTGGATCCATCTAGGGACCAGCCTTGTCTGTTCTTGGTTACGGTTTACATTATCTTGGGATTAAAGCAGAGGTTTTGTTCGAGTTGACGTATGTTTTTGAAGTTCTATTGTACTCTATTTTGCATTTATGAAACAGAGCAAGTTACTGTGTTCATTTAAGCGCTGTGTTGTTAATTGTTAATTTCCTAAAAGTGTTTATTGAGTTTTGAATCTGTGAGAAAAAAAAAATGACTGTCCCGAGTAAGAATGTTGGTACTGGCAATGGTAGTGGAGTTGTCCACCACAGACAACAATCTTAGGGAACTCCCAGAACTATTGGCGAAAGACTTGATGAGGCAGCTAACTTTTTGGTGGATCTGACTCGAGCTGTTCATGTGCTGTTTCGTCGACCCGCTAAGGCTGTGTAAAACACCTTATAAGTTGCTCAACCTATTAGAGGTCAAAACCTAGCTAGACATGTTTAAGGTGGAGGAGTAGGCAAATGAGTGAGGAGAAGGATTGATTTGGCAAACATGGGAGATAAGGAAGAAGAGGGGTATTTTGAAGAAGAGAGTGTTCAAATCCTAAGAGCATTTGACTATGTGAAGCTTTAGATTCCGAATTTTAATGAATCTAGGAATGTTGATGAATATCTGGAGTGGGAAGAGAAGGTAGAGCATATGTTTGATTATTATCAGTATGAGGATTACGAGAAAGTGAGGAATACTATTGTTGATTTTTCTAGATATATCACCATATAGTATAAAAACTTCTAAGCAATGAGAAGATGAGAGGGCTACCGAGAGATTAACACTTGGCTCGAGATGAAGAGAGTGCTCAGAAACAGATTCATGCTAGAATCTCCAATATACCTTCACTTTACTGTAGGAGCTGAGACAAGGAGGTCGAACTATTGATGAGTATGCTCAAGAGTTTTAAATGCTTATGATTTGTTGTGAGGTAGAGGAACCACTAGTTCAAACTGTGTTAAGATTTATTATTGAAGAAAAAGTTGATATTTGGGACATTGTGGAGCTTCAATGATCATCACAATAGATGAAGCTATTAGGATTACCCAGCAAGTAGAGAGGTAAAGAAGGAGCTGAGTGCTGACGAGGATGCCATTTAGCTGATTAGGACAGGCAAGTCATCGAGCACCGTTGAGTATTGAGTCAAACAGAAAGATTGATGCTTGAGCTGAGCAAAAAGGCTGACTTGATGGTAAAGTATCGACTTGAACTTATAAGAAGGGACAAGTGTAAGACCCATAATCAACTACTTGAAGTTTGGCTCGTAGAATTTAGGACGATTAGTTAAAGGATTCGATTAAGCCTAAATTATCAAATAAAGTTAGAAATATTAGTAAAAGAAATCCCATAAGTTTGAATTTAAGAAAATAAATAATAAAATAAAAGGATATAAAATTTTCAAAATTTAAGTATATTACTCGTTATTTGTCAAAAATACGTAAAATGTATTTCGATAACTAATGAATTGCTAGAGATAAATTATATGTATACTAAAAATCATAGAATGAATTAAATAATATTTAGGAATATTTATTTGTACTATATATGAATTTACATATAGGTGGAAATATGCGTAATTACTAGAAATACGCGAAATGTGTTAAAATAATGCTAAATAATTAAAGAAAATTCATAATTAATTAAGGAAAAATAAAAAAAAGGAATGATCCAGATTTGGGTCTTGGCAATTGGGGAAAAGAAGAAAAAATTCAGTTAATTAAATTAGAATAACACAAAAAGCAAATTAGAAGAAGATAGAGCAATTGTCTAATCAAATTAATGCACAATAATTCCCTAAGACCTCTATAAATGATCCAAATTTTTCAGAAGCTCATTTTGGATGTCTGGAATTGAAGAAAATTAGAGAGAGGTGAAATTGAGAGGAAATTAGGGTTTTACAAAAAATTTATGCAACTAGGGTTTTGGAAGGAAACCCACATCCGATGGCCACCTGGAAATGAACGGCCGCCACCACACCACTCCACTACCACCGCCCAACTTAGCCGACAATGGCGACCGAAATCCCAACGGCCAAGTGAGTCCGATTTCAACTTGATTTTGTAAAATTTATTAAAATTACTAATTTTGCTTAGAAAATTATGAAATTTGTTATTATGATGTTTTATTATATGTAGATTTAGGAAAAAATAGTGATTAATTTTAATCACATCTATAAATATAGGGTGCTTAAGAAATTGAACAAAATAGAGCATGTTTAGAATTAGAAATAAATAGACTTAAGAGTATAGTTTGGAGCTCACAATTTTTCTATAGACTACTAGGGTAATATAGAACAGTTCTATGAAGCCCTTTTTGAAAAGTGAATTTTTGAAATATTTAGACCTTAAAATGATGCATAAAATGGCTTATTTTTTTGTTAATTAAGTAATTAAATGGTTAATTACTGATTTAGTGAATAATTATATGTTATAGCATTTAAGGTGTTAGATGTAATTAATAGAGTAATTATGTAGTAAATAAGTAATAGGGAAAAATAGTAAATTTTAAATTAAGTTGTAAATTAGGGTAATTAGGTATAAAATCTGATTTGGGACGAATTTAGACATTTTGAAATGTTAATTGATATTGGGAGATGGTAATTAGAGTGATAGAAATATTAGATGTATATTATGTGCAATTATTGGAAATATAATAAATAGAAGATATTAGAATAAAAATTAATATTAA
The DNA here is from genome assembly GCA_024138005.1 of Lumnitzera racemosa. Classification (NCBI taxonomy): domain Eukaryota; kingdom Viridiplantae; phylum Streptophyta; class Magnoliopsida; order Myrtales; family Combretaceae; genus Lumnitzera; species Lumnitzera racemosa. The sequence goes on from JAMXBC010000010.1 coordinate 22,612,575, forward strand.
ATAAATAATAGGAATATATAATAAATCTAATGGAAAACTTAAATTTAGGTAATTATATGAAGAATGTAAAAATTTCTTACATCGGAAGTAAACTCGATATACTAATAAGGATTTAAGTATATTTGATACAATAAAATACTAGGGGTAATTATGGCATTTAGGATATCTAAAAGTAATGTGATTAATTTCACATTATGAGTTGAAACGAGTTTCTAGGGTTCATAGTAAAACTATATTTAGAAACTAAACTAGATCCTAATTTAGAAATTAATACGGAAAACTGAATCTAAACTTAGTGGAATCAAGAGTAATAGTAAAAAACTTAAGAACTTAGACAATTAGGCATATTAAACCCTAAACCAAAGATAACAATAAGTATTATAGGGTAAAACTAATCTACAAAAATTATATGAAAATTGAGAGAATGTTAGTATTATAGGGATCATTGACGACAGACTAAACAAGTCCCACATTGAGTAAGTAAGCGAAGAGTCAAGGTAAGTTGGGATTAATACATCGCTATATTTTGGAGTGCTAAATTGTAGTACTTAGAGGCTTAAAATTGTACTGGATTGTTCTTGTTTGATAGTTGGTTATGTGTATGTACTTGTTCTAAGTTGTCAATATGATTACTGATTTGTTGCTTTGGTTGATATTGTATGATTTGTATGAAATGATTAATCATCTTAAACTAGACCTAATCAATTATATGACCTGTAAATATAAATCGAATTTGCATAGTAACTCATTAGGGGAAACTTAGGATTCTCTGGCTAAATATCGACCCTTTCGAAAGGGATAGCGCTAGATAGTATAGTGGGTCCCTTCTTCATCCTTAATCAAACTAAGTAACAGGTAAAGAAATCATGGTAAGGGTAAAGTCAATGGTTTGAAGGTAGTTACAGGAGGAGCGATGTCTCCATTGCACAAGCTTGGGTTTGATCGTAAGTTGTTGCATTAATGGCAACTCCTCAACCTGGATTAGAGTGGGCATAATTTCTTTAATCTCGCGATGGGCCGGACAACATCGTGTAATAGTATTTGCGTATTCATGTATTGCATTTAACTAAATCGAGTGATAACCTTGTTTGTGTTGGTGGTATAGTTTTAAGTTTTCCATCCCAACTTACTGAGCTGTGGTTGCTCACTTCCTTATAGAGGTTGTTGTAGGCGTTAGCTAAGAAGCGGCTTACAATTATCCTGAAGCTTGCAACTGCTGGATCATGAGGAGTGAAGAAAAACATTTGCAGAACAGACATATATTTTAAAGGTTTAAGCTCTTATTTTAGAATTTTTTATTTCTAAATAATGTATTAACTAAGAAAGAGATTATGGTGAAACGTTGTAAATGTTAATTATAATAACTGAATTCTAGTGTATCTATATATTTTCTTACTTTCTTAGGTAAATGACTTATTTAAATTACGAATTGTTTACTCAAAGCGGGTTAGTTGTAGACACCTTGTGTAAATTAGGTTTAGGATAGTAGTTATAAGGCTAACTTCTATCTTAGATTGATTTACACGGATGGACTATTATGACTCTATTGCTTCGAGGCGTGACAACAAGGGTTTGGTAGGAAAACGAGCTAGATCAAGTACTTCAAGTGCCAAGGGTTCGGACATATGGTTGCTTAATGCTCAAGCCGAAGAACGATGGTTATCAAATGAGACGTATCAAAGCTAGAAGTAGAAAGTACGGATGAGGAACCTGAAGAGGAGGACTTACTTGTCGAGAAAGCACTGATTAAGGAGGACATATTTGATGAGGACTTAGATCAGTTACTTATGATTGTCCGACACACTATGAACTTGGAACCCTTATGAGAGGAGGAGCAAAGAGAGAATTTGTTTCATACCACCTGCAAGTTGAATGATCAGGTATGTGCCCTTATTATGGATAGTGAAAGCTGTACCAATGTAGTATTAGTAGATCTTATTTCAAAACTACAGTTACTGACTGTTGCGCATCCGAAGCTATACAAGTGTCATTAGTTGAGTGAGAAAGGAGCATTACATATCACTCGACAAATACTATTACTGATTACTATTGGGAACTACTTTGACTTGATTCTTTGTGATGTACTACTTATGTATACTTCCCATGTATTGCTAAGTGGAACATGGTTGTTTGAAAGGAGAGTCATCCATGATAGCTATAGGAATACATACATGTTCGAGAAGGATAACCGAAAGATCATTCTGAACTCAGTGCCACCAAAAGAAGTTCATAAGTTGCAGATGAAACTTGCTTGTGGATTAAAGAAGGCTTTAGTGATGAGTAGAGCTGAACTCCGAGAGGTTATCAAAACAAATGAGTCGACCCTTACGTTGGTTAGGCGACTTTTAGAAATGAAGGAATGGGGTGAACTACTCCAGGAAATCAAAGAGTTATTGGATGAGTATGCTAACCCGTTCCCGGAATAGTTACCTGAAGGATTGTCCCCGCCCTAAGCCATAGAGTACTGCATTAACTTTGTGTTGCATTGCCGAATAAGACAACCTATCGAATGAACCCGAGTAGGTTGCTGAGCTCTAGCACCAAGTCAATGAGTTGCTTGAGAGAAGATATGTGAGGGAAAGTCTCAGCCCCTACGTTATATCGGCGCTTTCGGTGTCGAAAAAGGATGGAACTTGTTGGATGTATTTAGATTACGATCAAATATAGGTATCTAATCTTAAAGCTTAAAGACATCTTAGATGAACTAAGTAGAGCTAAGATTTTCAGCAAAGTTGACCTTAAATCTGGCTACCACCAAACCTAGACGAGTAGAAGGTTGTGTTCAAGACTTGACCTAGACTTTACGAATGGATGGTCATGTCCTTCGGCTTGTCGAATGCTCCGAGCACTTTCATGAGACTAATGAACCATGCGTTGAGACATCTCATAGGGAAGTGTTTCGTGGTGTACTTTGATGACATCTTAGTCTATAGTGTCAAATGTCAAGTTACTATGAACATCTCAGGGCAGTCCTCGATATGCTCCTTATTGAGAGACTATTTGGTAATCTAAAGAAATGTTGCTTTTGTTAGGGGGAAGTAGTATTCTTGGGCTATATAGTCGGTAGAGGAAGCTTGCAAGTTGGTGGAGGAAGCTTACAAGTTGATAATGAGAAGATCCAAGTAATTGTCGAGTGACTGACTCTTACTACTTATGCCAACGTAAGCCAACGTAAGAAGTTTCTGTGGACTGGCTTGATTCTGTAGGTAGTTTATCAGGAATTTCAGTACCTTTGCCAGGCCACTTACTAAGTTAATGAAGAAGAACATTGACTTTTGATGGGGAGAAAGCGAGGAGAGGAACTTTGTCAAGATAAAAGAAAAATTGACCTCTGCTCTGATGTTGGTTCTATCTAACTTTGAGAAAATATTTGAGCTAGAATGCGACGCATCAGGTATTGGAATAGGCGTTGTCCTAATGCAAGAAGGCCGACCAATTTCCTTCTATAATGAGAAGCACTAAGGACTATAGTTGAATTATTTCGTGTATGACAAGGAACTCTTGGCACTGATCCGAGCACTGTAAATATGGTAGCATTTTTACTATCGATAGAGTTTGTCATATATACTGACCATGAGTCACTAAAGTACCTCCAAAGTCAAACTAAGTAATCGAAGCGGCAGGCAAGATGAGTTGAATTCCTTAAAAGATTTAATTTTGTAATAAAATATAAGCATAGAAAGAGTAACGTAGTTGTAGATGCTCTTTTAAGGAGACATGCGCTTTTAACCGAACTGCAAACCTAGCTATTTAGGTTTGTAAGTATCAAAGAACAGTATTCTGGGGATCCATACTTTGGACCCATAATCACGTGATGCATTTATGGAAGGGCCATGGATGAGTATAATGTGGAGGATAGTTTCTTGTTTCGAAGTGAAAAACTATGTGTATTGACTTGTTCCTTGAGAGAGCTATTGATTAGGAAAGCCTATAATGGAGGAATCTCTAAACATTTTGGTGAAAGATGGACTTGTGAACTATTGAATGGTTGTTTCTTTTAGCCGAGAATGAGGAGAGATGTATACTGAGTTGTCGAAAGCTGTGCAGTGTGCAAGAGGACTAAGTGCTGAGTCGAACAAGGGAAAGAAATGTCTTTACCTATTTCGACAAAACCGTGGATTGAATTGAGAACGGGCTTTATTATTGGACTACCATGAACTACTCGAGGTAAAGATTCTATAATGGTTATCCTGGATAGGTTCAGCAAGATGGAAAATTTTGTGTGCTACTAAAAAACTAATGATGCTTTGGCTATTGCTTTTCTTTTTTTGCAAGAGATTGTGCAGTTACATGGCATATCGATAAGTGTAGTCTCCGATAGGGATCCAAAGTTCTTGAGCCACTTTTAGAAGACTTTGTATTGTTGGTTTAGGACCAAACTACTATTCAGTACTTCTTATCATCCCCAAACAAATGGCCAAGCTGAGGTGGTTAATCACACTTTGGGATCATTGCTCCAAGCTTTAGTGGGAAAGAACTTGGCTGATTGGGACATTTGCTTGCTAGTGTTTAAGTTCTCTTGTGCTTGTTAAGTTAAAAGTAAATGGATTTATATTATATATATATATATATAATATGACCTAATTATTGATTGTGATTCTTGTTCTTGGCTTTGGCCTCCCATTGGTAAGGTCCAATGTGATTGGTGAGGTACTTAGTAATCTTTACGTGATGTTATCTTGAGTAAAGTCCTATACTAAAAGGTCCTAAGTAGATATAGGTTATTTATCGGCTACTTAGTTGCTTGAGTGGTGGGGAGGACCCATACCAATACTAGGTATATATATATATATAGTTTGTATGGGGTCATGAGTTACCTTAAGTCTTGGGATGTTAAGATTGTGTTGCTTGTCAGACTTAAAGAAAGATAAACAAATGCATGTAGCATTTTGGTAGTTTTGATGCATGTAAGTTGTTCCTTAGATGTTCATGTGCATGTGCTTTCGTATTTCGTATAAGGCATAGCTTACCCTTTGGGGATATATGTTTTATCAGCTGTAGGTTTAGGTTATGTTTATGGTATTGAGATTTATGATGGCACCGACTGTGTTTATTATTAAGAAGAGGTTAGAGACTACTACATTGGTGATGGGTTGAGTTATGTATAGAATAAATGATAGGCATGGACTAAAGTTGGGATTCAATTTTACTATTATTTGTAATGTATTATTTGTCTTACTTACTGATATGTGGGGTAGAGTTGCTTGTAGCTACTGATGGTTATGTATTTTATGATACTTGTTAGAGCTATGAGATTTATTACGTAAGATGTTACATTTATGTTATCTAAGGTAAGTAATGTCAAGTCCTTGTATACTTACAAATTAGTGGGTATTTATACCATTCTTTAATTAATAACCGATGAGTTGTTTATGTGAGAGTTGACAAATTATTATTAATTATTTATAGATTATAGGTTCCTAGATGCCTTAGCATGTCAACCTTTAGGGATGACACTTGGTGGGTTGTAGCTCCCTAGATTCTAGGGCGTTCCAATGAAAGGCCAATACCAACAAAATAAAAGTGATTCGAGATATGAAGGCCCTATATAATATTGAGGACATGCAATCCCTTACGAGTAAAGTTATTGTATTCAATTAGTTTGTCTCTCAAAGTACCAATAAATGTTTTGAGTTCTTTAAGTCGTTGAAGAACCCATCGAAATTCAAGTGGATTATTGAATGTGAGGCCATCTTTGACAAGCTAACGTGTTTTCTTAAGAGCCACCCATAGTCCCCAAGCCGGTACCTAAGGAAGAGTTGTACTTATATCTAGTTGTAAGCAACTAAGCCCTCTCCTCAATGCTTGTCGAGCGGATGGGTATGAGTACAAGTCGATTTATTACGTTATCCGTATCTTACAAGGTCTAGAAATTAGATACATATAAGTAAAAAAATTCATCCTTGCCGTAGTTATCACTAATTGAAAACTAAGACCATACTTTTAGGAACATCCCATTGTCATTCTTACAAACCAGCCATTGCGAAAACTTTTGGAAAAGTCAGATAGATTGTTAAATACTCCTTGGGGCTTAATGCTCGTGATGACAGGAATCACATCAACAGGCCTTTGGCCTAAGCCTGAACTCCAGGACTTGATAAGAGTCTGAGCTGCTATAGTTTGCTAACTTGCTGCTTTATCTAAGCCAAACACTCCTATGCTTATCAATAGTTCCTATTGACTGACTTAAGATGCACTCTAACAACAACTTGGCCTAGCTGGCCATTAGCTTAGTTGACCTAAATCTAAATTGCTCATAGCTTGCCTGAGCTAAATTCACCTAAGAAGAATCATCAGCTTAACTTAGCATCACTACTTGGCAACAACTAGGCTAATCGTATAGTTTTTTCTACTTTTGCTAGAAGTCCTTCCTCTAGCTACCAACTATGTGTCCAAACACCCATGTGATAGGAGGTTTCGTATAGCATGGATGCTTTATTTGATTTTTCATCTATACCCCTTAACATTCCTTGTACATTACTTATTTTGGACAATACCCTTTTAGTCATTTTCATTTATAGTAGTTGCCCTAATATTTCGAAGACAAATAACCTTGTAAATATAGGCATAAACATTTTTGTCATATCTCTTAATATAAAATATACTTCATTTTCATAAGCATTCTCTTTGCTTATCTCATGCTTATCCTAACCATTAAATAAGGCTAGGTGGTGAGTACCTTCTTTGAGTTAACTCGTGCATCATATCAAATTAAGTCATGAGTCTATGGAGATCCTTGGTACGTCATGTCCTTGAATTCGATCGTAGTTTGCTTACTTCACTTCATTGTCTTTCATGAATTTCTGCCTTCATTTTCAAGCTTTCTGTAAGCTTAGAGCTACCCCTAATATGATCTCCTTTGTCTGCCCTTGGCATGGCTTATCATTTTGGTATTAAAGCAGAGGTTTGTTTGGGTAAGTTGTATTTGAGCTAGTTATTACTATGCTGTAAGTAGTATTGGTTGTAATAGCGAGTAGTGGTAGTAAAAGAGTTAGTTGTGAGTGTTTAAGTAAGCAGAAGATGTATTGGTTCATTGTTGTATGTGTACCCTATCATATTCTATTTTGAATTGAGAAAACAAAGCAAGTAGTAGTTGTGTGTTCTTTGTGAAGTATTGGGTAAAGTGAGTAGAAATAGTAAGTGTATAAGTTGGTTGATTCGAAAATTATGTTACTTATTTCTTGATTATCGAAATTTTGGGTGTTGATTGAAATTTTTGTAAAAGAATGACTAACTCAAGTGTGAATGTTGGTATTAGAGATGATAATAGTGGCGTTGTCCACAATGGTCGACAACTTCAAAATACTCCTAGAAGCACTAATGAATAGTTTGATGAAATGGCTAACTTGATAGCCGACCTAACCAGAGTTGTTCATGCATTAGCCTTTCGACGTACTAATGCTATTCATAACAGTCCTCGAGTTGCTTAGCTTATGAGAGGATGGATCTTAGCTCGACAAAATTGAGGTGAAAGGGTGAGAGAATATGTACGAAGAAGGATTGACTTGGGTGAAGTTGATTGTTAGTTCCATATAAGATATTGAGGGAAATTTTTGAAACTTTTTTATGTAAATAGAAATTACCCCTCTTAATAACTTAATTTGGTGAATAATGATACTTTAATAATTCAGTACACATTAATAACATAAATAAACAACTTAAAGTAAAGGAGATAAAGAGAAGAATATCAAGCCTATGATTTATAAACTTTCGGACTTCTACCTACTACTCTCTTCTAGCTTTACTACTGGAGACCTAGTCTGCTTCATTGGTGCCGTTCTACTCAATCTACTAAATCAAAAACCAATTAAGAGAAGTTTACAAGTTTCCGCCACACTTGGCCTTCACAACTCTCTGCTATGCTTATCTAGGCTCTCTACAATTTAGGTCAATAAATAATGTTTATAAAACAAAAGTGAGAAGAACAATATTAATCTCAGATAGATTGGCATGGAAATAGAAATAAAGATTGTAGAATATGCAAATTCAGTTCAACTCTCCCAAAAAGTCTTTGAGAAATGTTTTATGCTCTTTTAGATAGTAGAAATTGATTACAATTACAGTGTGATGTAAATATTTTTTTGTATCTAATATTTTGAAATGTCTCTTCATTTATAGTGGAGTCCATCCATGGTTAGATTGATGATGATTATCTCCATCTCATGTTTATTTAATCTCGATGTTTAAAAAATAACTCTAAGATATTTTGAGAAAATCTTGGAATTATCAATTTGAATATGATCTTATCTCGATCAGATCTCCTTAATAGATGTACTATGATCAGCAATTCCACATAATCTTGAATTTTGTATTTGATATCCCATAAAATTTGAAATCATCCTTATCCTTATCCAATCTTAGATATTTTCTTTAATTATTTCAAAAGTTAATTTGCTTAGTAAAAATCCCCATGGATCCTAATTGTTACTTAAGTGAAATTAGACTAAATGTATTTCCCAAATACACCCAATTTAGTGGAGTTAGGTCTTGTTCACTTTGATTTTGATGTTGTGTCATTTACTAAAGTTACTCTTCTATTCCAACTATTTGAATAATCTTCTGAAGATATCTTAGTTCACTTATCTTCAAAGTGTTTGAAAATTTTTTGGAGTGTTGTCTGATTCTTCCAATATATGCGTCTGAAACAATCTCTGAATATTTTCCAAACTTCTTTCTTTTTTAATCGATGCAAACCTTCTAAATAAGTTTATAAATGCAAATCAATTTACAAATTTAAACTTTCTGAAGAATTGTCTAACCTTATGAAGAATAAGAGTATGTTGAAATAGAATAACGATCTCAAGTGCATTGAGCTACTAACCTTATGAAGGTTAAAATCCTGAGCCTCAATGGTTTTAGAAATGCCGATGACTATTAGGATTGGGAGGAAAAGGTTGAATGAGTTTTTGACTATTATCAGTATGAGGATCGTAAGAAGGTGAAAGTTGCTGCTATGGAATTCTCAAGGTACGTTGTGTTTTGGTGAAAGAACTTATAAACCATAAGGAGGAGAAAATGATATAGAGAAGTCAATACTTGGCCTGAAATGAAAAGAATACTCAGAAACAGATTTGTACCAGATACTTATCTACAAGACACCTTTGCTTGATTTTAACAGCTAAAGTAAGGAACTGAATTGTTGATAAGTATGTTCGAGAGTTCTAGATGCTCATAATTTGATGTGACGTCAATGAGCCTTCAACTTTAATAGTTTCTAGATTCCTTATTGGATCGAGATATGATATTCGAGACATAGTAGAGTTATAGCATTTCACCACATTGGATAAGGCCATTAAAATAGCTTAGCAAGTAGAAAGACAAAAAAGGAATAGGTCGACCCAACCCTCGATGAGCCGACCTGGTCAACCTCACCAACCTATTCAACTTCACTAACATGCTCAAAGTGGTAATCAAGCTTCCTAAAGCTCTAACCCTAGTAGAAGAGCTGAGATAGTAACTAAACTGAAGAGTCGTCATACCAACCAAGAGTTGTCGATGAGAACTTATGAAAAGGGACAAGGATATTGTTGTAGTTGAATTTCTTCACTCGGCTGTTGATATGCCAAGTAACTCAGTTCTCGACTAACGTCGAGTAACATAGATCCTTATTTGATTTGAATTTAAGGAAAATAGCACGAACGGTTATCACTTGGCAAGATTATATTACATAACTCTCTACTATTTCTACATTTCAGGAATGTACTTGATTGAGAGGTATAGATACCTTATTTTTGCCCTCTTTTTATTTATTTATTTTATTTTAGGATAAAAGGTCCTAATTTAGGAAAAAGGATCTTAATTTAGCAAAAATACAAAAAAAAAAAGAAAATTAAAGAAAACCCAAAAATTAAGAATTCTAGGAAAATACAAAAAATAGAAAAATAGGAAAAAGTACAAAAAATAAGAAATCTGGAAAAACTAAGAAAAAAAAATAAATTTTGAAAAAATCATAAAAATATAAAGTTTAGAAAAAACTAAAAAAATATATATATTTAGGGAATTTAGATTATAATAAATTTTTAAACAGTTTAATGGAATAGTTTTTTTTTTTAAGGATCATTAGACTTTCTAAGCCTGGCTGACCTAAGATTTGAAGTTAACCTTGGCGACCTAGTCCATATGTGCAATTAGGTACAGATCAATAGCCTAATAGGAGTTTGAATCTTAGCAAAGGCAAGGAAAGCCTTTTTATTTTTTTAGATAACATACTGCTACATTAGGTATTGCTACGTGTTAAGGTTTTACTGTATCATATGTCATGACACATGGCAGGCTCGGATTGGCTGACGTTAACGTGGCACCACATAATAGCTATGGGGCATGCCATATCAACTACCATGCTCATTGTGGGATATGTGGCACATGGTTATTGGACGACGTGGCTGAAGTGGAGTCACGTCAATGCCATGTCAGCCGCCTTTCTCTTCTTTTCCCTTAATTTCTCCTCTTTCTTAGCCGAAAACAACCTCAACCCTTTCACTTTGGCCTCATTTTTTGCAATGATTCTAAGCTTAATTACACTAATCAATGAGTGATCCTCATCCTATACTTGGTCTACTTTGAATTGAGATTAAAAACGCGTCTAGATATAGCTATTTAATGGGTCGAATCGAGCTCCAAGAATCAAGGAAAAACTGAAATTTCACAATTCGGCATTCACTTGATTTCTGAGTTTCCAAGTTGATTCAGTGTTGTTCAAGTATAAATAAGGGTCTTAGGTTTGTTTTACAACAAACATAATCACCTAACATTGACAAGAATCATCTCACAAGCTCTCTCTCTCTCTCATTCGAGTTCACTTTCTCTCTCTCTGTATACTACGGCTTTCTCTCTCTCTTATCTCTCACAAAACCCTCTTAGCTAGTTCCCCCACAATGCGAGCAACTAAACCCAACCACTCTTACTCTTGGCTATGGCACCTAACCATATGGCCAAGCACCTACCGTAGAACCCTAACCACCATGTTGCCTCACTTAAAACTACCTCATCTAGTCGCTTCCACTCTAAACCAACCATATGACTAAGTTCTCCACCACAAAAAACACCTAACCTAATTGACCACTGACCTCCTGTAACCACGTCGTACATGACCTAACACCATCGCCAACTATTGATTTTAACCACCACCCAAACTACCTCTATTAACTTCGGCATCCTCCCTGTGCTCTATAAGCCTAATAAAAAAACTCACAAATCCCCTTTTTCTTTGCTTGCTTTGGCCACTAGATCGGCCCAAATTGCTATCGTTGATGTAGCTGTCGTAGAGGATTGTGAAGCCCGACCCAAATCTAGTGCCTGACACAAGCTAACCCGACTAACCTTACATTAGGACTCGACTTGCGCACCTCAATCCTGGTCTAAAGTAACTCCAATACGAGTTGTTAATTTTTTTAAATTTATTCATTTATTTTCCAATTGTAAATGTAAAATATATAAAAAAAAAGAAAAATAAAAAAGAGAATGTAAAAAAGAGAATATATATTTATTTTTGTTGCTAAATAAAATAAGATACTAATAAATAATATGAAATTTTTTTGAAATGATAATAATATTAAGTATGTGAAAGGTAATAAAAATTAGAAAAAAATCTTTTTATCACTTAGACAAACATTTTTTTTTTCAAATAAGCTAAATAAATCAAGCTATGTTTAAAATTAGGGTGCTTTAGAATTTTTCAAAAAATGAAAGTTCCAATTTAGGACCCTTTTTTAGAAATTTCCTTAAATAAACCAAGTTGGGTTAAAAACATAAATCTGACGTATTTCAAATTAAAAAAAACTCAACCTACTAAAGTTTTACAAAAAAGAACTATGTACATCTTATCCCAAATAGTAGGTAGGTAGGTACGTACGTAGGTATCTATAGGGCGATGGTAAAAAATGAAAAAAAACCTATTTTTCCTTTTTTAGTTTAGTTTAGATTACTCAAGTTATCTAATTCAATTAACCATTAATTAAGTTCTGTTTTATAGAATTGAAGAGTGATTTTTAAGATTAAGATTAAAATTGGAAAGTTAACGATACCCATAAGGATTTAAATCCTAATCCCCAGATCTAAAACTCTGGTTTCTAAAACCGTTTTATAAAATTAGTTTTATCGTTGGACTAGTAGCTAGGTTATAACCAATCCACCCAATTGGTTATAACTTAACTTTTTTTTCCAACTCCAGTTAGGTAGCAACTCTAAAGTGTCTTCATGGTATAAAAAACCGGTTTTTTAAAACCCTAATCAAATGTTAGTATTAAATAGCAGGATTTAATATTGATTAGTTTGAAGAAAACTAATTTAAAAAACAGGATTGACAAGAAGTCTCCACGTGTCCCAATAATCATGCGATTAACTACTATTTCAAACACTATACATTTGCCTATAAATACAGCTAGGAAGCACTGCATGAAGTATTTGATAACTAACTACTTCTCATTTGGTCTTTTTTAACATTCACTTACTGACTTAAGCATTGGAGTGGCTGCATTACACTAACCTTAATACCTTTAGTTCTTTACACTTTGCAAGAAGGAAATCATCCGAAAACCACACAACAACATTTGGTACCATCTGTTTTTTCTTGACATACCTACATGGTTAAGACTAGATTGACTAAATGTGTAGGTGCTGGTACTTCGTCCTACTACCTTGAGGGAGAAAGTAGGCATATTGATGTGTAATGTTTGGCTAAGTTAGAGTAGCTTTGCCTTAACTTGGCCAAAGAAAACTAAGTGTTGAGCAAAAAACATGAAGAGATTCTTAATCTCTTCTATAGTAATGTCCACCTAAGCCAAAATAAAGAATACGGCGATCACCATGTAGAGAACAATGATAACTCGATTTATTCTCCTGAATTACCAAGAAAGTAAGCTAAGGTTATAATAGGACCTTCGGCCCCTGTACTTAAAGAAAATGACAAGGGTAAGTAATTGTAGCAAGTGCACCATGCTAGACCCTTACATGTTAGTACCCTTGCTGTAATGAGCAAACAGTTTCAAATTAAGAAGAGCCCTTTCATCCTTGAGATTTTGGAGGAGGTTATACCATGGCACATTAAGTTGTCACAATTGAAAACCTATGATAGGATGAGAGATCTAGACGATCATTTAGAGTACTACTGCACTTTGGCTAAGTTGTACGGCTTGAGTAATGTCGTTGCCTACTAAGCTTTCTCCTCGACAATGAGGAATGCAGCAAGTACATAGTCAAATACCTAAAGCCAAACACTATTTTGTGTTTCGAAGATCTAATAGGAGTGTTCCTTCAACACTTCCTTATAAGTAAGCTTTCTGTTGAGGATTCTTCAGTCCTTAATGCGATCAAGCAGAGATTAGATGAATTTGTTAGAGATTATTTAGCTAGGTTTATGGCTACGATGGTCCAAATTCTAGAATTGGACATGAGTGTAGCTCTCAATGCCATCATTAATTGTATAAAGCCCTATGAAAACTTTTTCAAGTCTCTCAATAAAAATAAGCCGATAATTTTTGTTGAGTTTAAGGATAAAGCCACATTTTACATTCGACAAGAGGACAATATAAAGGCTTAGTGAGAGGCCGATCAAAACAGAGGAGATAAGAAAAGCAACAAGAGGAGAAGTGTGAAAGATCAACTCAGAACGAAAGATTACCAATGTCCTAACTCTAAGAAAAAATGGCTGTGGATTCCAACATATTCAATCCATACACCAGTCAATCATCCAATTTCAAACATATTAATGGAAGTGCATAAATAGAGAGAAGTTTTGTAGTGGCCAAAAGAATGAGAGGAAACCCATCAAGGCGAAATTCTAACAAATACTGTGATTTCCATTGTGATAAAGGCCATAACATTGACGAATGCATCCAACTTAAGAATGCAATTGAGCATGCAATTTAGCGAGGGAACTTGTGCAAGTTTTTGGTGCATGATGCCGAAAATATTGAGCAACCATCTTAAAGGAGATAGGAAAACCAAGAGAATGTTACTGGACTAGCTATTGCCAGGAAAGATGCAAGAGATGGGAACGCCAGTAGAGCACCTAATGGAATAATCAACACTATTGTCAGAAAACCTTGTGCTATAGGTTGATCGTGCTTTTCAAGTTTGACTAACGCCATTAATTATGTTTGCAATATCCAAGGCAAGCAGGTCAAAATTGATAATATGATTTCTTTCATAGAAGAAGATTTTGAAGGTACTCAAAGGCCACATGATGATGCACTTGTGATTAGTGCAAGAATTTCTAACTTTAAGGTTAAGAAAATTCTTATTGACATTGAAAGTTCGGTATACATTATTTTTTGACACGCTTTTGATAAGATGAGACCAAAAATCAAAGCACAGCTAAGATCTTATAGCTATGATTTGTATGCCTTCAATAATAAACTTATTCGAACAACCGAATAATTTCTTTACCAATCTAGATTAGAGATGATGAACATGTTGCTGAAGACAAAGTAGACTTCCTTATTGTTAAATGTTGGTCCCCAAATAATATGATCATAGGAGGATCGTATCAACACTTATTTGGCATCGTCCCTTTCACTTCTCACTCAAGGCCAAATTCCGCACTCCTCCGGGAGTTGGTGTATGCAAAGGAGATCAATAGTTGGCAAGATCACTATATATAAGGGTATTAAGATGAGAAGAAGTTTTTCAAGTGGAAACTTATCTAGAAGGAAATTCAGTTGGCATAAAAATGCCAAAGATGAAATGGAAGAAATTTCATTAAGAGGTGACCCTAAAAAGATGACAAAGATAAGGAAACCCTCGTCGTCAAACATTTGTTGAAGTTTAATCCACTTCTTGCAAGACAATGTCGATGTATTCGGATAGTCCCCTTTGGATATGCTAGGTATCCTTAGAGACGTCGTGGTATACAAGCTTTAGATCAATCCAAGTGCAAAAGTGATCCAACAAAAGAACAGGAATTTTGCCCCTCAAAGGCAAGTAGCCATAAAAGAAGAAGTCTAGAAACTCTTAATGGCATGATTCATTTGAGAAGAGCCTTATTCAACTTGGCTAGACAACTGTGTATTAGTTAAGACGTCTAATGGCAAATGGTGCATGTGCATAGACTTTATGGATCTTAATAAGGCATGTCCCAAGGATTACTTTCCTCTATCGAGAATTGATCAGATGGTTGACTCAATTGTCGGGCATACATTGCTCTCTTTCATGGATGCTTTTCTCGGCTATAACTAAATCAAAATGGATGAGGAAGATGAAGTTTACACATCATTCGTCACTAATTTCAAAACATATTGTTATATGGTGATGCCTTATGGGCTAAAAAATGTTGGTGCAATTATCAGTGGCATGTTACTATGATGTTCAAGCTCTAGATACATCAAAATGTCGAAGTATATGTTGACAACATGATTGTGAAAAGCACGATAGGGGATCAACATCTTATTGATCTTAAGGAGACATTTGTTACCTTGAGGAGATACAACATGAAACTGAATCCGCAAAAGTGTGTCTTTGGTGCTACTTTAAGAAAGTTATTAGGGTATATGGTCACTTGATGCAGTATCAAAACTAATCTAAGAAAGATTGATGTAATTAGAAATATCAAATCTCTTCATACTATCAGTAGGTTCAAGAACTCAGTAGACGAATAGCTGCCCTTAACAGGTTTGTATTGAGAAACACGAATTTGTGTGCAGAATTCTTTAAAATTTTAAAGAATTCTAGAGATTTCAAATGGATAGATGATTGCGAAAAGGCATTTAGTGAACTTAAAGAATTGCTCGCGCTACCTTCAATACTCTCGACACATATCCTAAGAGAGAATTTGTATTTATACTTATCAGTTAGCTACCAAGCGCTTTCTTCTATATTGGTCCAAATCGATGGTAAGGAGCATCGGCTAATTTATTACGTTAATCATGTTTTGTAAGGATCAGAGCATCGATATACCAAAATTGAAAATTATGTATTAGTAGTGGTTCTCTCGACATGGAAGTTGAAACCATATTTTGAAGCTCACCAAATTGTAGTCCTCATTGATCAACCTTTGCGGCAGCCATTACAATAGCCAGATTCCTCAGGAAGGATGATGAAATATGCCTTGGAGCTAAGTGCCTATGGTGTACAGTATAAACCTATAATGGCATTAAAAGCTCAAAATTTGGTAGATTTTTTGGTCGAGTTCATTGGTGAAGAAGACAGTGTAGATATTGCTAAGAAACCCACATAGTATCATTACTTTGATGGTTCTTCCACTAGAGAGGGAAGTGGTGCATGCCTTATTCTATAAAGACCTCATAATGTTAAGGTTAACTATGCCTTGAAATTTAGATTTCTAGCCAGCAATAACGTAGCAGAATATGAAGCCTTAATAGCCAGACTCAAACTAGCAAGGAAATTGGTGCCAAGAAACTTGAAGTTTTCTTTGATTCACAACTTGTGGTAAATCAAGTCAAAGAAAGTTATGCAACAAAAGAAGAGGAAATAAGCAAGTACTTATTGATAGTATGAACGCTAAAAGAAGAATTTCAGTCCTTTTCTATTCATAAAATACCAAGGAGTAAGAACATCACCACCAATAGGCTATCAAAGCTAGCCAGTGTGGCATTTCTTGATTTGAGTGACAAACTCTTTATTGAGTTTCTCTTACACAAGAGTCTATTGATTATTTTGTAGAGCTGTGAATTAGCTCCATGCCGAAAAGAGAAATCTTAGATGGATCCAATTATAGAGTATTTAAAGGATGGTGTCCTCCTTAAGGATAGGAAAGAGGCTTAAAGATTGGTTTATCAAGCTGCAAATTACACATGGATAGATGATCGGCTGTATAAACACGGTATATCTTAACCTTATCTTCAATGCCTTCCTCCGAAAGACACACAATGGGTGTTATCTGAACTACATGGCAATATATGTAGCAACCACGTGAAAGCACAAATGTTATATATCCGTGCGCTAGGACTTAGTTGTTATTAGTAAAAAATGAAAGATGATGTGAGAATAGCTATTTGCCATTGTTCAAAATGCTAGAAGCATGAGTTGCTGAGCATATGCCTATTACTGAATTGTTTTGCTTAACCAGTCCTTGGCCCTTTGCTTAGTAGGGATTAGACATACTCGAACCATTTCCAAAATCTATAGCCTGGCAACAATTCATCATTGTTGTTGTGGATTATTTCACAAAGTAGGTAAAGGCCGAAGTATTGGTGAGGATCACCGAACAAAAGGTTGAGGCATTTGTTTTCAACTTTGTTACATTAAGGTTTAGAGTCCCATTTATGATAATCATGGACAATGGACCACAATTTGACAATGACAAATTTTGAGCATTTTGTGAGAAATACGGCATCCACTTGAATCACACGTCTGTAGCTCATCATTAGATTAATGGGCAAGTTTAAGCCATAAACAAGATCATCTTATACGGCTTGAGGAAGAAGGTTAATCAAGCCAAAGGAAAATGGGTTGAAAAATTGTTTGATGTTTTATGGGGATATTAGACTACCCATAGAACCACAACAGGGGCAACACCCTTTAAATTGGCGTATGGTACGAAAGCAATGTTGCTGATCGAACTGGACCTGCCAAATCTACGCACACAAAATTTTGACGTGATGATCAATCATGTTGGTTTAATAGTTAATTTAGATCCAATTGAAGAAATCAGAGATGTCACAAGAGTAAAATTTGCAGAATATCAGCATAGGGAGCCTGGTGTTATAATTCGAATGTGAAGCATAAGGTTTTTCAGTTTGGAGATTTGGTTTACCGAAAAATAGAGGTAACTAGCGTACGAGCAAAACAAGGGAAGCTCAGCGCAAATTAGAATGATCCTATTAGGGTTCGGGAAGTTGTTGATGAAGGGGTTTTATAACAACCCTAAGATGGGCTTAATAGTATTGCCTAGGATTTCCATATCAAGCATGTACCTATGATAAGAAAATTGCCTTGCAAGTCAGAGATTGCAGGACTCTAAATAGTTATTCACTAGGGTCTTTAATTTTAGTTTATTGACTCATTATATAATATAAATAATTATGGATATCCATTTTTCCACAATTCCTTAAAACACAAAGAATCGGTATCCCCTACTAAAATAGTAAAATAATTCTGGAAAATTCTAGAAAATTCTAAACTTACTAAAGATACCAAACTTAATTGAAATATTAGTCGTTTTCTGGAGCATTCTGAAGTAACTACATAAGCTTTTCATCATACTGATTCAATGATAGCACTCTGCACTTAATTCCTATCCCTGTCCCAATTATCGATCAACTTATAAGGAAAAGAACTATTAGGGTGTAAGCTTACGATTAGTGAGATAATTACCCTCATCAATATTGCATGACAAAAATTTATTAGATGCACAATCATATGAATGCATGAACAATTAGTATCCCAAACAACGCATGCAATGGCTTAGGAACTGCATACGACTCAGAATTACACCCCCTGTAGTCGGGGTTTGTAGATAATTAATCGACCTAAACCAAAATCCAAGTTCTAGACCTTGGGTTTTAATTCATTTGCATAATTGTGCTTAAGTAAAAGACGAAACCATATATATATTTATATGTATATATATATATAAGTAGATTGTATGTAATATACTTTCTTCCCAAACATCAAATTGTAGTTTCAAAATCTCAAGTCTAGTGGTGTGGTGGCCCCTATAGTCTACAAACACATGCCTTAAGTAGAAGTCACAAGATTCGACCCATCGCCGACGGTTAGCGTCTCCCGACGCCTAATAAGCTCGTCAGCTTAGGGTAGAGACTCAATAAAAATAATGACATAGCTAGTACCCAATCCTACAAGAGGCTCGTTTTCCTATTAGTCTCTTCCTATTAGTCTCTTCCTATTTTTTGCATGAAGTGGCATTCGGTGTTATCTGAATGCAATTATGGGGAATGCATGATTCATTTAATTTCTTAATCATATAAGTGATTAACTCGATTTTCAAGGTGATCAGATAATTTCATTCCATATAATTGCACGTATAAATTATCACAAACAATTTCCATTATTATATAATTAACAACTAATCACATTCATCTACAAATACATATATATGCATTTCTCATATCCCACAAGAATCTAAATTTATATATATAAGTTTAGGTGCATCTATTTTACAAGCAAAATCAAGTAAAGAGTCATCGAGAATTTACTCGCTTAGCGATGTGGATAAATTAAAATAATCCAGGGTAGGTCATCTCCCAAAAGCTAGATCCCCTGGACATCGCAAATATAATACTATAAGGGTTTGAAATAAGATTTGGAAAACTAAACTAAAACCCTTTTAGTTATACTTGTGACTTGGTTTCATATTTTTCTCGGTTTTTGCTCAAAGTTTAATTACGTATAACTTTCTTGTTTTAAATATGATTTTTATGATCTTATAGTCAGTCTTCATAGTTTTCGAGTGTACTTTAACGTAACGAGATTATATTTTTGTGACGAGGCATACAAAACTACCCATAGGTTAGAACAGAAGCGATCCTCATGATTTGGAGTGCTTTTAAGCTTTATTTGGTTAATGTGCTTTTTGGTAACTTGGGAAATTCTTTAGGCTTGGGCTTAGCACTTTATTCTAAACTTGAAATACTCCTTAAGGTTAGATTTTCAACTTTGGTTTACACTTGTGGTGCTAATAATAACTCCTTAGGCTTTTATGTGGGTTTATGTTATCAAATGGGCTTGTTTTTTGTTCAAACTAAAGTTAGTGACTTTGTTGGACTTATAGAGTCTTAGGTGGACTTCTTGTGGGCTTCAAAACAACCTTTCTTAATATTTTAATGTGCTGGTTAGAATTTTAATGGAGGCCTAACATAGAGTTCTAGGCTCGTTTTGAGAGTTTTAGGCTCGGTTTTGAGTTTTAGGCTTTATATTCTTTTTATACTTGCTTTGGTTGATTTTTTCGCTTTGTTCACTTGGTTTTATCATATTTTTAAGTGGCTTTTACTTATGTTCCAGATTTGGTCGTGATGAATCCAAGGGGTTTTTACTTGGTTTTTCAACTTGTTTCATCATTTCCTTAAGTTTAAGGGTTAGATCATGAACCTAGGTTACTTATATTCAAATCTTAACTTAAATTCTCTTCCATGGGATGATTACTTAGCTCATACTTTATATGAAAATAGTAGATCTCATACTTATCACGACTTCCATATCATAGTTCATATCTCATAAGGTTGGTTTCTTCATAAAAGCTTAATGTAATGGATTTTCCTTTATCTAAGGCTAAGTATAAGCATCTTTAACTTAATAGAAATGGAAATAATATCTAAATGACTCACATACACTCTATGTCCAGCATGATGTCTCCTCATCTATGTACACATTTCATGATTTTCTTAACTTAAAATCTTTCATTCTAAGTGTTAAACATATATCTTCACATAATACCAACTTAGCATGCTCATATTTCAACTTTCATGTAAAGGGGTTTACAAGCTTACTTCTTAAGGTGATCTAGCTATTTTATCATCTTATGATCATGCTAATATCTTCTTGAAAACATGGTCTCCAAACATGTAATACTAAACCACTAATACAAAGAAAAAACTTACTTGTCCTCAAAGCGAAAACAAGGTGGTAATGCAACTAAGTATCCTCTTAGTTCGTTGTCTTCCTTCCCCTTCTTGTAAGTTCTTTTCCCTTGATCTTTGAAGTGGGGCTTTGAGGATATTCTAAAGTTCCTAAAAGTGGTTTTTCAAATTGACAAAAGGAGGCAACAGAATCAAGCTTTTGTACCTTGAGTTATGAAGAAAAAAGGGTGGCGGCAATGTAGGGTTTTGTAGGGTTAGGTTTCTTTTTTTGATTTGTGTTTAAAGTGAGAGAAAAATGATTGAAAATGAGAGTGAAAGAGGGAGAGAGTGGCAAATTTTTTAATGGGAGAAGAAGTGTGTAAGAAGCTTTAATTGACTGTCTTTTAGTATGCACAAATGCCAACTTTTTGACAAGATTAGATGATGTAAGCATTAAGGGGTGAATAATAGATGTGTAAGACAATTGAGTGATTGAAAGTTGGCAAGGTATGGCCTCCCTTGGGCTCTCTTCCCAATCGGCCTTAGGGTGTCTTCTTTAAGCATTGAATCTTTTAGTATGCACAAATGCTAACTTTTTGACAAGATTAGATGATGAAAGCATTAAGGGGTGAATAGTAGATGTGTATGACAATTGAGTGATTGAGAGTTGGCAAGTCATGGCCTCCCTTAGGCTCTCTTCCCAACCGGCCATAGGGTGTCTTCTTTAAGCATTGAGTTGTCTTGTCATTTAATTAAAAGCTGAACATATAAAATAATATGATAACTTGTCCATATGTAGCATAAATAAAAGGCTAATAAGGAAAGTGTCTTATCACTAGTTTTTGATAAGTTATCAATTGATAAATGATTCCAACTTTCAATTGATCAGTTATTTAGGGTGATTGGTTGGTTTACTTATTCATGTGCACAAGTCTTATATATGAAGATAGGAAGATTGTCTTATATGAAATTCTTTTGGAGTTTGTTTCTTAAATTGATTTGTAAATTATGATTTAATTCTTATCAAATTATGAAAATTTCTAGAGTTGAATAAAATTATTCAAATTAAATTATCAATTAGTCACTTAGGGTTATAAGTCTTTAATTGTTTTAGGATTTAAGGTTTTGAGTGACTTAGAGTTTGTGGTTCTTATAGTTGAGTTTTTATCAATAATAGACTTTTAAATTGGAAAATCAAATTCGTTTTTAAATTTAAACTTGAATTCTTAGCTTAGTTTATCCTTAGGAACATTTAGGAAGTGTTTTTAGTTGAATCATAAGTCCGCTAAAAAGTAGGTTTTACAACTTATCCATATGTAACATGGCTTATAAGTGAAAATAAGGAAATTGTCTTATATGAAATTCTTTTAAGATTTGGTTCTCAAATTAATTTGTACGTTATGATTTACCTCTTAAGAAATTTTACAATTTCCTAGAGTTGAATAAAATTTATTCAAATTATATTTTAATTATTTATTTAGGTTCATAAGTCCTTGATCATCTTAGGTTTTAGAGTTCGAGTGAGTTTATGTATGTTTTAGGGTTTTTCAACCAACTCGAGAGTAATTGACTTACACTTAGAAGCATAAGGTTTAATTGGCTTAAATATTTAGGAACATTGCTTTATTATGCAACATATATATATATATGTATATCATAGGATATATTAAGAAAAGAGAAGGAAATTGCTTAATAATATATTTATATATATACATATTGTGGGGCTACTTATGTACACAAGTAAAATAATTTTTTGTAAATTTATTAATTTATTCCTTTAACTAACTTAGTTTTATTGTTTATTATTACTTGAAATAATCCTTGATTTGTTCGTTATCAGTTTTATATGATTTCACAAAATTATTGATAATTTTATTGATTTATGGCTTTTCAAGCATTAAGATAATTTTATAGAGTTCTAAATTTTTTTATGATTTGATATTTACGGTTTCTATTAAGTTTAGGTTTACATTTTTAAAAGTACACATATGTAGGGATTAGGGTTTTCTTGCATGATTAAGGTTTCCAAATCGTATAATAAGGTCTTTTAAGTTCTGAGTTCAAAATTTTAGTTGGTTTTCATTTTATGTGGTCTTGTCGACTTAGGAAAATATCTACAATACTCGAATTCGATACCATGTTTGGAAAGTTAAATTTATAGAGTCTACAAGCTTGTTAACTAGAAATGTTGGATGGAACATACATCCCTCATGTATGGAATGCTGAGAACTTAAAACTTTATCTTAATTAATTCCCTCGATGTCGTGAAGCATTTCCATTTGTTTTGTAAGGCTATAGCTTAGTTGTTTCAGAAGGAAATTGTGTTTAAAGTTAACTTTGGTTTGTTTCACTACCTGATCTTTCTATGATTGATAGATTATTAATAAGTTCAAACTACATGCTGAACGAACTAGTGCTTAAGTTCAAACCTATTATGGTCAATGGAATTTATAAATTAGTTGAAAAGCTGAATGATGAACCTTATAATAAGTTCGTGTAAGATGGCTAATCTACGTCTCAAACGACTAACGGATAATATCTTAAGAAAGATACCCAAATATCACATGTGAAACAAAACATGTCGAGAAAATATCACATGTGAAATAAAACATACTGAGAAAATATTACATGTAAAATAAAACATGCTGAGTAATGTAGGGCATATGAATTAAAACATGCTAAGAAACCATAGAGCAAGTGAAATAAAACGTGCTAAAACTACCAAATTACGCATAAGGAAATGTGCATAACATTAATAACAAATATAATGGTAATTTTTCAACAAGTAAGCTGAATCTTGTCCGTACAAAAGATAACGAGCTAATTGCAAGGGAAACAACATGATTAATTCCTGGATTAAGTAAAGGCATTTTCTTGATCGAAAGTTGGAGCCTTATTAGAGCATATCTCCTTTTTGGTACTTGGGGTTTTGGAATAAGTAGATTTCTCTTTACGCACGTAAGGGATTTCCTTGGATAGACGATCTTCATTATCTCTAAGATCTTTGGCATAAGTCTTGTTATCACCCCGTGTATGGACCTCAACACCTGAATCTTCGTCGGCTTCTTTGTCACAACTGCTAATTCGATCATTGATGTCGGTGAAGTCCAAGTACAAAAGATCATATTCAGGGTAAAACTTAAGGATTTCTTCTCTTGTTGCTTGAACACCCTCTAATAACTTTTTTCTCAATAATCTCTTGTATTGCAAACATGGTGTCTCAATTTGAAGTGCCTCTTCATTAGAGGGCCCTTTCCTCGCTGCCTTCTCTAATTCAGCAATAGGCTTTGTATTCTAGAGTTGTTGGTCTTTAGTTCCTTTATTTGCATCTTAAGCTTATCTTCCTCATTACTCCTTGAGTTAATTGTTCGACCCAAACCCCAGTACTCTTCCCTCTTTTTACACAACTCCTCCTTTAAGTCTTTAGCCTCCTTATATTGCTTATTAACCTTAGCCTTAAGGCTTGAGACTTCATCGGCCGCTAATGAATGTATTATTTTCTTGGCAATGAATTCATCTTGATATTCTCTAGCCTTCATCTCAACCCTAATTCTCACATTCTCAATAGCCATAGTTTGAGCTTTTGAGGAATTGTATGCATCCTCAATTTTCTACAGTAAGTAAACAAGATGAAATAATGAATTCGCTAAAGCACTTGGCGAAACATAAAAAAAAAATTGTTATTATTATTACCTTTTTCATCTCTTTGTCGGCTTTATTTGATGTCGTAAGAACGTGGTTGCTATTTATAAACAAACAAGAAGGTTAGTAATAAAACATGTGCAACAATTGAAAAGATTCAATTGATACTTACATCATATAATTTGGCTGTGATATGCGCCTTATTACATCTGCTAACTCTCTCAATGTCCTTTTTTGCAATTTCCACGTTCTTAGGAAAAATAACACTAAAGTAAGCAAGTGCACCTATCAGTTTATAATCTAGCGGATATGGGTCTGAATGTTGATCCCACAAGGACTAATATGATTAGTAATACTCACTAGATCTTTATTATCTAACTGGTAAATTAAATTTCAAGAATCATAAAGAAGTAAATCTAAAGTACTGCTAAAACAAATTTAAATATTAATTAAGACACAATTCAAGAATTAATAGGAAAGCAATTTAATTAATATAAGATTCAACGTTGTACCTAGATCTTGTTTCTCCTAGATCTAATATATGATTTTCCTAAAGATTGTCTAATTTATTCTTTAATCTTTCTTGATTAAGAGAACTCTCTACTAAAGTTAATCACTTTCTCAAGCTAATTAACCCCAACCCTAAAATCACCTATTAGAACTCTTCTTAATAGCATGATCTAAGATTGCATTATTGAACAACGAATTCTCTACTCTATGGCTTGAAATTCGAAAGAACCTTGAAAATTATCTCTAATCTTGCAATAATTCTCATCAACTATACTTAAATCTAATCTTATAAGAAATCTCTCAACCCTTTTATGAGATATCAAACTTTAGATTGTTACTAGTGGAAATAATAACCTAAATTATGAAGCAAACATAGTTAAACCAAGAAAATAATAAAGAACTAAACTACTCAAATACTAATCATGTCACAGGAATAGATCTAGGTTTCACAAAACCTAAATATCTACTTACTACACATCATAAAATAAAAATCTAAAAAAAAAATGTAGAAAATTGTAGGAAAAAGTATAATGAAATCCGAATAAATTTAAATCTTGAAATCTTCTCTTCCTTAATTTCTTGATTGTTCTTAGCTTCAAAAACTCCCTAAAAGCCATGCCAAAAAGTTCTCTTTAATAAACCTTAACAAGGCTTTATATATAAAGAATTAAAAAAAAATAAGTCAGTTGGAAAAAACATGATTGGCATAAAACCCCATCTTTTGGTTGTATCCTTTACTGTGCTTCATGTTTATCTTTTTTTAAACCTAGAACGATATGATTGATAACATGATCGTATCTTTTGGTCATGTCCAAGGCTATAACAGTAGAAAATTAGCTCTAATTTTTCTTGAAAATGACATAATCGTATCGTTTGGCTGTATTAATCTTTAAACCTTCATAACTTGCTCATTTTAGCTCCGATTTGAGTGAAATTTGTCTCTATCTTCTTATTTTCTCATGTAGATAATTTCAAAACCTAGAAAAAAAAATTTTAATTAATTAATTATTATTATGTAAAAATAAACTCAAATATGAAGGAAAATCATCGAAAATGATCAAAAATCACAAATAAAATATATGCAATTAGAAACTCATCAAATACCTTCCATCAAGCCTAGGGATTTAGTTCTATCACCTAACTTCGAGTCAGTGTGTAGAATGTTGTGGCCCTAAAATGGAACAAAGTATTCTCTTACTTCATTATTAAGGACAAATTTGACGCTATTGATGCTTAGCGCTTTGTTCCTTATTGCCTCCTTCGTGCTCTCATCCAAAATCTTTGACTTCTTAGGAGGAGGTTGGCCAACAACCTCCTTCCCACTCCTCTTCTTGGGACTTGGTGCAACAACCACCTAAACTGATGATCCCTCAACAACCTCATGACGAGAAACTTCCTCCAACTACCATTGCTAATATCTTGGCCAGAATCTCTCGACTCCTTAACTAAAGGAATGTTTGCTGGTGGTAGCATTGCTTCAACTTATACATCCTCAATGGGCCTAGGCTTATCACTCCCTTGATGTTTGTCGGTAAGGCGAGATGCCTTTTTCGGGGTTAGTACTTACTTTACCACTTTCTCTTGAGCGGCCTTCTTTTTAGCAACCGGCCAATTAACAACTACTATAGTGCTTGCTTATTTGTTAGCTTTAGACTTTTTTAAGCCAACAATTTGGCAAGGTTTATATCGCCAATGCCCATGTTGCAATACAAAGTAGATACATCAATAATAAAGCGAGGAATAAAGACTTACATTTTCTATGTTGAGCAAGGCTTAAAGGCAACTATTCTTCCCACAAGTCACGAGAATGGCCTTCTCTTGTAGCCTTGCTCGGCATGATAGTAATTCAATAGCATACCTTCCTTCTAGGAGAAAATTGGCTCCCCATTCTCATATCACTTTATTATCCTATAAACATCCTAGAAAAACATTTTGTTTTTTCTTCTCTCTTGTATTTTGTTTGTCGCAGTAGCATCATTTGGCATCAATCCGATATCCTTGGTGTGGATAGGTTTAGCCTATTAGGTCTAAAAATCCAGCTCTTCATCCAAAACAATAGACACAAACTTATTGCACTACTTGTGGATCTTAGACTCTAATCTATCCATGAATTTCTGCCTATGCTTAGCAGCTACAAAGTACTAACCATTAGGCTACCTCTTAATCATAAAGAAATATTGAAATAATTAAGGTGTAGCTTAAACTTCAACTTCTTCATAAACTATCTCGAAAGCTGCAAGAAGCTGATAAGTATTTGGTAAGGACATACTCGGTGCAACTTAGAAATAGTTAAAGAGCTGCTTGACAAAAGTTAAGAATGGAAAGTGCAATCCAAAGTCGAGATATTTTAAATAGATGTGAAACTTACGCTTCCTTGGAAAGCACACCCTTTCCACCTCTCTCTCAACCTCCTAAGATTCCATGTATCAAGAAGGTCTTACTAGTATTTGTTATATTTCAAAAAAAGAACTCTATCGGCAGCATTGGCTACTCCGTTTGGTGAATCGCTAAAGTAAATTATATCATTATACAAGTATCTTGCGACAGATCTTCTTTCTTTATCTTTCAAATAAGTATCTAATGTAAGAGAGTTGATTTAAGCAAGTTTGTTCCACCGCTCTACCATGCTATCAATTGAGCTATTCGAGGAACATACTGTCTCCCTCCTTCAAGAAGGGGAGGGTAGGGAGGGGTAGGGTTTGTAGAGGGGAGAAGTAGCTTCGATCTCAATTGCATCAGAATCTGAAAGAACAAGTCGACGAATTACGTTTTGAACCATACTTGATTTTGACTATAATGAATGTCACATAACTTTTTGAAAAGTTTGAAGGTGAAGGCGAAATGTTGAAAGTAAGCGAAAGCTTATGGATGTGAATGACAATGAAATCTGTTTTTAGTATTGTAAAGTTCCTCAAATATGGACGATTCACCCTCATAACTACAACCCATTTCTAATAGAAATGATGTGTTGCTTAGATGATGGTGCAGATTAATGACATGTGTTTCGAGATAGAAATCCAACGGTTGTTAAGGCTTTAACAGTTATTAGTACCTACGATGTAATTATGGATAGGGTGATAGCTATTGTACGTACTACCGTTTAGTCTTCTGACAGAGGGAAAAATTGAAAATTGTAACCTTTTGTATTGGATGCAATCTATCCTTCTGAATGGAAATCAAGGAACTTCCCACATTACTCGGCATTTAGGAAATTATTCCCTACTCAACCTTACAAAGAATATTAAGATATTTACTCCCTTAGTTGAATCCTCGACCACAGGAGTTGGGGAGCAAATGTTGATAGTTGAATTTTGTTCATTCGGCCACTTGGCTGTTGATATGCCAAGTAACTCAATTCTTGGTTACCGCTGAGTAATACAGATCTGTATTTAATTTGAATTTAAGGAAGGTAGTGTGAATAGTTATCACTTAGCACAGTTATATTATATAATTACCTCCTATTCCTACATTTCAAGAATGTACTTAAGTGAAAGGTCTCCACGCTTCCTAATAATCATGTGATTAACTATTGTTTTAGACACTTAACATTTACTTATAAATATAGGGATGAAGCACTATAAGAAGTACCTGATAACTCACTACTTCTCATTTAGTCTTTTCCAACATTCACTTATTAACTTAGGCATTGAAGTGGCTGTACTGGACTGGCCCTAGTACCTTTAGTTCTTTGTTCTTTGCAAGAAGAAAATCATCTAAAAACCATACAAGAACAGATATGGGAGAAAGATAAGCCAAATTAAGTGCTTTAAGTGCAAAGGAATTGTGCACATGGTTGTTTAATGCTTAAACAAATGAACTATGATCATTAAGGTGATGCCTTGAAGTAGATAGTATTAACAAAGAGCATAAAGAGAGAGGAGAGTTGGATAAAAATGTTGAGAATAATGAGGAGCTAGTCAAAGAAGATGTGTTTGCTGAAGACTTGGACAAGCTAACATTGGTTGTCTAGTATGTGATGAGCATTAAACCCTTTACTAAGAAGGAATAGAGCGAGAACTTATTTCACATCACCTGTAAGGTAAATGAGTAAGTATAGGCACTCATAGTAGATAATGAGAGTTGCACCAATGTAGTATCTATCAAGCTGGTTAAGAAACTCAAATTGCTGACTATCTCATACCTAAGGCCATATAAATTACATTGGCTAAACAAAAAGGGAACATTACATGTTACTTAATAAGTACTGCTATCAATCTCCATTAAGAACTATTTTGATGAAATTCTTTGTGATGTACTGCTCATATGTGCATCTTATGTATTGCTAGGCCAACCTTGGCTTTTTGATTAGGGGGTTATTCATGATGGATTTTAGAACACATATGTGTTTGAAAAAGATGGGAGAAAAATCACCTTGAACCCCATGACATTGAGCTAAGTTGGCAAGCCACAAGCTAAACTTGCTTGAGGAACAAAGAAGGCCTTGATTTTAAGCCGTGTCGAACTCT
The DNA here is from genome assembly GCA_024138005.1 of Lumnitzera racemosa. NCBI lineage: Eukaryota > Viridiplantae > Streptophyta > Magnoliopsida > Myrtales > Combretaceae > Lumnitzera > Lumnitzera racemosa. Next base: position 22,641,664 of record JAMXBC010000010.1, read on the forward strand.
AAGAAGCTTTTAAAGCTAACATCTTGACCTTTTTTTATATTAGGTGACTATTAGAGCTGAAGGAGCAAGTTGAATTAACCCCAAAGATCAAAGAGCTATTGGATGAGTATTCCAACCTATTTTTAGAGCAATTACTAGAAAGGTTACACCTTTTTTAAAGTATAGAACATTGTATTGACTTGATACATGGTGTTGTACCACCAAATAAACTAGCTTATCGAATGAATCTCAAATAAGTTGTGGAGCTCCAAAGACAAGTTAATGAGATGTTGGAAAAAGGGTATGCGAGAGAGAGTCTTAGCCCTTATGTTGTACTGCGTTACTAATACCGAAGAAGGATGGTACATGGAGAATGTGAATAAATAGTAGAGCTATGAATAAGATTGCAATTAAGTACAAGTACCACATTCTAAGGCTAGATGACATATTGGATAAATTGAGTGGTGTGAGAGTGTTTAGCAAGATTGACTTGAAGTTAGCATACCACCAGATTTGTATGAGGCAAGGTGATGAATGGAAAATTGCCTTCAAGACCCAACATAGTTTATATGAATGGATGGTCATACCTTTCAGACTGTCAAATGCTCTAAGTACTTTAATGTGACTGATGAACCATGTTTTAAGAGACTTGATCAGAAAATGTGTTATGGTCTACTTTGACGACATCCTTGTCTACAGTGATGACCTGCTCTACCATATTGAACATCTTTGAGCAGTCTTTGATGTTCTTTGAGTAGTAAGATTACTTGGTAACTAAAGAAGTGTTGTTTTTGCTAGGATGGAGTGGTTTTCGCTAGGAGGGAGTGGTTTTCCTAAGGTACATGGTTAATGGAGAAGGATTAAAAGTTGATGAATAGAAAGTTCAAGCTACTGTTGAGTGGTCATCCCCAACTTTATGTGTTGAGGTGAGAAGTTTCCATAAATTGGCATCCTTTTACTGATGCTTTATTTGAGGATTTAATACTATAATTGCACCTGTAATTATGTTAATAAAGAAGAACATAAAGTTTAAGTGGGGAGAGAAAGATGAGAGGAGTTTTACCAAGGTGAAAGCGAGGTTGACTTTTGCTTCAGTTTTGGCCTTGCCAGATTTTAAGAAAGTATTTAAGCTAGAATGCAATGCATTAAGTGTCAACATTGGAGCTGTATTGATGCAAGAAGGCTAACCTATTGCTTATCATAGTGAGAAGCTCAAGGGCGCATAATTGGACTACTCTATATATGATAAGGAACTCTTGACATTGATTCGAGTGATTTGAGCACTTTAAGGATAGCAACACTATCTTTTGCTGAAAGAATTCGTTGTATATGCTGACCATGAGTCCTTAAAATATTTGAGGAGCTAATCAAAGCTATCGAAAAGAGAAACTTAATGGATTGAGTTTCTAAAGGGATTTAACTTTGTGATTAAATATAAACAAGGCAAGGCCAACGTAGTTTCCGATGCCCTGTCTAGAAGGCATGTTCTTCTTGTTGAACTATATACTCGACTCCTGGATTTTGTGATCATTAAAGGATAGTACCTACGTGACCCTCATTTTGGCCCCATATACAGATGTTGTGGAGAGGAAAGAACATTTGATGAATATTATATAGAGGATGGCTATTTGTTTTGAGGTAGTAAGCTATGTATGCTGACCTATTCTGTAAGAGAGCTATTAGTTAGAAAAGCTTAAGGTAGAGGACTCTTTAGGCATTTTGTGAGAAGAGGACATTTGAACTATTAAATACGAGTTTCTTTTGGCTTAAGATGAGATGAGACGTATATTCTGTAGTTGGGAGTTATGCAACTTAAAAGAAGGCAAAGAATAATACTAAGCAAGGGATAGCAATGCCTCTACCTGTCCCGACTAAAGACTTTGTGATGGTTGTCATGAATAGATTCAGTAAGATGGTACACTTTGTGCCTTGCATCTAAACTAACGATGCTTTGGCTATTACTTCTTTGTTTTTATAGGAAATTGTTTGTGAGTACCGAAGAGTGTGGTATCAAACGGTGACCTAAAATTCCTGAGCCATTTTTAGCAAACTCTTTGGTGTCGGATGGGAAACAAGTTACTTTTTAACACCTCTTACCACCTCTAAACTGATGGACAAATAGATGTTGTCAATTGCACCCTAGGATGACTACTTTGAGTTGTAGTAGAAAAGAACTTAGCTTATTGGGATGTTTACCTGCTCATGGTAGAGTTTCCTTACAATTGAACCATATACACCACCACTGGTCATGCCACATTTGAAGTCATCTATGGATTCAATCCTGAACTGCCCCTTGATCACAACTCGATGCCCTCAACTGACTAAGAAGACCTATAAGCATGAACTTCCACTTAATCCCTTCAACAGATCTATTAACAAGTTACTCAGCTCATCAATCGAGTTGCTAGGAAGTTAAGAGAGAAAGGAAAAGGTAGGAAAACTAAGCAATTTTAGCCCAGCAACTAAGTATCGCTACACTTAAGCAAAGAGAGGTTCTTAGACAAGATAAATAACAAATTGTTTGCTAAAGATGAAGGACCATTCAAAATCCTCTAAAAAATTAATGACAATACCTATTGGTTAGAGTTGCTCAAGGACTTTTAACTATCCGATGTGTTTAATATTACTAACCTTAGCCCCTACCAACATGAGGAAGAATTGAGTAAGGAATAACCAGATTTGATCTTAAATCCTAATCAACTTAGCAGGGATGAGAGAAATTACATCATCAAACATCTAAACTAAGCCTAAGCTCGAAGCCTTGAAAGTATGGCAAGGTGGATTCTCTCTTTGTAACCAACATTTGAAGAGTCTGAGCTACTACAATCTACTAACCTGCTGCTTTATCTAAGTCAAACTCTTCCGTACTTATAAATAGTCCTTGACTATTGACCTGACATACACTATGATAATAGCTTAGCTTGCCCGACCACCAGCTCAACAAACTTAAATCTAAACTACATTTAGCCTACCCAAGTTGAATTCATCTTAGAAGAATCATCAACTTAGCTTAGCATCACTACTTGGCAACAACCGGGTTAATTATATAGTTTTTTTTTTCTTCCAAAAATCCTTCCTCTAGCTACGTACCATGTGTCCAAACACTTATGTGATAGGATCTTTTGTATAGAATGGATGCTTTTCTTATATTTTTATCTATAACCCTTAACATTCTTTATAAATTACTTATTTTGAACAGTACCCTTTTAGTTATTTCCATTTATAGTACCTAATATTTCAGGTATAAATACCCTCGTAAATATACTTGCAGACGTCATTGTCATATTTCTCAATACATAATATACTTCATTTTTGTGAGTATTCTCTTTGCTTAGCTCACTCTTATCCTAATTCTTAAGCAATGTTAGGTGGTGAGCACCTTTATCAAGTTAACTCATGCATCATATCAAGTTAAGTTGTGAGTCCATGGAGGTCCCTGGTACGTCACATCCTTGGAATCATTTATGGTTTGCTTGTTTTACTTTATCATTTTTCATGTGGTTCCACCTTCGTTTTTAAGCTTTTTGCAAGCTTAGAGACCATATAGCTCTTATACGGTCAACTTTGTTTGCCCTTAGTGTGACTTATCACATGGCATCTAGTTTCACCTTAGGTAGGCCATCGAAGCATAGGATGTTAATGACTTCATCGCCGTCTATATTGGAGGGGAGAAAGCACTAACTCGCATTGATATTCCGATGTAGACTCTCCATATAAATGGATCCTCCATTTAGGAGAAAGGGGGGGGAGGGGTGTAGGGTAGGGTGGTGGTAGAGTGGAGCAAGAATAATCCTATAGTTAAAAGGGACATCAAGGCTAAATATAAGGTGCCAAGTATGGTTTTTTCCTTTTAGTTTTTATAAATTAGTCTTCTTTAAACCAATCAACATTAAACTATGCTTGTTTAATATTAATTATTGACTAAGGTTTAAATAAAACTAACTTTCTTTTAAGACGCTTTGGATTCGTCGTTTGATCGGAGTCAAGAAAAAACAAATTTGATGGATTAGTTATAACTTAGCCATTAGTTTAATAATAAAACCAATTTCATAAAACGGTTTTTGAAAACCAAAGATCGAAATTCAATGGCTAATTTTTAAACCTTAAATGAGTACCACCTTTTAACTTTCCGAATTTAAAATTTCTTTTCAAATACCCTTCCAACAATGATTATTTACAAGCTATAACCCATTTACCAAAAAAAAAAAAAAAAGAATTATCTACTAAAGGGGAAAAATAATTTTTTTTTTCTATTTTAAGTCACCCTGTATGCATGGGCACCTACATACTTGCTATTTAGGATCACACTTCTGTAGTTCATTACAAAAATATTAACAGGTTAGTTAATTTTAAATTTGGACAGTAGTCAAGTTTACATCTTTTAGCTATTTTAATTTTTTTTAAGAAAAATACCTAAGAGAAAATGGTCATAATTTGGTGATTTTATTTTTTGGAAAAATTCTTAAATATCCTAATTTTTGAAAAAAGGTCCATTTATTTTTATTTATTTGAAAAAAACTTTTAAGTGATAAAACTTTTTAAAGAAAGCCTAAAATGCCTAAATACAACTTTTCATGAAATACGCCTATGGCTAATGTAATTAACTATAGGAAAGATATCTAAATCATAGAAAAGATACCTAATTACAAGTAAGAAGCCTAAACCATGGAAAAGAAACCTAAATTATAGAAAATATGTTTGCATTTGGAAAATATGCCTAAAGAGTTTATTTTATTGAAAAAAGAGGAAGAGATTTTTCTAAGTGAGAGGACATCTTTATTTTTCATTTTTATTTTTTCTTTTACTTTTTTTTAGTATTTTTATTTTTTACTGTATACTTTTGACTAAAATATAATAATAAGTAAACCAAATAAATTAAGCCTTTTCCTTTTTTTTTTTCTTTCTCCTTCTTTTCCTTTTCTTTTCTTTTTCTTCTCTTTTTTTTATCATTTTTTTTCTTTTTACAATTGTAAATAGAATATAATCATAACAATAATAATAATAACAACAACAACAACAATAAAAAGAAAAAGAAAAAGTACAATATTACAAAAATAAATAAAAACAAAGAAAACAAAATATAGAGTGCAAAACACAAATCAAAACCAAAGCAGAGTTGGACCAAGTTGAAGTTCATACAAATCCTAGGAAAAAGAGCCGTGTAGAGAGAGATAGTGGCATTGTAAATGGATTTAACTGATTGTGAGTGATGAGTTGGTAGTTTTTAGTGAAATGAAATTCTGTATTTATAGGTATAATAGTCGAATTAAGGATGGGAAATATTAAACACAATATGATTTTCTTCCATATTTGGGTTGGGCGAACTTGAACAATATGAGATACTAAATACAAAATTGCTCGTATAGGAGTACGTCTAATGCACGTAGAAGTGTGCTTACCACACTTAGAAGTGAGTTGGTAAATAATGTGACCTATGATGTGGTGATAAAGTGAGAAAAAAAAATAAAAAATGCATTTTGTACTTTCCATGGATTGAACCTAAGATCTCCATGTCATATGCAATATTAAGTCTAAGTGCATATACGAATAGATTGTTGGTTTTTCCTTTTTCATATGTGCAATAAATTAGACATACGAACTAAGTCAACTAAGGTCAGAATCAAATATAAGCACAAGCCTAATGACCATCTCTTTATTTTATTATACTTTACTAAACTATCTAAAAGATTTATTTATTTTTTTAAATCTTGTATTTTTTTGGTATTTTTCTAAATTTTATATTTTTTGTGATTTTTTTAATTTCTTTTTTTTGGCTTTTCTTAAACCTCTTTTTTTTTTTGTATTTTTCTAAATTTCTTATTTTCTACTTTTTTTTTGTATTTTTCTAAAGTTCTTACTTTTTTGGTTTTTCTTTTTTTCTTGTTTTTTTATTTTTTTTTGTCTTTTTCCTAATTTAAGAACCTGTTATAAAGATTTTGAAAAATAAAGGGGACAAAAATGTAATGTCTATAGTTATTCCTCTTTGTGGTGAAGTTTGCCTAAGGGGTAGATTTCGTCTTAAGAAGTACTATAGCCAGCTAACTAGCTATCTTAAGCCCGATCCACCAGGGATTTAGTAAAGAGAGAGTTAGCGCTCTAAGACTGTAAGAGGAATTAAAGCTTGGTCGTGCCTGAACGGTTAAGCACTCTTTGAGTTGGTTAAGACACTAAGTTAGAATCGATTTGGGGAACTTAGTCGTGCCATTCTAGGCTCACTAACCTAGGCGAGAGCGTCTCTAGGAAACTACCATCCTTAAGCTGGAATTGATTTAGGGAACCTGGTCATGCCCTTCTAGGTTAACTAACCTAAGCAGGTTTATAAAGAGTGACAAGAAATTAGGATAACACTTCGAAAGCATGCATATCACACCCTAAAGCGGCAGAGTCGTAATGGCCTCACCGTATAAACCATTCTAAGATAGAAATTGGCCTTACAACTGCTATCCTAGACCTGATCTACATAAGGTGTCCATGACCAACCCACTTTGAAGTAAACAGTTTGTAATTTAAATAAATCATTTACCTAAAAAAGTAAGAAAATATATATATATACACTGAGATTCAATTATTACAATTAACATTTATAATATTTCACCGTAATATATTTCCTAATTATTACATTATTCAGAAATGAAAAATTCTAAAATAAAAGTTCAGACATTAAAAAAATATGTTTGTTCTTCAAATGTTTTTCCTCACTCCTTAGGATCCAGCAGTTGCTAGCTTTAGAGTAGTTGTATGCCACTTGTTAGCCAGTACCTGTACAACATCTATAGGGGTGTGAGCAACCATAGCTCAGTAAGTTAGGATGAAAGACTTAAAACTATACCATAAAAATAACAAGGTTATCAACCAACTTATTAGGTGTAATGCATGTTCAAGCGAATACTATCGCACGGCGTTATCCGGCCAGTCGTAAGATTAGAGAAATTATGCCCGCTCTAATCCAAGTTGAGGAGTTGCCGTTAATGCAACAGCTCACAACCAAACCCAGACTTATGCAATGGAGACACCGCTCCTCCCATGACTACCTTCGAACCATTGACTTCACCTGCACTACGACCTCCTCTCCTGTTACTTAGTTCGACTAAGGATGAAGAAGGGACCATTATGCAATCTTGTGCTATCCCTTTCGAAGGGGTCGGTATTTGCCGAAGAATCCTAGGTTTCCCCTAATGGGTTGCCATGCCGGTCTGATTATGATTACAGGTCATATATTTAATTAGGTCCAATTTAGAGTGACCAATCATTTCATACAAATCATATAATATAAGCTAGAACAACAAATAGAATCATAGCATCACTTATAATAAAGCACATGCACACAACTAACTATCTAAAAAGCATAACCAAGCATAATCTCAAGCCTCCAAAATACAACAAAGTATTAATCCCAACTTACTTGGACTCCTCGCTCACTCACTCGAGGTCCAATTCGCTCAGGCCATTGCCGATCATCCCTATAACATAAACGTAGTTTCAATTTTTTATATAATTATTATAAGTTGGTTTTATCCTATAATGCTTATTGTTATGTTTTGTTTAAGGTTTAATATATCCAGTTATCTAGGTTCTCAAATCTTTTACAATTATTCTAGGTTTGGGGTTAGGTTCGAATTCAGTTTCTGCATCGATTTCTAAATTAGGTTCTAGTTCGATTTGTAAGTATTGTTTTATACCAGAACCCTAGAAATTCGTTTCAACTCATAATGTGAAATTAATCACATTACTTCCAGATATCCTAAATACCATCATTACCCCTAGGTAGTATTTTATTCCACTTAGTACACTTAAATCCTTATTAGTGTATCGAATTTACAACTAATGTGAGAAATTTTCATATTTTTCATATAATTACATAAATTTAAGTTTTCTATGAAATTTATTATATATCCCTATTATTTTTATAATATCAATTTGTATTCTAATATCTTCTATTTATTATATTTCGAATAATTGTATATTATATACTATTATTTATTATGTACATAATACACATCTAATATTGTTATTACTCTAATTACCATCTCCCAACATTAATTATCATTTCAAAATGTCTAAATTTATCCTAAATCAGGTTTTACACCTAATTACCCTAATTTACAAAATTAACTTAAAATGTACTATTTTTCCCTATTACTTATTTATTACATAATTAACCTAATAATTACATCTAACACCCTAAATGCTGTAAGTATCATAATTCATAAGATTTCAACATCCTAAAATATTTAATTATTCACTAAATCAGTAATTAGCCATTTAATTACTTAATTAACCCTAAATTACCCATTTATGCCTCATTTTAAGGCCTAAAAATTATCTAAAAATTTTCAAAATTAATTTTTTAAAACGGGCTTCATAGAATTGTTTTATATCATCTAAGTATTCTACAAAAAAAAATTTGGGCTCAAAAATATACTCCTAAGGTCATTTATTTGTAAACCGAAACATTTTCGGTTTTGTATGATTTCTTAAGGACCATATATAACAGGACATATTTTCATCAAAATAATATTTTTCCTAAAAACTACATACAAAAATAATTTAGAATAACAAAATTCATAATTTTCTAAGAATATTTACTATTTTTATAAAATTACGTAAAATTAGGTTGGAAATCGAACTCAGTGATTTGAGTAGCTCCGACTACCGTCGGTGGCCATGGGTGTGTCGGCCGACCTAGACACTACCACCACCATGTGGTGGTAGTAGCCGTCCACTCCCAACTGCTTGTCGGGTCTGGGTTATCCTTATTAGCCCTAATTGCACAATTTTCTTATTTTTTTTTCCTAACCCTAATTTTTCTCTCAATTTCACCCCTCTCCATTTTTCTCACTCTCCAAACTAACCAAATGAGCTTCTAAAAAATTTAGAGTATTTATAAAGCTTTAGGGAAATTATTGTGCATTAATGAGACAAGACGATTACCTTATTTCTTCTTTTTTCCACTTTCTATTTGTTGCATTTTAATTGGTTGATTTTCTTCTTCAATTTCAGATTGCCATGCCCCACTTCTGGAATTTTCCTCATTTTTCTATATTTTTCTTGATTTTTCCTTAATTAATTATGAATTTTCTTTAATTATTTATTATTATTTTAGCACATTTCGCATATTTTAAGTAATTATACATATTTCTAAATACATGTAAATTCATAAATAGTATAAATAAATATTCCTAAATATTATTTAGGTTATTTTATAATTTTTAGTATATATATAATTTATCTTTAGCGATTCGTTAATTATCGGAATGCATTTTACGCATTTTCGATAAATAACGAGTTATATACTTAAAATTTAGAATTTTTATATTCTTTTATTTTATTTCTTAGTTTCTTAAATTCAAACTTATGGAATCATTTTACTAATAATTCTAGCTTTACTTACAATTTAGGTTCTATTGAATTTTTTAACCAATCAAAACCCTGAATAACTGGTTGTAGGGCTTACAATGTGATCAGAGAGTTTCAACTTAGGTTAGGATAGTGCTTCGAAAGCATGCAATTTGAGAGTTTTAACTTGGGTTTGGATAGCACTCTGAGACCATGCGATCCGAGAGTTTCATCTTGAGTTAGGATAGCGCTCTGTGAGCATGTGATCTAAAAGTTTCAACTTGGGTTAGGATAACACTTCAAGTGCATGCAATCCAAGAGTTTCAACTTGGGCTAAGATAATGCTCTGAGAGCATGTGATTCAAAAGTTTTTTATAGGAATCAAGCTACTAAGCTTTTGACCAACAATTGAGCCCGGGGATAGGAAGGCTTGGCAAGGCAGATTCTCTTACTCCAGCCAACTCTTACCGAGGCTGAGTACTTCTTACTGAGTTACTCTTTATGCCTAGCCAAATTATTGTCCATCTCTCTATAATATGCTGAGTAGTAGATTACCCGACCAATGACTCAGCATCTCCTTCGTCGAGAAGCTGAGATAGAGAGGCTCTGGATTGACTAAGTTACCCCTGCTTGGACAAGCAAGTTAATCGTACTTTTTTGCAACATCTTTCAATGGTATCACCAATACAATATTGCTATGTGTACAGAATCATGTGTAGAATCTATTATACTAATGACTATTTCCCTTGAATATTCATTTTTATCCTTTAATATCTTGTACATTACTTCCTTAGAAAATGCCCTTTTTATCTTTTCCTTGTTAGGTAACTTGCCCTAACTTATGACTATAAATACCCTTATATTTGTAGCTACAGAAAGATTGATTATCATTAATACAAATGAGTATTTCTTTCCTTATGTAAACATTGCCTATTTACTCTCTACATCACTCTTATCCTAACCAATGAGCAAGGTTAGGTGGTGAGTAATCTCATCGGATTAATTTATACATCATATCGAGTTGTGCCTTGAGTCTTCGGAAGTTCCATTAGTGCGTTATATCCATTGGAGCTGTTCGTAAGTTTTTGCTTACTTTTCATTTGTACTTGTTCTTTTGCACATTTCACATCACTTCTTCTTTCAAGCTTTCAGCATGCTTAGACCCATTCAGCGACCAACCTTGTTTATTCTTCATTATGGTCCGCATTATCTTGGTATCAAAGTGGAGGTTTTGTTTGAGTTGTGGTTTGTGTTTAAAGCTCTATTTATACTCTGTTTTGTGTGTGTGAAACAGAGCCAGTTACTATGTTCATTTGATTGCTGTACTTATTAATTGTTACTTTTCTAGTTTGTGGAAGTGTTTATTATATCACCTACTTAAAGAGTTTGAGCTATCAATCTGTGGAGAAAATGACTAACCCAAGTGTAAACATTGGTGCTGGAGATGATAATAGTAGAGTTGTCTACCATGGATGATAGTCTCAAGGAAACCCTAAGAGTACCGAGGAGAGAGTAGATGAGGTGATTAACTAACCTCCTTGTAGATCTGACTCGAGTTGTTCATGCATTGGTTTGCCAATCGACTGAGGTCGTGTAAAACACCCCACAAGCTGCTCAACCTGTTAAAGGTTAGAACCCAGCTTAATCAGTTCAAGGTAGAAGAGTAGGTGGAGGAGTAAGATGAAGGATAGACCTAAGGGAACTAGATGAAGAGGACGAGGAAGCAGAAGAGGAAGAGGAAGAGTATTTTGAAGAAGAGCGAGCTAAAGTCCCTAAAGCATCTAACCATATGAAGCTTTGGATTTTGAGCTTCAATGGATCTGGGAATACTGATGAATATTTAGAGTAGGAAGATAAGGTAGAGCGTGTTTTTTTATTATTATCAATACAAAAATTATGAGAAAGTGAAAACTACTACTATTGAAATCTCTGAATATGCCGCCATGTGGTAGAAGAATTTCTAGGCTATGAGGGGCGGAGAGGGTTACTAAAAGATTAATACTTAGCCTGAGATGAAGAGAATACTTACAAAAAAGTTCATGCTAGAAACTTATTTAAAAGACACTTTTACTCGACTTCAAGAGTTGAGACAAGGAGGCCAAACAGTTAATAAGTATGTTGAGGAATTCCAAATGCTCATGATTCGATGTGAGGTGGAAGAACCCCTAGCACAAACAATCTGTAGATTCGTTATGGGATTGAGAGTTGATAATCGGGACATTATAAAACTCCAATAATTCACAAAAATGGATGAAGCCATCCGAATAGCTCAACAAGTGGAGAGGTAGAGGAAAATCTAAGTAGCCAACCCGAATACGGAAGTCATTGAGCTTAGTCAAGTACCAAGCTAAGCCAAAAAGTAGAAGTCCAAACCGAATAGAAAGGCTGACTAAATGGCAAAGGGCCAACCCAAACTTATGGTAAGGGGTAAGGATCTTATAGGAAAACGAGCCAGATCAAGTGCTTTAAGTGCTAAGGGTTTAAACATATGGCCACTTAATGTTCGAACCAAAGAACTATGGTAATTAAGGGAGACGTTACGAAACTAGAGGTAGAGAGTATAAATGAGAAACCCGAGGAAGAAGAGATCATTGTCGAGAAAGAACTTATTGAAGTGGACGTATTTACCGAGGACTTGGATTAGTTGGTCTTAGTTATCCAATGTACAATGAACATGGAAACCTTACAAGAGGAGGAGTCAAAGGAAAATTTGTTTCATAGCACTTGTAGGGTGAATGACTAGGTGCAAGCATTAATTGTAGATTATGGAAGTTACACTAATGTGGCATCAGCTGAATTGGTTATGTAGTTAAAGTTGCCGACCATTGCATACCCTAAGCCATACAAGTTATATTGGCTGAGTGATAATGGAGCACTACATGTCACTTGATAAATACGATTGCCAATCACAATTGGAAACTACTTTAATGAGATTCTCTACGATGTACTTCTTATGTATGCCTCACAAGTGTTGCTTAGTCGACCTTGGCTGTTTGATAGGAGAGTTATCCTAGACGGATATAGGAACACATATGTGATCGAAAAGTATAGCCAGAAGATTACACTAAACTCGATGCCACCAAGAGAAGTTAATAAGTTACAGGAAAAACTTGCTCATGGATCAAAAAAGACTCTAATGATGAGTAGAGTCAAGCTCCAAGAGGCCATTAATGCTAATGAGTTAACCCTTGTATTGGTCAAGTGCTTATTAGAAATGAAGGAGCGGGGTGAACGACCTTAGGAAATCAAAGAGTTGTTGGATGAGTATGCCAATCTATATTTAGAGTAATTACTCAAGGGGGTTACCCCCTATTTGAGACATAGAGCACTGCATTAAGTTAGTATTCGGTATTACACTACTGAATAAGCCAGCCTATCGATTGAATCCCGAGTAGGCTTCTAAACTTCAACGTCAAGTCAATAAGCTGCTTGAGAGAGGTTATGTTAGGGAAAGTCTCAACCCTTGCACTATACCGACGCTTCTAGTGCCGGAAAAGGATTGAACCCGGTAGATGTGTGAAGATAATCGAGCTGTGAATAAGATTACAATCAAATACAGGTATCCTATTCCTTGATTGGAGGACATGCTGAATGAATTAAGTGGAGCCAAGATCTTCAACAAGATTGATCTGAAATCTAGCTACCATCAAATTTGCATGAGGCCGAGAGATGAGTGGAAAACTGTATTTAAAACTAAACATGGACTTTACGAGTAGATGGTCATGCCATTTAGCTTGTCGAATGGCTCGAGCACTTTTATAAGACTAATGAATCATGTGTTGAGACTTCTAATTTGGAAGTATGTGGTGGTGTATTTTGACAACATCTTAGTCTACAGTACCGATATGCCAAGTCGTTGTGAACATCTCTGAGCTGTTCTAGATATCCTCTGTGCTGAGAGGTTATTTAGTAATCTTAAGAAGTGTTACTTTGTCAAGAGGAAGTGGTATTCTTAGGTTATGTAGTAAGTAGAGGAGGCTTACGAATGGATGATGAAAAGATTCGAGCAATCGTCGAGTAGCTAACTCTTATTACTTGTGCCAGTGTAAGAAGTTTCGATGGACTGGCTTTATTCTACAGGCGATTCATCATGAATTTAAGCACCCTTATCGTACCACTTACTATGCTAACAAAGAAAAACATCGACTTCTGATGGGAAGAAAGGGAGGAGAGGAGCTTTGGCGAGATAAAGGAGAGATTGACCTCTGACCCAGTGTTAGTTCTACTTGTCTTCGAAAAGATATTGAAGCTGGAATGCAACACATTAGGCATTAGAATAGACGTTATCCTAATGTAAGAAGGCTAACCAATTGCCTTTCAAAGGACCTCAGTTAAATTACTCTGTGTATGATAAAGAACTCTTGGCACTGATCCGAGTACTACAAGTATGGCAGTACTATTTATTGCCGAGAGAATTTTTCATATATACTAACCATGAGTCACTAAGATACCTTCAAAGTCAAACCAAGTTATCGAAATAGCAAGCGAGATCGGTTGAATTCCTTGAAGGATTTAATTATGTAATAAAATACAAACAAGGAAAAGGCAATGTAGTTGCAAATGCTCACTTAAGAAAATATGTACTCCTGAGTGAACTGCAAACTAGATTATTTAGATTTGCAAGCATCAAAGAGTGATACTTCGAGGATCCATACTTTGGACCTATATTTGGGCAATGTATCGATGGAAGAATAGTGAACGAGTATCATATGGTAGATGGTTATTTGTTTCGAGGTGGAAAATTATGCGTACTGACTTGTTTACTGTAATAACTACTAATCACAAAAGCCTATAGTGGAGGACTGTTTAGACATTTTAGGGAGAAAAGAACGTATGAGTTCTAAGTGGTCGACTCTTTTAGCTGAGAATAAGGCAAGATGTGCACTAAGTTGTTAAAAGCTGTACCATTTGCAAAAGGGCTAAGTGCTGAGCTGAGAAAGGAAAAGCAATGCTACTGTTAGTACCAACGAAGCCAAGAACTAAATCGAGCATGGACTTTATTCTTGGACTACCTTGAATTGCCTGAGGCAAAGATTTTGTAATGGTTATCATGGATAAGTTCAATAAGATGGCACACTTTATGTCTTGCTCTAACACTAATGATGCTTCGGTTATTGCTGCTCTTTTCTTATAGGAGATTGTACGGTTGCATGGCGTACCAAGAAGTGCAGTCTCCTACAGGGACTCGAAGTTCTTGAGCCATTTCTAGAGGACTTTGTGAAGTTGGATGGGGACCAAACTACTATTCAGTAATTCTTGTCACCCCCCTAAACTGATGGCTAAATAGAGGTGGTTAATCGTATTTTAGGGTTACTACTCCGAGCTGCAATAGGCAAGAACTTAGCTGATTGGGACGTTTGTTTGTTAGTGGTCAAATTCGCTTATAACTGGATAGTGCATGACACCTCTAAGCAGAATCCCTTCGAAGTGGTCTATGATTTTAATCCCAAATTGCCCCCCAATCACATCGTTGTACTTGTGCCCATGCAAGAAGACCCTGATACAAGAGCTAGGGCACAATTCCTTCAGTACATTTACGATAAAGTCATTCAAAACATCGACCAACCTACTAGAAAAATGCAAGAGAAGGCTAAAGGTAGGACAGCTAAATAATTCCAGTAAGGAGACTTGGTGTACCTATACCTCAGCAAGGAATAGTTCTCAAACAATAGGAGAAATAAATTATCTACAAGAGTTAAAAGACCATTCAGAATCTTCTAGAAGATTAGCGATAACGCCTACAGATTAGAGTTGCCTGAGGACTATGGGGTTTCTAACACTTTCAAAATTGCTAACCTCCATTCATATCACCTAGACGGAGAGCTAATCGAAGACCATTCGGATTTGATTCCAAATCTAAATCAACCGAGAATGAATGATGGGAATTATGCTACTAGGCCTTTGACTCGTAGTCGAGTCCGAGGATTAGAAGGCTTAGTGAGGCAAATTCTCTTACTCCAACTGACTCCTACTGAGGCCAAGTACTTCTTTGCTAACTCACTCTTTATGCCTAGCCGAATGACTGCCCATCTCTTTGTAGTTCACCAAGTTATAGATTACTCACTCACACTTGAGTCATCCAATGACTCGGCATCTCCCTTACTAAAAAGTTGAGATAAAAAGACTCTAGATTGTCTAAGCCACCCCTACTCGGATAAGTAAGCAACTTGTACTTTTTTGTCTACATCTTCTAATGGCATCACTAATATAATATTGCCACGTATACAGAATCATGTGTAGAATCCATTATACCAATGACTATTTTCCTTGAATATTCATTTTTATCCTTTTGTATCTTTTACGTTACTTCTTTAGGAAATACCATTTTTATCTTTTTCTTTTTAGGCAAGCTGCCCTAACTTATGGGTATAAATACCCATATATTTCTTTCCTTATGTAGATTTTACCTATTTACTCTAGCCATTACTCTTGTCTTAACCCTTAAGGAAGGCTAGGTAGTGAGTAATTTCATCAGGCCGATTTGTGCATCATATCGAGTTATACCGTGGGTATTTGGAAGTTCCATTGGTATATCATATCCATTGAAGCTGTTTACGGGATTTTTCTTACTTTCCATTTATACTTATTCTTTTGCACATTCCTCATCACTTCCTTTTTCAAGCATTCGGCAAGCTTGGACCCATTCAATGACTGGCCTTATCTATACTTGGTTATGATCCACATCAGTTTTAGGATAGTGCTCTAAGAGCATATGATTTGAGAGTTTCAACTTAGGTCAGGATAGTGCTCCGAGAGTTTAGCTTGAGATAGTGCTTCAAGACCATGCAATCTAGGGGTTTTAGCTTAGGTTAGGATAGAGCTTCGAGAGCATGTGATCTAACAATTTCAAGGTCAAGATCGCGCTTTGAGAGCATATGATCCAATAGTTTCAAGGTTAAGATGGCACTCTGAAGGTTTTAAGGTTAGGATAGCGCTATGAGAGCATGCAATCCAAGAGTTTTAAGGTCAGGATAGCACTCCAAGAGCATGTGATTCAATGTTTTTACTACATGGATAGTGCTTTAAAAAGCAAACGATCCATGGGGACTAAAGCAAAAGGAGTTTATATGAAAATTCTTGAAAAAGATAGATTTGTTGATTGACAATCATGAAAGACAGAATAAACACTAGGCATAAAGTCCCTAGATAGAAAGAGAGGTGGGAAACATCAACCATGAGGGTGATCGTGTCAAAGAGGACGATTCTAGCCTCTAAGGCCAACTTAGGAGCGATTTTTATATGAAAGTAGATCCTTCAACTTTGGATGATAGGAAATAAACTTGTTTGAAAACAATTGTTGCTAAGGTAATAGCAGAAGCTTACTTTGGATAAGATGACTTTCAAAAGAAATGAGGATTCTTATCTAAAGGACTAAAATGAGAGGGAATCGAGTTTATCCCAATTTTTCAACTTACTAACAGGTTTAGAATCTCCTAATAGTGTGTTGGCTTTTTAGTGACATAACAACTTGATCTTTCAGGCCGCTTTGTTCTAAGAGAACCTTTTCTTTTCTTTAAGGCCAAATAACTTTCCATGACTTCTTCAAATTTCTTCTTATTAGAAGATATCTCATTAAAGTTAGGTTTAGTCTAAAAGGACTTCTTCACACTCTCAACTTAAACTCTTCTCTTTTGGCTTTGATTCCAAAAATTATGGTCTACTTTCTAGGTAATATACTTTTAATCCATCCGTTAGGTCTTTTTTGGACTGTAATGTAATCAAGGCTTTTGGTCCTTGGTTTAAAAATGGATATTACTTAAATGGCTTTTTATGAAAGAATTGCTTTTTAACTTAAGTTTACAAGTCAAGAACCTTATAGGTAAAACTAAATTATGCTTTCCTTAGTTTTAAATATAACTTTTAACAAGAATAAGTTATCGCCTTTAATCAGAAGGGCCTTTAAGGAAGGGGTAAAATTGTGGGCAGGCCATGTGCCATGTGTCAATTGCAATTTCTTTGGGGATCATAATTTCTGGGGGGAAAGCTTTGGTATTTGCCCTAGCCTCTTTCAAGCTTAATTACTTTGATTGTGTTTTTAGGGCCCTTTTTTTTTAAAAAAAAAATGTAGGTCGTAATTTAGGAATAGATTTTTGTGCCCCTTATCCTTTTGGGTTTTAAGGCTTTGGACTTAATCACCTTATTTATGCCAAGCACACATTTCATTTTTCATTTCACACTTACTCATTTTTCCTCTTTTTTCTTTCTTCTCATTTTTCTTTCTTCTTTTCCTTTTCATTTAAGACAAAATGATTATTATTTCATTTGGCTTGTAGCTCAAAGCGTATGTGATTTTAGTGTTTATAATGGATGCTTTTCTTCATTTTAGAGAAAATTAGTTATCAATGGTAACAATTACTTTTAAATTGATGCAACCAAAGCAAGCACAAATTATTTTTAATTTTTCTTCTAATAGATGCTCCTAACCTCCCTTTTGCCTTATTGCAGGAGTGGTTCATGATAGGCTTTAATTTTTTAAAATACACCAATAAAAGGTTTAACAAAGTTGACAAAGGACTTTGTGTTTAGGATATAGAAAAGATTGTCTAACTTCATTTTGATTTAGGTATTAAATGCAAGATAGACCTCCTTTAAGGAATGAGTCCAATAGTCTCACAATGATGCCACTCGACTCTCAAAGTGTCTTAAGGTTGGTATTTTGGGATTCGTCTTTCCTTTCTTCATTCTAAACCTTTTAACTAATGAGATATCCTAAAATAGGAGAAATGCAAACAAAGCACTTTATTTGAATCACTTGCCTTTCACAAACATCGTCAAATCTGACCTTATCCTTAAATTGAGTCTAATTAGATTACCCTTGCATCAATTAGGTCTTGAACTCTATTTTTTAATTCCTAGTAGTTGTCAGTAGAATGCCCATACTGACCCATATGATATTCACATTGTGCATTTGGGTCATATTTTCTCAGCTTATATCTTGGCATTGGGGCTTTCTATTGCAATAAGCTCTCATTTCTTAGTTAACCAAAGACTTGAGATAACGAGGCAAAGATTTGAGTAAACTTTCTTCTGGGTATTTTTGGGCCTTTTTTGCTTGGTGCAGGTCTTGACGTCATAGTATTTATATATGCCCCTAAATCTAATGGAGCTGGTCTTTTTATGGTCAGCCTCCTTGTCCTTATGGCTTCTTCAATTCGGCTATCAACAAGTACAATGTTCGCAAAACTAACCATTGTATTACCTAATAAGTTCCCATAATATGATTCCTCCAATGAGTCAATAAAGACAAATATTAATTCTTCCTTTTTTAAGAAGAGGAAAAATGATTTTAGCTGTCATGCCCTTCTATCTTTGGGCATATTCCTTAAATGACTCATTTTTCTTTTTTTCTCATTGTACACAAATCTTAAATCGAAGGACCTGTCTCAATGTTGAACTTATATTACTCATAAAATGCCCAAGCCAATTTCACTTAAGTATTGATTTAGCTAAGGTCGAGTTAGGCATACCAAGTTAATGTAGGCCTTATCAAACTATCTTGGAAAGTTTGCACCATAAGTTGATTATTTTGAACATATTTGCCCATCTTGTAGACGTATAATTTACTGTGTAGCTTTAAGGGTCAGTCATCAATGCAACAAAAGAAAGTACATGGAAATATGTAGATGTTAGGATCATTTGGGTTAATATATTATTCCTTAAGTTGCAATTCTACTGTTATTTTCAAAAACTTGATTGCATTAAAACTTATGAACACTTAGTAGGGTTGCAATTCTTAAGAGTAGTATATCAACTTAAGCTTGAAGGGGAGTATAGGGTGGGTCCTAAAAGATTCTTAAGCTTTATAACCTCAGTTGTTTTTAGAAAACACTTTCATTAGTCACAATGAGCTTAAGTGGAGTAACCTAATCAACCCCGAATAATGGTTACACCACTACACCTAGAGGCTACACAATGGCCCCCCTCCTAGGATCTTAAGACAACTTGGGTCTGACAACATCTACCTTGCATCTTTGATGCAACAAATGATCCTCCCCCCTCACCCCCCATCTCAATGCATATTGTATACAAGAAAACTATGTCAATCAAAGTATATACACCAATAAACAAATAAATAAACAAACAAACAAATAGATAAATAACATGGGTATTTTGAAAGGCAATTTTAATTTCGGAAAGTATTTTAAGTGGTTAGCCCTCATGACATCCCCAATAGAGTTGCCAAGCTGTTAAGCCTAGTTTTTTTTTTCCCAGTTTTTATAAATTAGTCTTCTTTAAATCAATCAATATTAAATCTTACCCATTTAATATTGACCTTCGACTAAGGTTTAAAAAAAATCATTATTTATTTATTTATTTTGCAGACGCTTTGGAGTTGCCACTCAACTAGAGTCAGGAAAAAGAGTTAAATTATAATCAATTGGGTGGATTAGTCATAACTAAGCTGCTAGTTTAACGATAAAACCAATTTTATAAAACGATTTTTGAAAACCAAAAATTTGAATTTGGAGGCTAATTTTTAAACCCTAAACGAGTACTACCTTTTAACTTTTTGAATTTAATTTTGCTTTTCAAATAGCCTTCCAATAATGATTATTTATAAGCTACAACCCATTTACAAAAAATAATAATAATAATAATAATAATTTAAAGAATTATCTCCTAAAGGGGAAAAATAAAATTTTTCCCTATTTTAAGTCGCCCTATACGTACAGATGCTTACGTACTTGCTCTTTAGGATTAAACTTCCGTAGTTCATTCTAAAAATATTAATGAGTTGGTTGATTTTAAATTTGAAAAGTGGCCGAGTTTACGTCTCTTAGCTATTTCATTTTATTTAAGAAAAATACTTAAAAGATAAAAGGGTGTTAATTTAGTGATTTTATTTTTTGCAAAAATTCTAAAGTATCTTAATTTTTGAAAAAAGGTCCATTTATTTTTATTTATTTGAAAAAAACTTCTAAGTGATAAAACTTTTTAGAAAAATCCTAAAATATCTAAATACAACTTTTTATGAAATACACAATTATCATGGCTAATATACTTAACTATATAAAAGATACCTAAACCATGAAAAAGATGTCTAATTATAAGTAAGAAGCCTAAACCATTTAATGATTTAGGAAAGAAACCTAAATCATTAAAAAGGTATTTGAATCATAGAAAAGATGGCTGAATTATGGAAAAATGCCTAAAGAGTTTATTTATTTTATTGAAAACAAAGATTTCTTCTTTTATACAAACATGCCTAAAAAGTTTATTTATTTTATTGAAAGGACACCTTTATTTTTCACTTTTTTACCTTTTTTTTTAATTTTTGTTGTATATTTCTGACTAAAATATAAAAATATGTAAAGTAAACAAACTAAGCCTTTTTCCTTTTTTTTCTTTATCATAACAACAACAACAACAAAAAGAAAAACAAAAAGTACGATGTTACAAAAATAAATAAAAACAAAATACGGAAAACAAAACACAAATCAAAACTAGAGTAGAGTCAGATTAAGCTGGAGTTCATACAAATCCTAGAAAAAAGGGGGAGTATAGAGAGAGAGAGAGTAGCATTGTGAATAGATTTAAGTGATTATAAGTGATGAGTTGATGGTTTATTGTGAAATGGAATTCCTTATTTATAGGTATCGTGGTCGAGTTAAGGATGAAAAATATTAAATATAATATGATTTTTTTCTATGTTTGGGTTGAGCAAACCTGGATAATACATGATGCTAAATACAAAGCTGCACATATAGTACGTCCAACATACGTAGGAGTGTGCTTACCATATTTAGAAGTAAGTTGGTAAATGATCTGGCCCATGAAGTGACGATAAAGTGAGAAAAGAAAATAAAAAATATATTGAACCTAAGATCTCTAAGTCATATGCAATATCAAGTCCGAGTGCTTATCCAGATGGACTGTTGGTTTTTCTTTAAATTGCACATATAAACTAAGTCAACTTAGACCGGATTCAAATCTAAGCCTGAGCTCAATGACCATCTCTTTATTTCTTTATATTCTATTAAACTATCTAAAAGATTTATTTTTTTTAAATCTTATATTTTTTTGTATTTTTCTAAATTTTATTTTTTGGGTTTTTTTTCTCATATTTCTATTTTTCTATTTTGCTTTTTTCCTAATTTGGGACCCTATTCTAAAGATTCTGAAAAATAAAAGGAGCAAAAATGGAATGTCTACATAAGGCCCTTATCACAAGAATCAAGATTGCAATAGATATCGGGGCTAAGAAACTCAACATTTACTTGGACTCCATGTTGGTAGTTCAACAAGTTAAAAGGAAATACAAGACAAAAGATTAAGCCATGGAAAAGTATCTCCGAGCAATATAAGACCCGATCTCTAATTTCAACTCCTAGAATACCACCAAAATTATCTGAATATAGAATTCAGTAAGGTCATATCTACAATTGTGCCTCTGCCCTACATGAATGACTAGCAAATTTTTCTCTAATATGGGCCATAGCGAATTGTCAATGAGTAGCGACAAGAAGTTCTCAAGATTCGCTTAGTATCATTTAAGCCATCCTAAATGGATCACCCCCCCCCGCCCCCCTCCCTCCCCCCTTTCCTTGATTAACTCAATACCAATACCTACAATACGGCCAACTATACCATAGTTGATGGTGTCTTTTATCGACACGAGCACAACATGTCCCTTCTCTATTGCTTGAGATTAGAAGAAGGCCTCCATGCCCTTAAGGAGCTACATGCAAGAATTTGCAGTAATTAGATATAAGCTTATGCTTTGTATGTTTAAGCCCTTTACCTTATGTACTACTAGCATATGATGAGAAAAAGTGCAAAGACATTGGTGCAAGATGTCATAGCTATCAAAATCATGCTCCCATTGGCTACTCCCTGAGCAAAAAAATCTATCCTATGACGATTCCATAGTCTTTTGCCTAATGGGGTCTTAATGTCTTCAACCCATTCCCAAAAGCATCTGGGAGAAGCCAATTCATTTTGGTTGTTGTGCATAACTTTACAAAGTAGGTAGAAGCATAGGCCCTTATGAGCATCACTATGAGGACGGTAGAAGGGTTTGTTTTAACCAACGTCTTCACCAAATTTTGGGGTACCTTATGTTCTAATTACAGACAATACTAAACTATTCGACAATGTAGGTTTAAGGAGTTTTGCTACAAGTACCATATCCAACTCCGTTACAACTTAGTTGCTCACCCCCAAACCAATGATTAAGTCAAGGTAATCAATACAAAAGTCCTTGGCAACTTGAATAGAGTGTAGAACGAGTAGGTAGACAATGGGCGGACTAGCTCCACACGATCCTTTAGGGATATTGGACTACATATAAGACAACTATAGGAAAAACCCCTTTTTGCCTAGCAATCAGATTACAGATTGTACTTTTATTAAGCTATAACACCCAATGAGCAAAACCCAAAACTTTGATACCGGCATTAACAAGATAGCCATTCAAGTGAGTCTAAACAGTATCAACAAAGTGAAAAACATTACGTAGGCCCAAGTGGTTACTTGCTAGCAATGGGTGATTAGGTACCATAACAAAAAGGTCAAGTATAAAGTCTTTTAACTTGGAGACTTGGTTTATCAAAAACTTAAAGCTACTAAATTGCAAGAAATAGGGTTAGCTATCCCAAAACTACGAGGACCTTGTTCGAGTCAAGGAAGACGTAGGCAACAAAGCTTACAAGTTAGAAACCATTGATGGACAACTTATCATTAGGACATGGAACTTTGACAACCTTCAACCTTATTTTTTATAGTATGTATGAAGAATCAAATTTATTTTGTAAAAACTACAAAAAGTAATGAAAAAGAAGCTTTGTACTTATCCTACCCTCATGCTTACTCTACAATTGCATGGCTTGATTATCATCGAACCCCACCTTTTATCTATTGGTAAAGATAAAACACTAGACTAAGTTGAGTCAATTAGTCTCTGAACGTTTTTGCTAACCATTACATTCGAGAAGCTCAAAGTCTTAAGCCCCACCTCGAGCAGCTAATAGGTTCTTACACCTGAGGGGCTACACAGGAACATGTACATAAACCAATTCTATAACGCTTAACCTAGCACGGTTGACCATCTAGACCAAATAACACTTGGACCAGGATTCTTGAGCCCATATATGATATCATACCACAAGAGGCAAAACACGAGGGACAATTGCATGTTTGGGACAACATTACCTACAGATACAAGTATCTAAAACGAAATGATGAAAGAACATAGTACGAAAACAAGCAATAAAAGATGCATAAGGAGGAGTAAATCATACTTATTGAAGTTTCATTGATATTGTTATCATGATTACAGAGTCAAAAGGTCAACATCCTAGCCCATTTACACAAAACAACAACAAAATACAAGAACCTAACCACAAAAGAGAATAAAGAACCAATAGCTTAGCTACAATACAAAACAAGCGTCTATGAGGTCATTTCCCCTCAGCTTCTTCAGGCTTAACATCGCCCGCATCATCCTCGTATCTACCATCCTCCACCATGGCATCCTTGGCAACTTTATTATCATCTGCATCAACTCCTTTGTTTGTTCCTTCATTGCCTACCATTGCCTCTTCATCCAACCAGCCTAGGAAGTCAAGATTGAGGTAAGGATATTCTCCCTCAACCAACTCACCCACTGGCTTCGTCCCATCTTACTCGGCCTCATTGATAACAACCTTAAAGTTGCCACTTGTCTTAAACTTAAGAAAAACTTATCAATCAATGCCTCGATCAACTCCTTCCTATCCTTAAGCTCGACCTTCCAGCTCTAAAAATGGACTCAAGCCTCCTTGAGCTCTTTCTTTATAGCAGCAGCCTCCTACTTAGCCACCTCTACCTCCACCTCCTTTTTGGTAGACTTAGCTTCCTCCTTTGTTGTCGTTGACTCTCGACCGGTGTACTCAATTGCTTGTTTAGCTCCCTTTACCTCCTTCTTAGTAGTTTCTAACTCCTGAACTTGAGTAGTAAGCAGCGCCTCTAAGTTCTCGACCCATTGATTCACCTTACCGACCTTATACTTTAGCCTTAGCCACCTCCTACCTTAGCCTTAACTTCTGCAACTACTTATTCAAGCTATCGTATTCCTGCCTAACTCCTGATAGCATTGTTTAGAAGATTTCAATGAGTAACGTTAATGTAAACAAGTACCAATAAAGACTTAATAAAAAAAGAAGAGGATTGAAGCCATACCTAGTCAAGTATAAATGTGTGCCTGCACAAACCCATGGCATTCCCTAGTCCTTCTAAAGTAATCAACACGTTCTTACTAGAACTCTTGTCATGAAAGAGTACGGTATGATCCTTTTTAAGGAGCTATAAGGGAGTAACCACACCTAATTGATGATCTATCAATGCCTCAACATCTTTGCCTACGGCCGGTCCCTTAATGTTCCACCTACTCGTGTAGCATCTACGACCTCTTTGCCCCCAAGCACTTGATTAGCCTTAACAACCCTCTCCTTCAAGGACCTTTGTTGGATTAGCTAGTTGGAGATAGGTCTCTTTAACTCCCTTTTAATAGATGCCTTACACTTGGGCACCACCACCACTGAGCTACCACCCGCAACCACTTGCTACTCAACAATAGGTCCTAATGCCATATCTGTTGGGACATCTTATGACTCTTCACCTACAATCACCTTCCCTTTCTTCCTTTCTGCAGCTTCCTTCTTGCTCTTCTTTGTTACTCGAGCTGTTCCCTACTCCTTAGCAAGCCCCTTCCCCTTAGCCTTTATCTTATACTCTCTCACTTATAGCATCTTCTATTTGAAGGAGTTATTATATGGGCCATATGTTGTCAATACAATAAGGAAGTTAGCACAAAAAACAACAAGCAAGAACAAAAACAATACCTATCGAGGACGAGCAACCCTAAGCTCCCCCTAATAATGAACAATAGTGGTGAACTCCTAACTACCCTCATCGACTACACGCCTACTCATACCTATCTCGTGAGCATATAACCTTTCCTTCTGAAGATATGAGCTCACAGTATGCTTTACACGGAAAACATCTTTCTACTGCACTACATCCAAGATCCAATCCTTTGTCTTATCATCCATAGCATGGAAGTAATTTATGTTCGATGTATAGACATGCTTGGTCCATCCAGTTGGAAATTTAAGCTCATGAACTGACTTTACCCAATAGAACTAGTTCTTTTAGTCCTCTATCTTTGACTTCTTTCCGTAGAAGATCTTCACATATGGCTTCTGGTTCGTACGATACACCTAGCCTTCTCACTCACCCTTTAATTGAAAGAAATGAAGAAAGAGTTTAGTCATTGGCCTCTTCATGTGAAACATAAATATGACCTTGAAGGCCACTAACGTTTGCTAAGTATTCAAGTGGAGAGCACTTAGTGACACTTAGAAGTAGTTGAAAACTTTAAATTGGATTGCCTTTTAATACAAACAGAACATGTGCTTATCCCTATAGTCACATGCTCAATCATCAGCTTCAAGCCTCTCTACCTCCTAAACATCAGTACTTTACAAAACCTCTCAATGCTACCAATTCTCATCATGTTCGTATTCTACTTTAGTCATTATTTGACCTTCCTGTTTGCTTAGCCACAACCTTACCACCTTCTTTGGCTTCTTAAGCCCTTGCTTTCCCTAAGGCCTATCTTCCATGATTGCCCTCCTTGTCTCCTACAAGATGCTTACTACCTTACCACCAGTTGCCACTACCATCATCTTTTAAGGGGAAGTAGGGCTATGCATGCCCTCTCCTTGATCCTCAACATTGGATTCCTTAGCTACAAATCTTTTCTATTGCTATTTGTCAACCATTTCCTAAAGGGTCCTTTAGAAAGGGAAAGAAAGTGAAGGAAACACTCTGGAAAGATTTTAGTAGAGTCTCAACATAGTGAAAGTGATAATTTGAAGCAAACTCATATTGAAGGCCTTTAAATAGGTAGGCATGGTTAAGTGAAGTGTTACCCTAATTAATGACCATCATGGATGCCTCGTGATAAGAGAATTGATGGTTAGGATCCATTTCATGGGTAGATTGCGAACTTAGCATTTGTATACACTTGTTAAATGGCTTATGCCCTTCAATGACCTCAAGTAGCCTAACAGTTATGTCAGTTGACAAGGATCGTGGACCAATTACTTGTCCCAAGCTCAAGGACTCACCCATATGGTTTACTAAGTTGTCTCAGGGGAGTTAAACTCTAAAGAACAATACCTTCTCTACCTTGACCTACCAAGGTACTCCATTCTGATCTCTCTTTATCTCATTTCATATTCACCCGAGGTAACTGATCTGACTACCTAGCCAACCTCTTACTACCACATTAATCCTAAGTTAAGTTTTAAATCCACCCATAACTGAATTGATACATGTCTGACGTTGAGCTACCAACTTTCAAGCTAACCAGCTAAGGCTGATCTGAAGAATGGCCACTTAATGGACTAACCTTGCCTAAGCCTTAAATAACTAAGCTGCCGAGCTATTATATACCTAACTTAACCTGCTTTGTTTTGAGGTATCTTTACTTGGCGTACTTCATCATTTGGACCATATAATGGACAATAAATATACATCCTACTTTTTTTACATTCATACTATCTTTTTTGTAATCGAATATCCTTTTTGTGTTATTTACAAATTTACCACTGTAATGTATTCTTTTTTCCTTTTCAAGTAGGAATCCTTTTGTAATTTATGTAAACCTAAGACTTGCCCTAACTAGGTCATATTAATACTTGTAATATGTAATAGCCACAACAATAGTAACATTGAATTTCCAACTTTATTCCCCTTTTCTTTTGGATCTTGTGTTATCTCGTTGAGAATCAAGAACTTAAAGAGCTCTTATCAATCTCCTTAGTAAGGATCGTGGCAAGCAACCTTAGGCCTAATGTTCATGTTTCATATTAGGTATTAGCTTAGGTCTGTGTGTAGTTCTACAATGCATCATATCTGTAGAGTACGAGACTGCTAAACCATTAACTTTCATTTACTCTTCGGGCTATCTTATAGTCCAGACCCATTCCCTTGGTTCACATGATATTGATAGCCATATGTCATCCTTTTTTTGGTAATCTGTATCATCTTGGTATTAGAGCTTGACTACATTTTAGTAAGTCTTTGTTATTTTGTACTCTAAGTAACTTGTTGCAACGTACTGTGAAAGCTATTTATTGTTGTTGTGAATGTTTGGAAAGTGTTTAGTGATAAAGAAATTTAGTACTACGTTTTTCCCTATTTCTTGTTTGCAAAATAGCGTATGAGTGTTAATTGGTTTATTATGTGTTGGTTGTAATAGTTGTTAGTGTGTTAAGCATGATTTATTGTTTTGTTATTTGTGGAAAGAATTTTGAGATGTGTTTCAACTATTAACCTATTATAAAAGACTACAATATCTGACTCATTGTCCAAGGAACCTTAGGTAACCAAGAGAATTGTTGCTTGTAATGGCTAAGGTCATTAAGAAAGTTTCACACCCAATCTACAGATCAGCAATTGGATAGACATACTAGCCTGGTAACTAATCTGGTGATTGTTATAAATGAAGATAGGCAATGGGCTTGAAATGACCCCTATAGAGGTTGAGTTAATGAGTTACTCGAGAGAGGCAATGGCCTATACGACGGAGCTAACACCCTAGTTTAACTATGCTGACCTAGAGGAGTAGGTAGAGTTGCTTGACGGATACTAGCACTAGACGAGATCAAAGAAGAAGATGAGGAGGTATGTGATAAGGGGGAAGAATATTATGAACCTAAGGAAAAGGTTGTCTAAGCTCCTTGAGTAGAAGGATTGTAGATGCATATCCCTAATTTTTCAAGGAGTAGTAATGTTAAGGGCTACCTAAACTGGGTGTATAAAATTGAGAAGCAATTTAAGTTCCATGAAATGCTTGAAAATGCTAAGGTTAGACTTGTTGTGTTGGAGTTTGCTAGCTATGCCGCCTTATGGTTGAAGAATTTGCAAGCCAGCTCGAAGAAGAAAAGGAGAATGTGAAGTTAGGAATTGGGATGAAATGAAGAGTCATGAGAAGAAGATTTGTCCTAAACTATTATTTGCACAATATGTTGAAGAGGTTACTGGAGATCAAGTGCTGATGCTTATGTGAAGGAATTCTAAATATGAATGATCCATTGTGAAGTAATCGAACCTAATGATAAAATTGCATCTCGATTTATTAGTAGGTTGAAGTATGAGATTGGACATATTCTAGAGACTATGGACATCAATATACTTAATGAAGCTATCTAAGCTACCCAAAGGATTGAGAGGCACAGAGCTGGGAGGCTTTGAGCCCTTATCAGTCAGCCTACCCCTAGCTAACTTATTTAAAGTATACTTGTATGATTAGAACCAAGTAAAGTTGTTGAGGTCCAACTTGCTCAAACTACTCGTGCAAAGGGGAAGGAGATCCTGAGGAAGTTCGAGAAAGGCAGAAGCTTAAGAAGGAAGACAAGTGAGATCAAGTGCATCAAGTGTCAACTGTTTGGACACATGGTTGCATAATGTTCAAATAGACGAATGATCATGATCAAAGGAGAGATGCCAACCATTGAGGTTCATAGTATTGATGAGGAGATCGATGAACCCAAAGAGTACAGAAAACTAGAATAGTCTAAGGAGGAGTAGCTCATTTATAGTAAAGAGGGCAATTTTATGCCTATAATCATGGTGCTAAGGAAAGTAATGAATGTGAGTCCTGTGCTAGAGGAAGAGTAATGAGAAAATTTGTTCTACATTGACTATAAGGTAAATGGGTTGTTGTATGGATTAATTGTTGATGGGGGTAGCTACATCAACGTAGCATCTACATTCATGGTCTAATCACTAAAGTTGTTGACCAAGCCCCATACCAATCTTTATAAACTATACTAGCTCAATGACAAGGGAGCTCTACAGGTGAATAAGCAAGTGACTATGCCAATCAGTATTGGAAACTAATGAGATGAAGTGCTCTATGATGTATTACCCATGAGTGTGTCCCATATTCTTCTTAGATGGTCATGGATGTTTGATCGGAATGTGATATATGATGGAGGGAAGAACACATATTTCCTCGAGCATGAGGGTAGGAAGGTAAAGCTAAGCCCTATGACTGCCATACAAGTTAAAAATATGCAAATTCAACTAGGTTGAGTCATGAAGAAAGAGGCTTTGGTGATGACCTGAGCCGATAGTAAATGGCATGAATATTATTATCTTACCAGATGAAGCAGGAGCAATCCATCTTTCTAGACTCTGGTAAAAGATATAGTTGGTAGAAAGATGAATAAATATATTTGAGTAATTACTAATACATATGCCAATAAAAATAATATAACTATATGATTAAATTGGTGACTCGATGAAATTAGGGATAGATCGGGGTAGGGCAAGTGACCCCGAGCCTCTGCCCTTGAGAAAAATTAATTATTGAAATTTATTAATAAATGAATAAAAGGAACTATATTTATAATTTTAAAAGTATAAAGCTAGACATGATATTGAAGTTAATGTATAATTCTGTATACATAACGTCAAAAATTCAAATGTCATTGAAGTCATTTTTCCTTTTCCAAGATACATTATTCTTATGTAGCCATCATAATTTTTTCTATTTTTCTTTTGAAATAGTTTTTTTTTTTCACAATAACTAATTAAATTAAATCTCGCTAATTAGAAAACAAAAGTTAACTAAGTAAATTCTCCTAATTGCAGCTATTCATCATGATTACATTATCAACACTATACATGTTTCATTTTTGTTTTATAAATTGGTATTAATAAATAATAACAATCATATTACTTTACGTACTGAAATTATTTCTAATGAATACTTTCCTATGGTTACTTTTCTATTAAGTATTCGAAAGTAACACTAGCGCATTTTTAAATAAAATCTTTATATGTATAAGATGCAAACTAATTATAATAATAAGCGAGTGTATTTCCTTCCTATATTGACGTAAATAGGTTAAGCCCAGCCTTCCACGTTGCATGGTTCTCATTTGTCCCTGAATAAAATCCATTCAATAATTTAATTAAAGTATACGAAAGCATGTTGCACATCAGACCCAAAGTATAAGTTAAATTTTTAGTCATTAAAGATTTAGATAATTGCTATTGGAAATTAGCAAGTGATACTTCATTTCGAAATTTAAATTCATAGGCAAATCAGGAAGCCAAAAAATCAATGTTAATTAGGGTTTACGTTCATATATAGAAATCCACGGCTTCATTTATAATACATGCATACGCGTGTGCGCACGCATGAAAACATATATATACACATATATATAGGGACAATGTTACAACAAAACTGGATTTTCTCATTAAAAATGTATAGATTGTGTAGCGTGAGTAGCACATTACACGGTAGCTTCAAAGAAATAAAGTAAAACTATCACTTGACGGGATGATTGAGTAAAAATAAGGTAAGGAGGATGATATGGACTTGTGGATGAACACACGAACCCAATATCATGCGTAACCAAAAGGGATGGGTCCAAGCTGCAAGATAGCTCAAAAAGTAAATGATAGTCAAGGGAGAGCAGGGGTTCCCATGCACCGACAATGGATGTGACGCACCAATGCCTTACACGACCTCAAGTCACACTTAATATGACATACAAGTGTGTCCGGATGTCACTCGCCACTAGTCTACGCTTGAATGGGTTAGATAAGAGTAGCTCAAGAGTAAGCAAGAGAACACTTAGCTCAAGAGAAGGTCAAAAGTTCAGTGTATTCTTCTGTATATCCTTCTGTCGACCGTTATATTATGTGACTATTTATAGTACCCTGTTAAAGCAAATTCTATGTTATAGATAATTACAAAAATGAATTCCTATTTACTAAATAAAAAGGAAAATACTTTATAGGGAAAACAAGAAATTGTGCACAGAGACCATCATCTGTCAAAAAGGACAATAAGGTTGTCAAAAAGGACAGCAACCGCGTGTTTTTACTCTACGATTCTAACAATATTATGATTCGAGCAGTGATAGGCCTATGTTCAAGTATGTTTAGCAAAAAAAGTTCGATACCCTCACTACCGAATCTGGACTTAGGTTGTCTCAAGGATGGCTCATAGTGGGGTTGGTCTTAGATGATCGACTCCTGATAGTTATTAACTCAACCTCGGCACTGTAGAGATTGTTGTATTCGGATTTGGCACTTGGACTAGGGCATAACGGAAGGTTTGGTTCAGCACGTCAGCTGGCTACCTCGGCAATACCTTAGATGGCATGAAGAACGAAGTAGCTCGACAGATCAGACTATGGCAAGCACTGCTCCTTGACGCTTAACTCATCTCAGATAGCTCGGCGAACCACTTAAGAGAGTCTTCGGGCTCGGGAGCGTATAATCGGTACTTGATCCCTATCAGAGGATGAACAAGCAATCTTAATATCTCAAATATACAAGTAATAGACAAAGTAGCCTTAAGAGACCTCAGGCGTTCACCTTGTAACTTGAGTGAATGAGATTAATTATTTGTTTAAACGCTATTTGATCTTAGAGAGCAGAGTTTTCACAATGGAACACCGTTTCTCCGATCTCTCTAAGAGTTCTAAATGATAAGGAAATACTGGATATTTATAGGCTCTTAGACATGATTGCATCTGTCAGATTATCTAGGTGATCAATGGATGAGATGGAGTTTCCTCAATTCATAGTTATTCATAATAAGTTAGCTAATGAGCCCAAGGCCAGTAGCCTTCCTTGTAACTGTATAAGCCTTCTTGAGAAAGGTTAGAGGCGGATGGACCAGTTCAATGATCCCTATTCCGAGTCCACCAAGCCAAATCTTCCTAAATCATCTTAATATAGACCAGACTACTTAGGCCCTATCACCTAGCCTAAAGAGTCAAGCCTAAATAAATAATGGGTTTATTCTAACAATTTTCAACCCTTTACATTTTTCCTCTTAACCAAAAGTCCCCTTAACACATTCAAAGGGGTTTTAGGCATTCCTAGAAGTTGTTTCTTCAATTGATATGTAGACACACTAAATGTTAACTTTGCTTACTTGATTACTTTTAATAACTACAAAATTGATACTTCTCTTAGATCTGTGGTGAGCTGAGCATAATATGCTAATATTCATTTTGCTGCCATAGAAGACATATTTCAATATGCTTTTGTATTACACTATTGACTTATTACTCCCATTACGTTGATTCGCTAAATAATGTATGTGCAGTGACTCTTCTTAGTATTTCTTCCTTATTTTACGATCATTGGCATAAAAATAAAATTACTTGAGTATTTACAAGAATCTAGAGCTTTCATAACATCTCATTAAGCCATCTTACATGCATATATATGTATATATATATGTTTGATTAATACTAATAAACGGTATGGTATTTTGTTTTTTATCATTATTATTTTTTTAATTTTTATTTACATGACTGCATAATAAATCTTCTCCTTAGTTGCAGGCAATATCTTTATAATATCTTATCTCTAATAACAAGTATTCAACAAAGAAATTTAAATTTATCAAATCTCAATTATATCTCCAAAGCTTATCCTCGCTACTCCAATCATATTGGCTATAAATACAAGTGCAAGCCATAAAGTCTTATTCCCATTCTAATTCCGAATTGCTTGCCTCTAGCCATCGAGCACTAGTGATCAAACTTATCAAACAAGTTAAAAGCTTGAAGTATTACACTTTGTATGTGGATAATCATTAAAATTTTTTTTTTCATTCTTTTTTTCTTTATCCCATGACTCTTGATACTCTTCTCATAGGTGATAGAAGATATTACTTCCCAAACAAAGGTCGAGCATGAAACTACACCAGGTCCTCAAAATGGAAGCTGAAGAATTTTATTCCAACAAATCCCTACCAATAGTAAGAATTCCGCATGTCTATTTCTTTCCCCTTTTTTTTTCATCGTATACCCAGAATAAATACATGCCTGTAGAGAGATTGCATTATGTTGAAAATTTATGGCGAGGATAGGAAGATATAGGATTTGTCAAATCTTGACTTGAATTGTTGATATTTTGAAACCCGACTATTGGCGTATAGTTGACTTTTATTTAGCATGAATAGATAGAAAAGCAAAAAGAAAAGGTTATCATCAAAATCCCAACTACAAAAATGATGTGGCATATCTCATACCTATACATTCTTTCACATATATTGCCAAATCAATATTTTAGCATATCTCTTTCTTATTTCCAGCATATCAAATATTATTCATCTCAACATCTAAACCATTATTATTTCCATACTTCTTGCAAAGCCTATGACTTGAAAAATTCTTCCCAATGCAAATCATAAAAAAATAATATGATCGAAATCTAACATCCATAGGTGATTTCAAATCGGATTCAGATAATGACAACACCGATTATATTTTCATAAACATCAAATGACAAATTTAGCTTTTCACATATGTATCCCCTTATGTTTGTCATTGTAATGGCATATTCACAGAACTAAATAGAAAAATAAATATGGGGTTGCTTGATATTTCTTCCAGCTACTAAAAGATACCATAAAACTCTTATTTTTTAAATCAACGTCAAGTATCAACTAAACACATTCCAATATTGCAGCAAACCTAATAACTCCTTTGCAGTTCACGCTTGAGAATAATTTTAAATTATTCAACGCCCTAATCCTCATAATACATGGACGGTATAGTAGAGAATAAAGACTAATAACAAATGGAGATAAATAATTACGAAATGACAAACAGAATTGAAGAAAGAGAATCTTGCTCTTCAAAAAAAAAAAAGAAAAAAAGAAGAAGGAATCATTTTTGCTAAGGTTTTCCATTATCATTGATACTACTACTAATGCTTGTGAAAATTTAGTCCAAAGAAAAGCTTTTCACGAAACAATTACCTCAAAAATATCAAAATCATATAACGTAATATAATATCTATAATTGATGACTTCTAGTAGTAACTAGCAAGTAGACATGTTGGAAGAGGAAGAAGAATCCATTTTGCTCAGTTTTTCATTTGGATTTTATAGAGATGCTAGTCACCACTAGTGTATCCACCCTTCTAAAATCACTTTGATAGCATTTTCTAATTGAGAGGTAATAAAAGAAAAAAAAAAAAACTGCATAAATCTCTAACAATTTAAAGCATGCTGAGTTTATGTTATGTATGCTACCATTTGTAATTTTCATAATATTAACCAAGTGAAGCCACATATCATGCGTTATAAAAGTCATATGATATCTACTCGTATTGTGCGAATTCATTTCATGTCACTTTCTTCATCTCTAATACACGTTTCATATTTTATAAACAAAGTATCACATGCATTTTTATTGAAATTACTCGACATGAAATAAAGTTGTCTTATTTCACATGTAGCATCTACCTCCCTCTGTTTGTTTTGTTTCTCTTTCTCTCTTTTTTATTTTGTTAGGTTTTGGTTTCTTGACTCAGAGAATGTATTGATTTTGTACTCTAGTAGGAAAAAAAATGAAGAATAATCTAAGTCAAAGTATAGGAGTCGCAAAGATGAAGGACATATTTATACATCAAGATAAATATCCACCACCCATCACATATCCTTAGGATAAGTAGTTGGACAAGACTATATCTAAAGACACGTTCTGGGACAAAACCAAGCATCGAGAAGCATGTGCAACACCTTATACTGATGGTGGCCTCCAATTTATCAAACATGAGTCTGGTGCTAATTCTAGAGATACCATCAGGGGAGATTCAGTGATATGCTTTAGAAACAAAAGGAGAAAGCTACCTCTCTCCAATACTCAATTCTCATTTATGAAGGAGCTGCCTTCTGGATGGGATGATTAGGTAGCATAAATTGAAGAGAAGTCGGAATATATGACTTTACTGAAGAAGGCTAAAGTCCTTCGTGCTATTGCCACTTCTACTCGATTGTGGTTCCCGCAAACGTGTAGAATGGAATTATGGCAGGCAATCATCTCATATTAGAGTATTTAGACTCATACGTTTATCACTTCGTAGGGAGAGATAACTCCAACATTATAAGATATAGTTATACTACTAAATCTTCATAGCTTTAGATGAGCCAACTTTGCTGCCACAATAACCTCTTATAAAGAGCACAGCTTCAAACATCCTTAATAGGTGCTTTGCAAGTTACCCGCGCTAAGAAGAAGAAGTTATGTTTTGCTTCTTAGCTCGAATACTTCTTTAAGGAGTGAAGGAAGGTTGGGCCTCAAGTTCCAAGCCTAGGTCACAGAAAAGAGTTAATACCTTTATATCCTCTTTCTCTCTCTCTCTCTCTATTTTTTTTTTATTTTAATTCAAGTGTTGTAGATGTCTCTTCATCTCATACGTTCTCTATCCCATCTTTGCAAGTATGAACTTGCCACTTTCATTGTGTTCTAGCTTTCCTTATTCATATTCCCCAAAGGACTTAAGGAAGGTAGTAGTCTACGACTCTTCCTCTTGGCTATACGCATTGCCCAGGGTAAGTGATTCACTTTAGGTCCCTTGTACTTAAGTTCACTTTACCGGTGCTTGGACCTGTATTACCATGCTTCAATATGTTTAAAAGGTCAATATGTGATCATTTCATATGTTGACCTAGTGTTTCTTCAACTTTTCTTTTGTGAGCAGTTTCAATGGCTTTTTTCTCCTCCTGTTGTACAAGACTAACCCAGCCTTGCTCTTCCTAAAGCATAGATTTGGGTTAAGGGATCGATTAATCGGTTACTCCTATAGATCATTGACACTGAGGGTGAATTTACATTCCGCCCTTATGTCGAGCAAATTGTAGGATATGAAGACAATAATAGACTTTATCCTCTTAGCTCAGATGGTGAGGTTACCTAAATGAAAAATTGAGAAAATATCCTTAATTCTCAAGCTAGGTTCCTCTTATGGTGTATTCTAAAGAGCTTACCTTAACTTCTTGACAATAATGACTCAGCAGGTTGCTTTTCAAAGTGAATAGTCATGGTTTTCTCTCCCCATCGAGTTGTGCATCAACTTGGTTTTGATCAAGGAGAGCTTAGCTTAATTATTGCAATTGAGAGTTTTGAATCTTGGTGCCAGTCATTATGTCTAAATTACTTTAGAAAGATTCACCTTGAAAAGTGACAACTATTATTTCCTTATATTGGTCGCTCTAGGGTTGCTTCCCCTGGATGGCTAATACATTGGATGAATTGTCGAGATACATTCCAGGCTTATGCTTGTGCAATAGTAAGTGATACACTTCATGCAACTACTGTATATCATTATGAATTCTTTTTTAAACTCATAAGGCCTAAGTCTCAAGGTAGTGGAGATGTACGAGGGGCTATTACTAAAAAATTAAAATATCTTAGTGGGACAAAAGAGTGAACCCTTTTTTAAAGTCTAAGAACAATTACCCCTTGCCTCCATTAGTGGATTCGAGACAAACTAAGTGAGCATTTATTCAAAAGGTGACTTTATTAAATGCATCATACTATTTTATATGTCTAATTTGTTTTTTATTTTATTTATTTGTTCTTTTAGGTTGAGACGAGCATTCCTGTTATAGTTTGCGAGAAGGACGATGTTGCTAACTTGAGCTCTGAGGTTCGTTCAGACGATCCTGCTATACCAATGATAGCTTCAGATAATGATGATGAGGACTTGGTAGATTATGGTAAATCTTCAATCCAATACGGGGATGTTGATGATGATAATGGAACTAAAAAGTTAAATGATCCCCTCGAAGCACAAGACATTACTTTGTTAGTCAATGAGGCAGGTGATGGCGATACTTTTGAAGATGCATTGCTACATTCAAGGACTGATGGAAGTGAAGTATATGCAGCATCTATTGATGTCTCTCCACCCCCAGTTGTTAACTTGTTTTGTAGAGACATGGCAGTAACTCCAAAAGCCATCCTAGGGGAGATGATATCCTTTCATAGATTCGACATTCCTTCTCGTCTACTGGAACCATTGGAGAGACTTTACATTGTGGCCAAGATTTTTAGAGTAAGTTTCCTATGTTAGGGACTAAGTTGGCTAATACCATGGTGAAAATGTCAAGGGAGGCTACATCACTACTTTAGAAGTTATGGAGGTTTCTATCAGATGATAAGCTACAGCAACTAATTAGCTGTGTTAAAGGGGCTCATCTTTTGAAATTCAAGGTTAGTAGCTTAGAGCCCATTGCTACTAAAGCTAAGAGATTGCTTATCGTATTGCTATGAGAAGTTAAGGCAAGTTAGTGGCAAAGATTCAAGCCTTGCAAGATGCTATTAAGGAGATAGATCATAAAGCAAAAGATTTATTAGGCGTTACGGACCTTGAGTCTATGGCAGGTTTAGGTTGCCACCCTTAGCGGAGTTTGGCTATATTCATTTGTTTTGTTGACGTTCATTTTTCTCCCTTTTTTTTCAATATTCGAGTTATTTTTCAACACTTTCAAATAGAACTTGTTGATTGAATGAAGTTTGATTGCTTTCATCCTATCCTTCTATTCTTCATTTATTTCAATTGCTTAATTGTATCAAATAACAAGGCTTCTTCACCTAGAGGTGGCTTATGCCACTGAAGCCTGTAGAGGTCATTTTTTGCTTTAGGAGGTAGTACCTCATTTAGCTATAACATTGTAAAAGAAATGCCATGATAGTAAGATTTTCTCCTTATGGCTTGTGAAGTCTAGAGCATAGCATTGTGCAATAGAGGGAGGCTCTCACTTGCTAGCAACAATAAGTTGAGCACATAAGATAAAATAGCCAATCATGCTTAAGCAACAATAGTAACATGTGCTAAGCATATTATTAGTGGTCAAGAGGGTATTTTCCAATACTTAACCTTGCATCGCTTTCTCTTTACTTATTCATATATTAGCCTTATGCGCTAAGGAAACGTATCTTTGACTTTGTAGCAATAGGAGATAAAAATAGAATACACAACTAAAATTGTGCACTAAGGAGATAAATCTCTAACTTTTTAGCAACAACAAGGTAAAAGAAAGTAAAAGAACACAATGAAATAGAGTAATGGAAGTTAAATGTTTCATTCATGTAAATTACAAATACATTGTTGGATTTATAAATGAAACTTTTTAACATATTGAAAGTTAATGAAAGGGGTTATTGCATTGGTTTTCAGATTAAGGAGCTTATAGTAGCCATTATCATGGACTTCACGAATTATAAAAGGGCCTTCCCACTTCAATGTAAACTTTGGCGCTGGAATATCTCACTTCACATGCTCTGCCGCATGAAGTACAATGTCACCTTGTTGAAAAGATTTTTTCATGACTAAGCAATCATAAGCAGTACTAAGTCGTCTCTAGTAATTAGCAAGGTAATGCTTGGTAGTGTCTCGCCTTTCTTTTAAGGCTTTAAGATCTAACATACATAGACTGTTTGGTTCTAATACAGTGTTGAGGACCAAGCGTGTAGAAGGAACTAAGATTTCAATAGGCATCACTGCCTTAGAACCATACACCAAAGAGAAAGGGGTCACTTAAGTAGGACCTCGCTTGGAAGTTCTATAAGCCCATGATGCCAATGGCAATTTGTCATTCTACTCTTTATGATTTTCATGAACCATCCAACTGAGGACCTTCAAGAGAATCTTGTTTGTTGCCTCTGCTTGGCCATTTCCCTTTAGAAAAAATGGTGTGGATTTCACATGATCAATATTGTAAGAAGCTAGCAGTTGTCATATATGTGAGTTGATGAAAGGGGTGCCATTATCTAAAAGGATACACTTTGGGATCCTAAAATGGAAAATAATAGGTGCCTTTATTAAATTTGCTACGACAGGTCCCATTGCATTCTTGAGGGGGATTGCCTCAACTTACTTGGTGAAACATTTGGTCCTAACAAGGATCCATATGCACCCTTTGGATGGTGGGTTTATTGGACCAATTAATTCAAATGCCTAAGTATGAAATGGTTATGGATTGGTCAAGCTATGTAATGTAACTACAGGAGCATAGATTGTATCACCATGTTGTTCGCATGTGAAACACTTCTTGGCAAAATTAAGTGCATAATTTTCTATGGTGGGCCATTAGTATCCCATATCAAGCAGGTGGTAGTATAACTTCCTTCCTCATTGATGTTCTCCACCATCTCTAGAGTATGCTTCGGACAATATAGTTTCTATTTTAGGAGGTAATATACATCGGAGAGGCTTTCCCATAAATGATACCTTGTACAACTCGCCCTTATGTATAAGATACTTTCTTACTTTATGCTTCACTAATCGAGCATCTGTGCTGTTTGTAGGCAAAACATTATTTTTCAAGTAATCAATGTAAGGGTGCCTTCAATTTCCTACACTTACTACAAAGTTGCATTCTCCTTGGTCGAGGAATTCAGCATACTTTGGGCAACTCATTTGTAGTTAGGATGCATCTTTAGACATTGTTGGCTAATAATACCCTACGCATTGAATGCGGCGATACAAGGGTAGCCCTTATTCTCCACAACAAATCTTATGGTATTTATCTAACTTCAAATGAGCTTGCTTTGCACAAATACATCGAGACAAGACACCTTCTGGTCCCTTAAAATACAAGACGCCATTAATATAAGTGAAGTTTTTTAAAGTTGTCATAGAGGCTACATTTAGATGCACTAACTATGCCTTGATGGGACAATGTTAGTCATCTTCCGCTTCTTCATCCCCGTCCACTAATTGTAGAGCCGTGCATGGAATGGATTTCTTAATAACTTAGACGTTCAAATTATTCCGTGTGGTTTGAATGGGAACTTTGGAAGCTAATGTTGCTAAGGTGTTTACATTGTGGTTGGTAGATTGTTTAGCATGTTCGTACCTCATTGATTTAAACTTACCAACCAAAAACTACATTACAGCCCTATAAGGTGCTAATGCTAGTTCTTTGAGAGCAAATTTACCATTTGCCTGCTTGATGATCAGGTTTGAGTCACCGCGAATGTATAAGTTACATGCTCCAGCATTTTAAGTAGAAATGAGACCAAGTAAAGAGCTTTATATTCAGCTTCATTATTGGTACATAGGAGTTTAGCTTGAAAACTAAGGGTATCTCTTAACATTCTAGAGATGTTAAGATCACCCCAACTCCTTGTCCAATGCTGGAGCCATCAATTTACACTTACCACTTTTCATCTAGTTCTACTCTCATAGAGTCTTCATAGAACTCCGTAGGAATTGTATCTACGATAGGAGCCCCTTGTGTTATAGGAAATTGAGCCAAAAGGTTTGCTAAAGCCTAAGACTTAATAGCCTTAGGTGGCACAATCATGATGTCAAATTCTAATAGGAGGAGTAACCATTTTGTAGTCTTTCTTGAAAGAGCTGGTCATGATAGTAAGTATTTTAGTAAATTTGAATAAGTGACAAGATTAATCCTATGAACAAAAAAATAGTGGCACAACTTTTGCATGGCGAACACCAATGCAAAGCACTACTTTTTACAAGCTGAGTATTTCACCTCACTTCCTTGGAGTAACCTGCTCAAGTAGTAGACTAATTGTTCACCGCCATCTAATTCTTGAACTAGCAAAGCCCCGATAGACTTATCAGTGGCTATCAAATAAAGAATCATTGGCAACCCTTTAACCGACATTGTAATCATTGTTGGCGACGTGAGTATCTCCTTAATCTTTTGTATGGCTTCTTCGTAAAGTTGTCCCCATTCAATGTGGTTCCCTTTTTCATGAGTTGTTGTAATGGATGAGAAATTTCTACTAGCGTATGAATGAATTGCCTAATATAAGAGACTTTCCCCATAAAGGTCTTTAATTCCCTTAGACTAATAAGTGAGGGCATGGAACATATAACCTACATGTTTGCTGGATCTACATCAATGTCCTTTTTATGAACAACGAATCCAAGGAATTTACCAAAAGCTACCCCGAAGATACACTTTAAGGGATTCATACAAAATTTATATCGACAACATCGCTCAAAAACCCGCTGTAGATGAGTCAAATGATCAAGCACCTGTCTTGACTTGACAATTATGTCATTAGCAGTCTTCCATGAAGTCATGCATCATGTCATGAAATATGGCAGTCATTACCCTTTGGTAAGTAGCTCCTGCATTCTTAAGTTCAAATAACATGACTATATAGTAGAAGTTTCCCACTAGTGTTTTGAAAGCAGTGCATTCAGCATCTCCAACAACATTCTTTATTTGGTTATAACCATTGAAGCCATCCATGAATGAGAATAATTCATGTCCAATTGTGGCATCTACTAATGTGTCAATAGTTGGCAATAGGAAATCATCCTTTGGGTAAGCCTTATTAAGATCATTGAAGTCCACACAAACATATATCTATCAATTCTTCTTTTTAATTGGCACAATATTAACCAACCAAGTAAGATGTTCAATTGGCTTGAAGCCAACTTAGAGCAACTTTTCAATCTCTTCTTTTATTTGTACTTTAACTTCAAGATGAAAGATTCATTTTCCCTGCTTTATTAGCTTAACCCTTAATGCGATGTTTAATCTATGCACCACTAGACTAGGGTCTGATCCTGGCATTTCATCATACGTCTAAGCAAATGCATCCTTATATTCCTTTAGCAACTTTACTAAGTGGACCTTAATCTATTGCAACAGATTCGTGCTAATGAAGATAGGTCATGGAGACTACCCTGGTCTCACTAGGTTCAATTCCTCAATCTCTTTGGCTTGGGTGTTCATTTGGTCTTGCATTTGAGGAAGGGCAAGCTGGGTTTCTTGCATTAGTATGGGATCTAAGGAAGATAAAAAGCCTCTTTGGATCTCGAAGACTGTCATAAGCAATATACCCTTTACCCATCCTCCTTGAAAAAACTTTTTATAGCTTCATCTTTTCTTTGCTTCTTCTTACCCCCATGGGAGCGTTGCATTCTCCTCTTCTTCTTTTGTTTATCTTGGGTCTCCTCCCATGTAGGCAATGGTGTATCGAAGGGTTTAGCATTGGTAGTCTCTCCATCTTCAACATACTTATCAAAGAACCTTGCGTTGGCTAGATAAGACTCATTATGTTCAAACGAGTTCTTCGTAGCTAAAATGAAGACATCTTTACCCTTCCAACAGCCTTTGATGCACTAGTGCCATGTTGAGGGTATGAAGCTATGATCGTATAGCCACTTCCTCCCAACCAGAAGATGGTAAGATACGGGTACATCGATCA
Source organism: Lumnitzera racemosa (assembly GCA_024138005.1). Classification (NCBI taxonomy): domain Eukaryota; kingdom Viridiplantae; phylum Streptophyta; class Magnoliopsida; order Myrtales; family Combretaceae; genus Lumnitzera; species Lumnitzera racemosa. The sequence goes on from JAMXBC010000010.1 coordinate 22,683,996, forward strand.
TGTGGAATCGTGTAGATCCCTGGACATGTATAACTTTAAAGTCCACGTTAACATACCCTATTATGTCTGTAGTTGTTTCAGTAAAGTTATTTACTGTAATAGATTGCTTCACCAAGCATTAGTTGTCTATCTTTGTGGCTTTGAATGTAGACATAGGCATAATGTTTATGGAAGAGCCATTGTCTATGAATGTCCTCTTAATGGGATGCTCATTGAGTGCACTTTCCACATAAAGAGGATGGTTATGATTAAGGTTCTTCGTACACGTCTGTGTCAATAAAGAGTATCACATTCTCATGTACGTTGGTCATCCTTCATATTGGTTGCACTGCACTACACTCCCTATATTGTCTCTCAGAAATTTAGGTAAGTGTAGTCGCTCCTGCAAGTCGTATGTCTTCATTGAATCCCAATAAATCGAAGAACCTCTTGAAGTTAGAGGTCTTCATTAGGGTGGCAGCCATTGATGGGTATGCACCTTGGTTGGTTTCTATTACTGCTTCCTTCTTTTAATGTACCTCAACCTATGGCACATCTTCTTCCTCTTGTCTCGGATCATGACTAACAACATTTGTAGTGCCACGTTTGGTGTTGTGTGTTGGGAGTGGATTACAATATACAACATTATTCTCTATGGCAAGTTCCCCATTACGAACCTTGTCATTAAATATTTTCTTCAATGTCCACCACTTTTTAGTTGGATGACCTATAGTCCTATGATATCTATAGAACTTAGGGTCATTCTTCTCATTTGTAGTCGGCAAACACTTTACCCTTAGGAGCTTTATGTTCCCATCCCATAACCACTAGTCAAGTATAGCATGTACCTTACCCATTAAGAACGGGAATGATATAATTGATGTAAAGCCTTGTGAACTATCATTCCTAGGCTTCTTATTGTCTTTAAGACTTACTCTTTGGGTTGAGCTAATAGATGTTGCTCATTTCCCCAATCTCCCACCTTCTATCCGTTGTTATATAATGGAATTGTTAGTTATTCTCGAAGTCTCGACCAGTGCGAAGAAAGAACATAAATTAAGGTTTTCTAGGTAAATGGCATACTCAATGAACATTCCTTGAATGCAAATCTTCTCTAATTCATTTTCATCATACTCATCTTAGTTGTCTAGAGAGTACTCTCTGAAGCGCTCTATGTAGTTCATCAAATCTTCATTTAGGTTTTATTATGTTCTTCCCATATTTGTAATTGTGACCCATTCCTAAGTGGAGAAGAATTTCTCTAGGAAGTGCTTGCACATAGTTCCTCATGAATCAATTAATCTTGAAGGGAGGTTAACATACCAAGTGTATACTTTCTCTATCAGTGATTTAGAGAATTATCTAAGTTTTAAGCCATCATCAAGCCTATAAAGCTCTAAGGTTTCAATACATTTCAGGAGGTGTTCCATTACACTTCCCCTTTTACCTTTGAACAACATGAATTTAGGACTTACATAGTCCTTAAGATATGGCTTTGCTGCAATGTATTGGTGATATGGGAGTTTTAACTCTAGTACTCCTATAGATGACCTAATATGTATTTTTCTCATGTAAACATCCAAGTCTTTCTTTGTTATAAAGGAAGTCTTTAGAATAAAAGTTGTGAATGCAGGTAGTGGAGTAGGGGCAAGATTGGGATGAGAAGTAGATCTTCCCAAGATTGAGATGGTAAGATTGGACAAAGTAGCAGGCACCTGTAAAGATGAAGAGCCCCTAAATGGACTCTTACATTCATTGGTGTAGGATTTGGTTGTTGTATAAGTTCTAGTTAGGAGGTTTCATCACCTCCTCCTTGGTGGAGATTCTCTTCAATAGCTGAAGGATTAATTAGTTGAGCTGAGGTAGTAATGCTTGGTAGTATAGTAACCATAGAATTTTGCAAAGCCATACCTTATTGCGAAGCAGTGATGACAGCCATCCCAATAAGAATAGGTTAGAACATAGCTATGAACTTATTTAAAGCCTTCGTGGCTTCCTACATTATCTGCAATGTCTGCATGGGATCTAAAGGAGCCTCAGGCATTGAATGGTCCCAACTAGTATTCTCAGGCAGTGGGAGCGGATTCTACTCAATAAGCTCAACAATAATGTTGAGCTTTTAGGAGGTGGTATCAAACGTATCAGTTCTTCTCTTCCTAGGAGGTGTCATGTCTCTATAATTATTCTTTCCCCAGTGGAGTCGCCAAAATGTAGATGTAAGGGTTTAATTAGAATAGTTACATGCATACTACGTAAGTAGCGCACTATATGTAGCTTTAAAGAAATGAAGCAAGACTGTCACTTAAAGGGATAATTAGGTGAAAATAAGGCAAAGATGAGGAATAGGCAATCTCAGTGTCTCAAATACACAAGTGACAAATAAGGTAGCCCTAGGGGACCTCAAGCGTTCACCTTGTAGCTTGAGTAAATGAGATCAATTCTTTTTCTAAACACTATTCGATCTTAGAGAGTAGAGTTTTCACAGTAGAACAACGTTTCTCCAATATCTCTAAGAGTTTTAAATGATGAGGAAATGCTAGGTATTTATAGGCTTTAAGACATGACGGCATCTGTTAGATCATCTAAGTGATCAACGGATGAGATGGACCTTACTCAATTCATAGTTATCCAAAATGAGCTAGCTAACAAGCCCAAGGGTGGTAGCCTTCCTTATAAATGCATGAGCCTACTTGAGAAATGTTGGAGGCGGATGGATCGATCTAATGATCCCTATTCCGAGCCTATCAAGCTAAATCTACTTGAATCATCTCAAATATGGATTGCACTCCTTAGGCCTTGTCACTTGGCCCAAGGAGTTAAGCCTAAATAAATAATGAGCTTATCCCAATAATTTTCAGCCTTCTATAAATTGTATTTAGGTCTTCTACATATTATTGGAATTAATGATCAATAGAGTTAAAACTATTGTAATTTAATGGTATGAACACTAATCTTCAAGTGGACCAGACTTAAGTTCCACCTCCTTAAGTGCAATTTTAAATTAAAAAAGGAAAAAAAAATAAGGATGAACAAAAACAAGTCGATCCCCTTATGTTTCTAACTTTTTTGTTAGATTTTATATATTGATAAGGTGGTGCATTTGTACACTGAGGAGGCTGATCTTGGTTTGTATAAGAACTACGGACTATGCTATGGACAGTTAAAGAAGATTTGTCTCTTTCTATATATAAGAACACGAGTTCATATTAATTTTCTTTCCAATTGGGCCCATAAAAATAATATAAAGTAAGGCTTTTCAATCTTTAAATGAAAGCAAACCGACCTTTTATGTATAAGAAATAATAAGTTCAAGTAATGGCCTAAAAAGCATAAGAATATAAGATGATGTAATACAGATACTTGGATATCATGTTGTGACTATCTTTATAGCTACTTAGTTTATTTATATAGCTTTGTAAAAGGTAAGTAGTAATGGTGGATATCATTGGTATAACTCTCGGGTGAACTCATGGTAGTCCAGCAATTGCTGATAGTGGTAAATCTACAAAAAGTCTCATATAGTATTGCTAATGAGGGCCTTCCAATGCTCAAGTAAACAAGGAGAGAAGTTGGGATTGAGAGAGAGTATAATAGATGGCTAATTAAGAAAAGTTCCCAAAAGCATCCTCTTACTTGGTGCTTCCCTTCTTATTTATAGGTTAATAAACTAACTTATTTGGCCATTGGTACTAGATGATTGGTTAGGATAAAATCCAAAGAGGTGGTGTTGTCAGTACGAGAAAGGACTTCTACCCTTTCGTCTGTTGGTGAAAACTTGGGGAATGAACTTATTACATCAGCATGGGTCAGTGCCATAGTTTGGCAACTAGTCTATAAGCCGTGTGCTAGATGATCATTTAGCATTTAATGAGGAGAGGGAAAAAAAACGAGAAAGATGGAAAGTCCAGCCATGTTAAAGAACACACTTCTTGAAAGTGGCTCTAAACTAAAGGCATGCTCCTTCTTGGTGGTTGGAAGGTGAAACATTGAGTCCTCGAGAAGGGACTCCTTGAAGGTTATGGCTTGGTATAGCAATGCTCGAGCTTCAAGCTCCTGTTGAGAAGTGTGCAAGCCCTCTAGTCATTCAAACATGGAAGAGGTATCAGGAAATGGTCGATGCTTAGGAAACATCACAAGCACTTGCTGGTGTTCCAAGCCTAGCATGTGGTGTTAAGGTGTGTACCGAACTAGCCAGCGAACTTAGAGAGGAAACATCTAGTAAGAGTGAGAGGAGCCTTCGACTAGGCCAACTGGTAATAGGCTTGAGCCTTCAAAGCCTTAAGCCGGAAGGCGATGATCAATAGTACGTTATTTTCTTTGCAAGTATAAAATGTATAGCAATGGAGTACACTTCTATGTATAATCGTATCTAAACAATATATATTCGAGAATAGTCAATAGAAAGACAATATTTGCACAAATCATAAAAACTGAATGGCATAGTATTTTTTAATCAAATTCACTATTTGTTGATGGCCCAATACATGAATGTCATAGTCTAAAATGTTTAAAAAATTCCTCCTGCAACAAATCGAGCATCTTAAGACAAAATATTTCTTGTATGTTCAAGAAATATATATTTATGGATTAGTTTCTCTATCTAATTTCTAAAGAGAGAATTTTCATATATTTTATAGTTTATATCATGCCACAAACTATTTTCCCAAGTCCATTTTTTATTTTTATACATTATTTAGAGGTTCATTACTTGTAATGTAAGCCCTACAACTAAAAATTTGGATTCGACACATAAAATTTAGGGCAATCGTACGAGACGATAGGATAAAGTATCCGATCGAGCTTAAATTATACGATAAAGTTAAAAATAGTAGTAAAAGCAACCTCATAAGTTTGAATTTAAGAAAATAGGTAATAAAATAATTAAATATCATAATATTGAATTATAAGCATATTACTTGTTATTTGTAAAAAAATGTATAAAACGAGTTCTAATAACTAATAAGTCAATAGAAATAAATTATATGTATACTAAAAATCATAAAATAATATAAATAATATTTTGAAGTATTTACTTGTACTCCATATTTATGTACTCCATATTTATGTACGTATAGGTAAAAATACCCAAAATTACTTAAAATGACTAAAATATTCTAAATTAAAGTTAAATAATTAAAGAAAATTACAAAAAAATAAATAAATAATCAGGAAAAATAATAAAAGGTAAGGTAATGTCTGGATTTGAGGTGTGGCAAGCTAGGATTAAGAAGAAATAATTAACCAATCAAATGAGACCAACTAGAAAGCCAAGAAAGAAGACATAAGGGCCAAATGTCAATCCAAAAATTAAAGAAAAAATGTCAAGTAGCTTTATCAATATCCTAATCTTCAATTGGAGCTCATTTGATCATTTATCAATAAAAAAAAAACTAAGAGAAATTGGAAAGCAAAAGTTAGGATTTTCTACAAAAATTAACGAATTTAATGTGCAATTAGGGCTTAAAGAAGAAACCTACAACCAACGGCTATTTAGAACTAAACCACTACCACCACCACCACACCCTATCATTATTGCTTAAACTGGAAGATACCCCTAGGACCACCAATAGTAGTCGAAAGTCCATCAGATAGGTAAGTTTGATTCCTAACTCAATTTTGTTTAATTTTGTAAAAATATTAAATGTATTTACAAAATTATGAAATTTAGTATTCTAATATTTTTATGTATATAGATTTAAGAAAAAATCTTACTTTGATCAATTTAGATTTAGAAATATATAGTGCTTATGAAATCTCGTAAACCTAAGCTTACTTCAATTTAGAAATAAATAACCTTACAAGTATAATTTTGAGCTCAATCTTCTATATAGACTATTTAGAGGATGTAGAATAGTGCTATAAAAAGATTTTCTAAAATTGAATTTTTGAATTTTTAGATAATTTTTAGGCTTTAATATAATATATAAAATAGGTACTTTTGGACTAATTTAGTAATTAAATAGATAATTACTAATTTAGTGTAATTAGGTGTTTTAGGATGTTAGTTTTTGATGAAATATGATAATTGTAACATTTGGAGTGTTAGAAGTAATTATTAGGTGTAATATGTAGTGAATATGTAAAAATTGATAATATGTAAAATTGGATTTATAATAAATACAAAATATTAGGATAAAATTGATAATATGATAATAATATAAATATATAATAAATCTAATATGAAATTTAAATTTTAGCAATTATATGAAAAATGTAAATTTTTCTTACATTGAAAGTAAATTCGGTAGTTAAATAAGGACTAGAATATACCGTACATACTAGAATACTGGTTAGGGATTAAAAGTGAAATTTATGATACCCAAGTATAATGTAATTAATTTCACATTATGGATTGAAATAAGATCTTAAAATTTATATATAACACCTGTAGTTGAAATTGAATCAGAATTGTATTCGGAAATCGATTCCAAAACTATCCTAGAATAGATAAAAAATTAATTATGTATATATATATGGAAAAATTGAGTCAAATCATAATGTAAAGTTTATATATTATAAAGATATAAATACTAAAAGAGTATTTATATTATAGAATACATAGAGATTCGTGACCTATGGCAAGTTGAGTGAGCTAACTGAGGACTTTAGATAAGTTAAGTTCAATACTTCGTTGTATTTTAGAATACTATTTTAAGTACTCAAACGCTCAAGATTGTTTGTAATTGTACTTATAGGTAGTTATATATGTATGTGCTTGTGTATATCTGATTTTATGTTGAAAATTTATGTTATGATTTGATGATTGTTATGAAATTAGTGGTGTAAGATTGTGTGATCACCCCAAATCGAACTTAATCATAACTGGCCTAAGTACCTCAATTAGACATGCACTGCAACCCTTTGGGGGATAGTTAAGATTCTTCAACCAAATACTAATAACTTCGAAAAAAATTGTGCTAAATAGCATAATGGTCTTTTCCTCATCCTTATTCGAACTAAGTAAGAGGAAAGGAGACAAAATTGTGGTAAAGATGAAGATAATGGTTGAAAGGATAATCATAGAGGAAGTGGCATCTCAATTGCACAAGCCTGGGTTTAGTTGTGAGTTATTACATAAACATGAAAACTTCTCAACTTAGATTAGAGCGGTTAAAATTACTTTGATTTCACAATGGACCAGACTACGTTGTGTGATAACATTTGCATGTTGCATTGGATTTAATTAATTTCTTAAAAACCCTATTTATGTTTGTTATGCATTCTTAAGTCTCCATTTCGACTTACTGAGTTATTGGTTTTTCGTACCCTTATAGATCTTCTTAGAGGTACTGGATGATATGCTACGTTATAACTTTCCTGAGATCAGTATGTTTTTGAAGTGTTAAGCTATGGGGGGTAAGAATCAAGTTGGTTAATATAATTGAGTTTTCGAGAGTTTTGTTAATAACTCTTAGGTTTTTGGACTGATTATGTAAAATGTAATATGTTACTTATTAGACTACCTTAGCATGTAGAATTTCTTGGGAATGTAGGAGAATATGAGCATCCTTATGTAAATATGATTTAAAGTTTCAGTTATATATATAAATTCTAAATTTAATTATGAATGACTAGTTACTTTAAAGTGAAAAGTCGTTGACACCTTATGTAAATTGTATCTATGATAAGGATTGTAAGATCAGTTATTATCATAAGTTGGTTTATACAGTGAGACTGTTATGACTTCGCCATTTTGGTACGTAACATATAAAGCCTAGAACCAAGGCCCATTCCACTCTTAGGAACTTTCTAGAAGTGTCTAGGTACATTATATCTTAGTAGGTAGTGGTAACTTGAGTAAGATAGGTGAAACTGTACATTAGCCATTAGAACAAGTAGATTTAGTCCATTGTAAGACCCCATAAAAATTTATAATTAAGATCTAACACTTAGATGTAGTATGGTTATAGGAGATATCAAGTTAAGTAAATTAGAAGCTCTGAACTTTAGTAATTAAGTCCCGAGCATTTAGTTTAAGGTATTTAGGAAAATAGAATAGTTGAGCTAATATACTACTACTTAGAAAAAAATACATAATAAATAATATTATACAAATTTAGCAAAAAAAAAAATTATAAAACAACTAAAAAGCTAATTTTTATATTCAAATTTTTTATTTATTAGAAGTATGAAGGATGAGTTTTAATGCATAACTAGGTCTTAAAGATAAACTACATGCATAACATTGTTTTCCGGATGATATGAAATAATATCTATAGATAATATACTACTACTTAGAAAAAAAATACATAATAAATAATAAATAAACAATGTTATACAAACATGTATATAATAAACTACATAAGTTTGAATCTTGTAAATATAATAGCAAAAAAATTATAAAATAGCTAAAACGCTAGTTTTTATATACACATTTTCAATTTACCAAAAGTATGAAGGATGAGTTCTAATGCTCAACTAGGTCTTATAGATAAACTATATGGATAACATTATTTACCGAATGATATGAAATAATATTTGATAAGCATGTATATACATTTAGTATAGTTAACTCGTAGGCTCATACTTAAGGGAATAGGTTTCAAGCGACGATTTAGGACATGTATGGAATTAACTCAATTAAGTTAGAAATTTACGAATAAGTTAGGAATTTTAGTCAATGAGTACTTGTGAGCTTAGATTTAAAATTATAATAAAATACTAAGAAATATAGCTAAAATAGTATATTTTTACTATATTATTTAATAATTATTGTCATTATGTAGAACAGGCATCGATAGTTAACAAATTTGTAAAGATAAATTATACGTATAATAAAATTATTAAATAATATGAAATGACATGTAGAAAACATGTATAGTCACCACATGAAATTTTTACGTGCAAACATATACCGATAACTATCTAAAATACTTGACTAAGTATAAGTAAGCTAAAATAAATAAGAAAAATGATTAAAAACTTAATGAAAAAATAGTGGTAACTGGCATTCACTTAGATCAAGTGTGTGGGAACCTACGACAGGTGTTAAGTACTTGATATAATATGCTATTGCACTTAAGCTTAGTATTACAGGGGGGAATTTGCATGGTAAGAAAGAGAATATCATGTTTCACCCACAAAATGATATGTGACAATTTAGAAATCCTCTCCATAAGTTTGTTCATATGAAGAAGAGTTCAGAAAAATAAAAGGAAGTGATGAAGTTAATTGGGAAAAATTTTTAAAAATTGTGGAAAATTGGTGTAAATCTATGTTATACAGAGTTCGAGTGTATAAAGGAGAGTTAGAAGCAAATCATCACCACCAGGCGACAAAAGCTGCTACATTTGGGCCATCAAATAAGCTCCCCTTCACTGAAGGTGGCCAAAACTGTGTACATTGGTGAGAGGCTATTTTCCATCCAATTTTCAAAAAATTAATTAAAATATTAATTTTATCTAGATAATTTTATTTTGAAACGTTTTTATGTATAGAATTTAACAAGAATACTATTTTGGTTAAATTTAGTAAATATACATTACGTCCTTTAGAAATTGTTAAAATTGAGCTAATTTTAATTTTGATTTAAAATACCTTAATAACATAGTTTAAAGCTTAAAATTTTTCTATAAGTTATTCAATATTCATATCAAAATGTGTGGACACTTAATTTTTGCACCCCCCAAAACCCTTCTAACCCCCACCCCCCTCTCTTTATTTTATTTTATAGAATGGGTTAAATAGTCCTAAATTAGGAAAAATTAAGAAAACCCAAAAAATAAGAAATTTAGGAAAAATAGAAAATTAAAGAAAATCCTAAAAAATAAGAAATTCAGAAAAATAAAAAAAATTAGAAAGATATATAAAAAATTGAAAAGTCACAAAATATAAAAAAAAAATTGAAAAAAATTAGAAGATTTAAGAAGTTTAGAAAATAATAAATTAGATATTTTAATAAAATAGATTCTTTTATAATAAAAATGAAGAGGTGATCGTTAGGCTTGGGCTCAGATTCAAATCTAGCCCCTGAGCCCAGGTTTACTTAGTCCATATGTGCAATTTAATTGCACATACAAACAAGGCTAGCCTAATAGATAAATACTTGAGCATGTCATTGGGTATAACATAGAGGTCGGGGGTTTAAACCTTGGTAAAGGCATGAAAAGCCTTTTATTTTTTTTAGAAGGCACACTACCACACTATGCACAAATGACATTGCCACATGGCACCACATAGCATGCCATGTTAGCTACCCCTTGCCACATTAGCCATCACGTATCACGTAAGAATACGTGGCACAACATGGTTAGATGGCACTATTGACGTGGCGTCACATCAGCACTTTCCTTTTTCTTTCTCTTTCTCTTCATTTCTCGCTTTTTCCCTAGATTTTTCTCGCACATTCCATCTCTAGTCGATCAACTTTAGCATCATTTTTAGGCAATTTATCATTGCAATTTCACTAAATTAATGGTGAAATTGCAAAATAGCCATATCCTATTATGAATCGAATCTAAAACAAGGTCGGATTCATCCATTAACTAATTCAAATCAGGATTCAAAAATGGAAAAAAGGAGGAGATCTCAAGGGGGTTCCATTTTCTAAACACACATATACGTAGAGGGTTGGCTTCACTATCTTTCCCTTATACTAATACACAAAACCACTCATACACGATGGTAGAGGATCTCTCTCTCTCTCAACCTCTCTCCCTCTTACACATCCACTTTTGATTGACACTTGCCCTACTTACACGAACCTATGTACCCAAGATAGATAAGCAGTCCTCTCTTTCTCTCTCTCTCTTACTACTATAGCCTACTCTCTCTCTTTCTACGCACTGTAACCCTCTATTTTTGACATATACAGACCCTTTACTATTGCAACCAATAAAACCCCTTCCTTATACAACAACATAGCACCCACACATGGTCCAAATGTGTACACACAACATATGCATAGCCGACCCCAACCTTCTTCTCTCTCACAATGAAGCCCCAATAAGCATAGCCACTCCATCGACGACTCTACAATGCAACTCACAAGCAGTAGACATGCACACCAAGCCGTTCGTCCCTCACACACCAACCTAAAAACCACCACGCTCACGAATGATAGCCATTACTATACTCCTTCTATGCTCATCCCTTATCTTCGATCCTCAACTACCGATCGAACCCAATGAAGCCCCTATTTACCTCCAATCTCCACACCAACCAACATCAACCTTAACTTAGATCTAAACTACCCTTAGCCACCACCCTCCACGGCCTACTCTCTCTCTCAGATCTCTCACGAGCAAACCTCACCAACCTCTCTCTTTTGCTCACAAGAACTACACACTCCCCAAGCACACAAACCACACTCTCATGTAACCTACCATCATGATAATCACTACCAACGACTGAGTTAGGCTACGACACCCTTGCCAAACCCCCCATCATCAATAGGATACCTATGAAAATGGGTTTACCCACTTGAAAAAACGCTTAGAGCCACCCATCAAACGCCATCCAATTGCCTTGCTCCTCCTTTCCATGTATACATATGGGTCACGTGCCGACCAGACCTAAACGGCCCGAATTGACCCCGATCTAAAGCTCTAGAACCGACCTTTGTCTCCTACAAGCTTTTGGTTCGGTTTCTTTCTTCTTCTTCTTTTTAAATCTAACTATTCTATAATTTTTTTTATCTAACTATTTATTTGTTGTACTTGTGCCCAAAAAGAAAAAAAAAAGAAGAAAAGGAAAAAAAAAAAGGAAAATAGACAAAAGAAAGAAAAAAAAAAAGAAAAGCTTAGTTTTATTTATTTTTTAGAGAATAAAAAATAAGTATAAAACAAAATAAAATAAAATAAAGATGAACAAATTGCTTTATCACTTAGAAAAACAAAATTTCCAATGAAAATAAAATAAAAATAAATTAACTATTTTTTTCCAAATTAGGGCACTTTAGAATTTTCCACAAATAAGATTTGATTTAGGGCCCTTTGAGAAATTTTCCTTAAATAAATTGAAAGAAGTAAAAACGTAAACCCAACCTTTTTAAAGACTAAAATTGGTCACCTGCTAAAGTTTTCATTGAACAACTTACATAAATCTGATCCCGAACAACGGGTACGTAAGCACCTGTACATATGGAACGACTTAAAATATGAAAAGTTTTATTTTTTCCATCTTCATAAACATTTGTGTAAATTAATTAGATTAGTCTCACGTAAGACAATTAGTTGTTTACAGATAAAAAAAAAAGGGTATTATTGAAAAAAAAATTTAAAATTAGAAATTTTAAAAGTGGTATCCATTTAGGGTTTAATAGGATAACCTCCGGATCCAGATCTCTCATTTCAAAAACAATTTTGAAAATTAGTTTTATCGATAAACTAGTGGCTAAGTTATAACCCATCTACCCAATTTATTATAACTTAACTTTTTTTTCTGACTCTAATTGAGTAATAACTCTAAAGTATTTTGAAGATATAAAAAACCAGTTTTCTTTAAACCTTAGTCAAATGTCAGTATTAAACAGATAAGAGTTTAATACTAATCGGTGTAAATAAAACCTAATTTATAAAAACCAAGAGGAAAAGACCAGGCTCGATAAAATGCTATGAAGAGATTTTCTACAAAACCATTTTCTATATTTTTCTTAATTTTTGAACCCTAAAATTATAGCTAAATTTGATAATTTTAGTAAAATTTATAAATTTTCTTCGAAAGCCTTACTCATATTTTGTATCACACTAATTTAATGTGTAAATTACTATGGATTAGTGGCGTTGGGTTAAGCTTTGTGAATAGGAGTTGTAAATTTCATAAATTGTTACTTGTATGGATAAATATCGTAATATGTGATCTCATGAATGTAGGAGATTAAGGGGGTTAAATGAAATTTCAGTGGAGTAATGTGGTATCTTGATGTTTGTATACTGTTGGACCCCTTCGATAAGGATAGCTGAAATAATTATTTTTTCACCCTTAGTTGAACTTAGTAATAAGAGAGGAGGTCGTGACAAAGTTCGAGATAGTGATTTGAAGGTAGTCTTGAGTGAAGGATGTTCTCCATTACACAAATCCTAGTTTAGTTTCGATTTGTATATGAAATGTTAAACTCCCTAACCTAGATTAGAGTGTGTGTAATTCCTCTAATCTCACGACAAACTGAACAATGTTGTGTGATGGCATTTGTTTAAATAAGCATTATACCTAACTAAAACTGCTTGACAACTCTAGTTGCTTTGTGTTAAATATATACTTCTATACCCGTTTCACTTACTGAATAAGTTGTTGCTCATTTCTTATGATATGTTTTGCAAGTCCAAAATAAATTTGCTACTTTAGTACCTAAAAATCAAAATGTTAGCAAACGAAGCTAAGGAATGAGGATCAAGAAGATTTAGTTGGACTTATGTTCTTTTTTTTTTCTAATTTTTAAGAAGACTATAGTCCTCCTTAAGTGGTCCTGATGGTTTTTTATCTTCTAGTTTGTATGCTAAGTAATATGTACCTATGGGTTTTACAACTGCTCTTCTGAAAAGTCAAACTACAAGTTTTTCTTAAAAGTAATTTCAAAGGATTGTTTCATAGAATTATATCGAACAGATATCAAATTAGATGCCTTAAAGCATTTAAGTTGGGTATGCCTAATGCAAACTAGATATCTAACTTTTACTTTAGGAGAATTCATACGGCAAAATTATTATGACTTCACTTCTTTAAAGTGTGATAGCTATCCATTGATGGGGGGCTCTTGTATATAAAGGAATGACCCCTTCATTTGCAAATCATCTAGAAATACAAGTTCTATTCTTAATTAAGTATTTTCTCTCTCTAATTTCTCTCCCTTTAAGTGAGTGTGATTTTGTGTGCTTTAAATAGAAAAGCTAACTTAGCCTCTCTTTAGAGTGTCAAAAAGTCTAAGTACCAAACGTGAGAGTTGATGAGAAAATCTATACATGACAATCACAGTTATATGGTATAAATTGTATCCTTCTATTTGATTATTTCCCTTCTTTGAGTTTCTCTTTATTTTCTATTTCAATCTTTTGTCTTATTATCTGGCGTTCCCTTCGTTTCCTCTAACTCTACTTTGTTGTGTGTTTTGTTTCTTACTTAAGAATCCTAAAATGGCCCTGTTTTCATTTGTACCTCAAGTTTCTTCTCATTTATCTATGTAATATATGTCCTAACTTTTGTAGACTCATTTTGGTGTTTTATGACAATTGATACGAAAACAATCAATTTAAATTGAGAAGAACAAAATGACATTCTTAATTTGGATTCAAGCAATAATGCTTCCAGCATGCACTTAATTAGAAAAGGGCGTTAAAGAGGAATTTGAACAAGAGCAACATCATTAATATTATTAATCGTACTTAGATAGATTGGGGGATTTAGAGATATCTCATTAGAGATCTAGTCTTTTCATAATTCTAATAGTGGATGAGAAATTGAGAATTTTGTAGAGAAAATAATGAATTTTAACCTATGGTTAGCTATGGATTGCCTGTGGTAATATTTTTAAAAAGTTGAAGAATAGGACTTAGTCCAATTTTTTTATTTTATGATCTTATTCGAGATCATATAAAGTTGATTCCTCTTATTCTTTTTAGCTAACTAGTGTATATTACAACTGGAGGAACAGGGATTCGAATCCCATCCATTTCATTGAGATGCTTAGTGTTCATATTACTGTTCTTACCAAAACTAATTCATATTTGATATAGCTACATGTATAGCTATTTTATTGTGTATAAATATATGATAGTTATGAGATACCCTAATGTCTCGCATGAATTTATAAATATAATTGCATGGTCTTCCTCTAACTATGTTATAAAAAAAAAAAAAACTAATGTAGAATTCATAAGTATAAGGATTGGATTAAGCCATTAAAGTAGTAGAGTCAATCATCTTAGGAAAGATTTCCTCTATCTATATGCCAATATTGATATAAATAAGCCGCTTGTTGATGGATTATGGGTCCCCAATACTATGGTAGCGATTGATTGTTAAGATTGTATAAGACAAGAAGAATTGGACAACATAAGTATAAAGAGTACAAAACAGTGTAGTATCATTGTACCATATTTAGTTTGCATAGTATTAGACATAGATTTTGTGGTGTCCCTTATTTAATATATATAGCTACCAAACTCAATATTGCATTTTGATATTTATACCCTTAATATTATCTAATCTTTGTTTAATTATATTTTTATATTGTTTAAGAAGTACAAATTTCAAATATTTTCTAATATTTTTATCCTCAGTATTATTTAGTATTTATTTAATTACATTATTATCTTTAATACTTGAATTTTTGTCCAATAAAGTTAATTTCTGTACTATATTTTAGATAAGACGAATTTTGAATATTTTTTTCTAATCCTTAAGGCTCTTTTTTTTTTCTAGTAATTAAACTCAAATTGGAAACCAAACAATAGATAAAAAATTGTCCAGTACAATCCCCCAAATTTTATGTAACTAAACAATATCTATGAGTACAAAGACTAAAACCATGTTGAAGTATGGCACACTCTTGAATATTTGCTATACCAATGGCCTAAGTCATTTAGAAGGCATATATTGTCATAAAAGTTTAGAACCCTTTGTCCATAAGAAGACCATATCTGGGTTGAAACCAATTCTTTGATCTAAGAGTAGGAAATTATTGGAACAATATTGTAATTTTGCAATTCAAGTTTCAGGTTGTTAAATTATACACCTAATTAGAAATTTACTTGCTGCCATTTCTACCTTATCTTTTTTAGTTGTCGACTGTTAATCTAGTTATCATTAGTAACCAATAATAGCACAACATGTGTAATTTTTTATTACACAATTTTTGATAAGTTAATTAAATGTTAGTTATGCATTAATATCAAGAAAATGAATATATACATCATCTATAAAATATAAAATGAAAGTGACAAAATTAAAATAAATTGATGCAATAAAATATTAAAATGATACAAATAAAATAAAAACTCACTCTATGCATAATCAATCACCAAAATATAGGTATGGATGTACTATTAGTTCCTATTGATAATTGGGTTGGCGATTATTTATGGAAAATAGTCACGTAGTAATAGTGATAATAGAACTTTTAATTTTTGACAAGTTTAAACTTAAGATGCAAAATTGCAAGAACGTGCGAAATTGAGGTAGTGACTAACATTATCTCGGAAATGATTTGAGGATGACTAATGTGGAACATGAAATAAAAATTAAATTATGGAAATGTAGAATTTCCTTGGGAAAAAATGAAAAGTTCACCTGTGATGAATAAGATTAACTAAACGTATCAAATTATCTTATTAGAAGAAAGTGTTCTGCTAGTAGCCAAATCGGGGGTTATTCCCATTTTAAGATCAGAGGAATAGCTATAATTTCCAAATTGGCAGCTAATTAGGATTTATCCTTTTCGTCATCCATGCCATACCTTGACACCTCTCTTTGTGTGCCTGTGAATTCACCAAACGCTACCCTAGATTTTACCATTTCCATAGGAAATATGGAAATTTCACTTGAATGATTTCATTAATAACCTATCAAATAAACGCGGAGCTGTAAGTCCTTTTTCTTAGGTTGACAATTGTTGATATAATACGATAATGCTGACACGAATACAATACAATCATGAGCACAATTATAAATAAAAAAACATAACATACAACACAACCCATGATATGAAAATATGATCACTACAACATAAGTTGGCAGAGTAAGATTTGAATCCTACCGCCAATACGAAAATTATGTTGGTGGGTTCTATCAATACCATCATAAGTGACTTGTGGTCTTAATGGCATGCCTTGGCCCATAGTAGTAACCGGACTCAAAGCCACCCAAACATTTTTTATCGGATAAAAGAAAAAAGCTATGATCATAACAAAAACAAATATAATTGCATTATAATTTAATTATTTATGATCTCAATTTATTGTTATGTGTTTTCTATACTAATGCGAGTTTGATATAAGATAGGGATCCGTTACTGGTCCCATTGTTTATCAAGTGACCACCTACGAAAGAATTCTCATTCCACCCTTAATAATTCAAAGTAGTCATCTGCTTTAGAAAGTATTACTACAACCATAATGATATTAGGAAAAAAAAAAAAACAACCATAATGATTGATTCTTAGACTTATCTTTTCATCAAGTTTAGCAATATTATAACAATTTTTTTCATTTTGGTTACTTTATTATTTTCCTTTCTAATTATATTACATAAGGACATTGTGTTTCCTTCTAAAAGGAGTAGTGCATTTGTACGTGCTTTTTCTTCAAATAAATGAAGAAAGCGCAAGTTTTGCCACTTGAAAACAAATATTGAAGAATCAATTTTCAATTTGCATTAGTTAAAAAACCTTTTAAGTTTGATAAAGTGAATTAAGATAGTGAATATTTTAGAAAAAGAAATTATAAAAACAATTCCGTATGCTCATGAATCATGTCCTGGACTTGTCGAATCGTCAGGTCCCCTAGACGTGGATGGCCATAAACACGCTTCGACTGAAAAATGGCCCTATGAGCCGCTGATTCACTTGGTCAGTTCGAAAAAGATCCCCGTGCCCCATGTTTTAGCTTGAGAGACCTTGTCCATGGAGTAATGCATTTCTTTACTAGGACTATCTTGCTCTTTTCGGTTCCTATCAAGTCTTGGTAAAGCTTCTTTCAAAACATATTAGATCATTGTGGAACAAAGATATAAAATTTACCTATAATACATTGGTCTAATTCCTATCATTTGAAAATTGAACAATAGCTTATAAAATAAAGCTTCCTACACAGTTGAAGGTCCATCTAGTTTTTCATAACAGTGTCCTGAAACCATACTATTCCAATATGGAAGACCTCTCTTGCAATATGCCCGAGTGGTCAAATGTGCAACATAATCATGTTCAACCTAAGTCAAGCCATGAAAGATATCTTTGCTAAGAGAAGAATTCAGGATCTGTCATAGGAGAAAAGCAAGCTAGTACTTAGTTAAGTAGAGAGATTACAGAAGGGAAAACTACTGCTGAAAAACTGAAGAAAACCTCAAGTCCTTATCAAAGAGACAGTTTACATTGCCAACCAAAAGACTTCTATCACGAAATTCGAACTTCAGCACATAATGGCTCCTCTTGCTAGAACTAGAAATGCCATAAAGCTTTTTACAAGGCTATGAGTTTCTTCTAAATTAAAGTTCTTACTCACCACTTAATATAATCACTATCAAAGGTACCAATTATATACATAGAAACCCTTATGCACATGAGATTATAGCCTAATAGTACTTACAAATTAATAAAAATGCACAATTTCATTTTAGGATTCTTGCTCGTAGTCCTTTACTTATTGTTGCATTCCTTCTTGGTCATGTATTGTTTATAGATTTAGGCTTTGTTCGTCATTATTACGTAAGTTAAATTTACTTACTACTGTAGTGGTAGGATAATATAATAAACGTTGTACAGTCCTATTATATATTAGCAAAAGCTTTACATCATGACACTTAACATGCTTAATAAGGTAATTCAAATGTTCCTATTAATGAATTGCCCATTTCAAGCCAAAAATTAGTGCATATAAATAACAAAGTTCTTTAATGAGTGTGCACATAGGACTTATTAGCACAATTATATTCAATTAATTAATATATAAGTAAAACACACGCATATATATATTATTATTAATAGGATAGATTGAGTTCGAATATTATAAATTGTAATATGTAATGTAATTGAAAAGAAAAAGAAAAATATATATTTAAATACGGCACAACGCACTCTAAAATAAAAGAAATTAAAAAGAAAATTGCATATAAACAAAACAAAGCAATGCAATACAAAGAGATCCTTAACTTCGGATAAGTGACATCGACGCATGACACACCTTTAGTAGGCGACGACAAGTTCCCCGTACAATTCATGGTACGTGTTAAACATAGAATGCTTTCCGTCGGATCCGATTCAACCCCAACAACGTTTGATTGATTGAATTCTACAAAATGACATTTCATTTCTTCGCAATGTTAGCAAGTGGCATTTGGCAAGTGCCTATTCGTATATATTATATAGAATATATACGTCGAGATGTTATTTTAAAGGGTTAATGTGCTGCATCAAATGTTAGTAGGGGAAAAAAAAAGAGGATTTTTAAATCGGAAGTTATGAATGCATGTCCAGTAGTCATTACAGGTTTGTTCCTGTAATCACTTTTTAATTATGTATATAAGGAAGTATTTTCATTTTCATACTAATTTCAGCAGACCATACTCCGAAATGCGGTTGCCAAATTTAGAGTAGATAACTTAATTAAAACGGAAAGTATAATAATTATATACCTTTGGCATCAATAAAGGAAAAAAAAAAAAAACGAGGAGTGAAACAAAGATAAAAATTTCAACTTGGTGTTTTCTGTATTGTTTTAAATTATACTGTGACTGTGACAGAGAAGAGAGACAGGAAAATTGAGAGACTTTAATTCATATATTTGATTTTAAAGGAATACGGGAAAAAGAATTATCAGGCAGTTACTTTTAGAGCATAAAAAATGGAATACACAGAGACCAGAAAAAAAAACTATCTAACAGTTTTACCAAATATATGGAATTATTTGAGCGTATTTTTAGGAATATTATAGATAAAAATGTGGAGTCAACAAAGAATATACTTTATTAATAGATTTTTCTACGGTCCTGTTATTATATTTTATAAAAATAGTATTGCTATTTATTTTATTTTTAATTTATATTTTTTAAAATCTAAACTATTAAATAAATTCTGAATTTAATAATTTAAATTTTAAAATATAAAAATAAATGGTTGGATACAGAATGAAATCAATTTGGCCAAAATGGTCGGTGAGATTGTAGAATTTTGCTTGATTAATAACAGTAGACAGATAAATGTTTTAAAACACTCAGTGAACATAAATTTATAAAATGAAACATAAATGTTATGAATAATAAGTATATTAAACATTGTTTTAACAACTATCGGTAGAATTCTTCGTGACAAGCTAAAATACACATGTATGTAAAGTGAAGATAATGTGCGTCGACCTTGAAACAGTAAACAGCGACATTTCATTTTCATGTGGCAGTAGCAGAACAAGCGACCAGTAACTACTAAGTAAAGGAAGACAGACATAAACCCAAGCTCAAGCTTCAAATTCCGACATTTCCCGTGACTGCCCCGAAAACTGTCTAACCGACCATTTCCATTCACGTACTCATTCTCCCCAGTCCCTTTTCACCAAACAAAAGGCTTGCTTTGCTGATTGATCAAAAGAAGCAGGAATAGCCCAAAACTCAATCATAGCGTTGTCGCTTTTTGGTTCTGGGAAATATTCGTTTATCTTACTTGATTCTATAGAGTTGATCTGCTTCGGTTAGTATTAGTTTATTATGACCCAGTTTCCTCGGCTTTTTGCTAGTATATTCTTTTGAATTATACTTATTATCCATGTAAAGTTTTGATCTTTTGGAAAGGTGCCTTACTTTTTTCCTTATGTTATGATCTGACCCATTATTTATGACGGTCTCTTTATTTTTATCGTCACTGGGGTTTTATGGTACAGAAAAATGGACTCTTGTTTTGCTAGCTTGAAGCCAAGTTTTGCACTAAGAGACACTAGGAATGGAAGCAGTGGTTTTTGGGGTGAGAATATTAGGGGGAGTTTGATGAATGATCATTTTGGATGTGTTTTATGGAGAAATTTAAGAACAGCAAGGAGGATTCAAAATGTGGCAAAGCCTGGTGTTGCTTGTTCTGTTTTCACTCCAGATGTTGATAAGGAAAGTATGGTATGTTTTTAATTTCTTATCACTTATCATGCAATATTATTATTAGCTACCTTATCTTTGTATGTTTGTTATTGTTATCGATTGTGTATTGTTGGAGACTAGATAATCAGGTAACACCACAAACAAGCAACGATAAAGTGAGGGGAAAGAGGGAAAAAAAAAAAAATCTACGCAAATAGAAAAGCAACACGATTGATTTTATATAGAAAATACCCAAGATCATCTGGAACAGTGAAATGCATTAAAGTATGTGTATGCACAATACGACCCTCTCTCATATGTAAAATCCTACTACAAGACTACATATAAGCTCCAAATAACCATAGGCTGATATACACCAGGCAATAAATGAATAAAAGGGTAGGAGACAAAATATGCCAAATCGTGTACACTTCGGTTGGACACTGGCCGGCGGTGAACAAGTGATGGCCCCCGCTGCTGGTCGAATGACACCCACCTTGGACAACTTTGATCACGGACTAGTGCGTCGGTTGACTGCTACTTACCTCCACCTATCTTCAATCAACTTTATTCGAACTGAACCTCTGGATTTTAACCTTGTTTTGGATTAAAGAACTTCCAAGCTATACAAATCCGGTGAGCATTGCTCCCTATCAGCCCCTTAGACTCGGATATGAGCCACAATTCTAAGTTCATTTCCATAAGTTTAATTCGCCAGTATTTTAGTGGTTTAAGTCGAGAGGAAGTTTTTTTATTGAAACGTTGCATGTCTTCAATTCTAACTTTTCCTCCAGATGTTTTAAGTCTATTTTCTTGATGTGGGTGTTTGTTCTTGTCGGTTTTGGCTGACCGAAAAACTTTCAGAATTTTCAATCTCCAGTATTTGAGACTGCCCGTGCTGATCCTAAGAATGTGGCTTCCATTATATTGGGAGGAGGTGCTGGAACCCGGCTTTTCCCTCTTACTAGTCGACGAGCCAAGCCAGCAGTAAGCTCATGGATATATTTTGTTTTTTGTCACTTGAATTATGGCTGTTTTCCATCTTATTGGGGTGACATTAACTGGTTTGATCTGCAGGTTCCTATAGGAGGGTGTTATCGGTTGATTGATATACCAATGAGCAACTGCATTAACAGTGGCATAAGGAAGATTTTCATCTTGACACAGTTTAATTCCTTTTCTCTCAACCGGCACCTTTCCCGCACATATAATTTTGATAATGGTGCAAGTTTTGGCGATGGCTTTGTAGAGGTAATGGATTCTTTGTCTTCCAAATAGTATGGTCATCCATCGTTTGGACGTTTATTAAATTCTCCAAATGAGCACATTACAACTTTCAGTAGAAGTTGTGAGGTAGCTAAAATTTGGTTAGTCGTGGAGGTTGATTCCAGCCAAAATCTCAAATTTCCATTGCACACAGGTTCTAGCAGCCACTCAGACACCGGGTGAAGCAGGTAAAAGGTGGTTTCAGGGAACAGCTGATGCTGTAAGGCAATTTATATCGGTGTTTGAGGTCGGTGCTTAGAATTTTAGTTACACCTTGAAATTGTCCATTTGAAGGTGCAGCTATAAAATCTTATTTTCGCAGGATGCCAAGACCAAGAGAGTGGAGCATATAGTGATTTTATCTGGGGATCATCTCTACAGAATGGACTACCTAGATTTTGTACAGGTGGTTATCTTAATTTTGTTTTTTCAACCTCAGTATTGGTACATACTGAAAATCAGTGCTAAGAATTGGCTCCTCTCTTGCAGAAGCATATTGACACAAATGCCGATATTACAGTTTCATGCGTTCCAATGGATGACAGGTAGATTTATATTTCTACTTCATTAGTTAGAATACTTAGCGAGCTTGCTCATCTTGATACTCCTTCTTCCATTTCTTGGCTGCCGGAGGAAGATTCATTTTTTACTCCCATTTTTCATAATCTTGGTAATGGTGTAGCTTTAACTTTTACACAGGGTCTCGATCAACTCTTTCTTTATGAAGAATCATGCTTACTATGTCATTGATCTTGCAGTCGTGCCTCTGATTACGGACTGATGAAGATTGACAAAGCTGGGCAAATCATCCAATTCGCTGAGAAACCAAAGGGCGATGACCTCAAAGCAATGGTATACAAAGCTGAGAGGTGGATTTAGCAGTTGCTTGGTTTGGACTTGCTCGTTTTCTATCTTCTATGTATCTGATATGGATACTTAGCTGCTCCACATTTTATATTATCTGATGTTTATTCATTTCTTTACCTGTGATCAGCATGTTGATACCTCTGTTCTTGGTCTATCAAAGCAAGATGCTGCGAGGTTTCCTTACATCGCCTCCATGGGTGTTTATGCGTTCAAAACTGATGTACTTCTAAAACTTCTGAGATGGAGATACCCATCATGTAATGACTTTGGCTCCGAAATCATCCCATCTGCTGTTGCGGATCACAATGTTCAGGTAAGGTGATAATCACGAATTGGTTCTTAACAGCAGCACCTTCAAGCATATCCCACTCAGGTCAGATGTATGTATTTTGCATTGTGACAGTCCTTTTTATTGCTTCGTGCTCGTCGTAATTAGGACAACATGGTCTTGGGCTTTTAAATGCATTTGCACTACAGGCATATTTGTTTAGAGACTACTGGGAGGACATTGGAACAATCGAGTCATTTTTTGATGCTAATCTAGCACTCACAGAACAGGTTAGTGGTTTAGCTTTTCACATATTCTGTATGATTATAAATATTTTTGAGAACCATAAGAAGCTGTTTTGTGATTTTGAAGATAAACTTTTGTTCTGGTTTCCTTTTCTTGTCTGCCAATGGAGTCAATTTTTGCAGTTCTGATCAATGTTTTTCTTGTGATGCAGCCTCCTCGATTTGAATTTTATGATCCAAAGACACCCTTTTACACATCTCCAAGATTTTTGCCTCCTACTAAAGTCGAGAAATGCAGGGTAGATTCCAATCGAGTTTGATTCATCATTATATGGATGTTGCATCTAATGGAGAATTGTGTAATGCAGATCTTAGATGCAATAGTTTCACATGGCTGCTTCTTGAGTGAGTGCAGTGTTGAACACTCAATTGTTGGTGTACGCTCACGTATAGAACAGGGAGTTGAGCTGAAGGTGCAGTGCCTATCTGAAGCATATCTTTTACCTAAGCATCCCCTTGGCCTTAACAAAATAGCCTAGCAAAATATTAAATGGACTACCAGTGGTGCCCTCGCTTGGAATTTTCTTGTAGTGTCAGTTTCCGTATTTGCTTGGTTTATCATATCTACTATAGTGAAAATGTAATAGGTACGTGATGGCTATTGCCACTAGTTGGTCAAATTGTGACTGCCTATTGGCACCTCAACTAGGCAAATCACTGGCAGGATCGTCTTTCAAGATTACGTTGTTTATACTCTGCTTCTTTCTGTAAAATTGAGAGTAACTTGATCATTTAGTTAAAGAGGTCATTTGGGGTTGTTCTTCCTTCTTTTCATATTCAGACATCATACATCCCAGAACAATCCTTGTAGAAATTTTCGCTCACATCCTTGAGATGTAATTCTGAGAGCAAAATGAAAAACTCCAGTAGCTTGGGGGTATTTCATTGAACGCTGATTACCTTTCTTATGCTATAATTTTTTGTGATAGGATACGATGATGATGGGTGCAGACTACTATCAAACTGAATCAGAAATTGCATCATTGCTAGCAGAGGGAAAGGTCCCAGTTGGTGTTGGTCAAAACACCAAAATCAGGTATGCATACACAATTTTACTATGAACAAGGCAACAGGATAAAAAATAGCGGGTTTTCACTCCCCTAAAGAGATGACTTACTTGATGTGGTTTTATCAAGAATGCATGCTACATTGTCGATAGGATAATTGGCAAATTTCTCTTATCAATGTTTTATATTGGAAAGTCATAATCTCTCTTTTGCTCCTGTCCGTGTTTGATAAAGGAACTGCATAATTGACAAGAACACCAAGATCGGGAAAAATGTTGTCATAAACAACTCCGATGTAAGTGTTTCCAACATTTCTTTTGTGCCCGTCTGCCACTGTAGACTAGAGTTGGATACTGGTTAAGTCATTTTGTATTTGCATAGCTGCTAACAGTAATTTTCCTTTCCCCAGAATGTTCAAGAAGCAGATAGGCCAGATGAAGGATTTTACATCAGATCTGGAATCACTGTGGTCCTCAAGAATGCAACGATTAAAGATGGAACGGTAATTTGAGAACTGATGACTCTTTTGCACAATGAAATTCAAATATTTGGAATCGAAGCTACAGGCAGGCACAACATCATACTTTAAGGCATATCCCTAATTATATATGGTACTTGTGTAATACAAGTTCCTCTAGCAAAAATGATGGTAATAAACACTGAAGATGGCTAGCTAGGAGCATCTCCTCGATAAGTGAACATTCAAGACTTCATTTTAGTATATTATAATGTATGTTCACATTGATAATTGAGTAGAATATACCGAATACTTTCCTAAAATATGTATTTACCTTCTGCGATTACCTGTATCAAAGGCTTTTGTTTTCAATTGCCTTTTCTTCCATTATGGTTTTTAGCCCACCATTGAGTTCTTACTTCTTTTGCTTTCTTCAACTTCTCAATGTTTCTTAATCTGGCATACATTTTTCTTATGCGACCAAGCTTCTGAGACTCTTGCAATATGAGGCTTGCTGTCGAGGGACTTTCACTGAAAATAACTTCATAACCATCTCGAAAGTTGTCCATTCCTTCTGTTAGAAGTTGCCAGAACATGCCACCAGCTGCAGTGCCTCCACCACTGGCCGATGAATATATTGCCGAGTACACAATGCCAAATAGTTGATCCCTTTGGTTTATGCTATAACCCGGTTCCTTTGAAGATTTTCCGAATTCTGCAAAAAGAAGTGGCTTCCGGATTATGTTCTGGGCGTCTTCGATATGGTTTTTCACCCAATTCTGAAGGAAGGAGAGCTGGCCCTCTTTACTTGATCCATTTAACCTACTCACCATAAAATAACAACTTCAAGATCAAGCCACAAAGCATATTCTTTGGGAATCTTTTATCGACACTTATGTGTGCTTACCACTGATCTGGATATGAGTGAACTGTGGCGAAATCAATGCCAGGGATCTGATTATTTTGGATGAAATCAGTGCCTGTTTGGAAATTTGGATTGTATTGCTGCTTCTGGGCCGAAGATGGTCCATAGAACCCTTCCAAGCCAACTTCTAGCAAATGATTTGAATCTATTGATTTCACATAAGAAGCCATCTCTATAATCCAAGCCTACAATTATTAAAAAAATAAAAATAAAAAGTTGTTGACATGAGATTTTATTATTTATGGTTTCGATGCCAATGTCAACTCTTCAAATTGTGGTTTAAGTCCATTAAAACACAGTTGCTTTAGTAATTCAGGAACGGTAAAAATCAGCAAATCAAACTAATGAAAAATTATGTCAGCTATAATATGTGACGAGAAACCAAACCACTTTGAAGTTCAAAATTTAAGTTTTACTTGCATATGCAGTACCTAGCACTCTCTCCCTACTCTCTGACAGGAGGGCATAAATTAAACTGTTCCAAATTATTTGATAAGCATCCTATTCATGTACAGGTGTCCTTAGAGCACCTACTAAAGAGAAACGAGAGGAGGGGGGGGGGGGGGGGGGGGGGGGGGGGGGGTGGGGGGGAAACAATAGACTTCACATTTTAGAAATTATTTTACACTTGAAGGAAAAGTAAGCATATAAAATAGTGAAATAGACTTCGCATTTTAGAAATTATTATACACTTGAAGGAAAAGGAAGCATATAAAATAGTGAAATTCTCTTATTCAAGTCTTTACTGAGTGTGTCACCATCCACTAAGATTTTTTCACTCGACAACCTACGGATTAAAGGATATCACTATAATTGCAGATTGACAAGTGAAGTCAGAAGTTTCCTTGAACGGTGGGACAAAGAAATGCATGAGATTTCTTGTATTCTATGTAGATGAAAAACTTGCGTTGCACGTTTGTACGACGAGCTTGACGTTGACATTGATCATTCACCATGATCACAAATATAGCAATTTGATTTCGTTAACGCTTACTTCCTTCTCGATGTAAACCTATTTAATCCAAATGGATGGCATTGCATACCTGAATGGTCCCTCCTGATAAATCCGAGGTGCATCTAGGCTCATTCATGAGCTCCCAAGCCATTATGGTTGGATCATCCTTGTAAGCAATTCCAGTCAAACTGTTTCTCCTAGTAAGAACAGTCTATCACAAACAAAAAACAGGTATACAATGAGATTATAATCAGTCACTTTGACCACCTCTATTCTCTGTAAAAGAAAAAAGGCACTGAAGAAACAAAGGACAATGCATTATCCAAAAAATAAATAAAAATAATTGAGCAAATAGCCCAAATGCAAAGATGGGGCTGAGACTAAAGAGAAAATAGTTGGTCCTCCTAGACCAGGAAAATATGTGGCACTAAGGTGGTCCAGGACCATGCAAGCTGTTTATGGATGAGAAGAAGTTAACTTGAACCAACCTTGACATGACTTTTGTAGTACGACTTCACCAGGGTGTTGGTAAAGAATTCATCCTCCGACCCTATGGACTGGCCCTGACCTCTTGCCCAGTTGACATACTGTTTCTTACCACCAAAGTCATCATAATTATTCACTAGGCTCAGCACAACCTTGATCCCATGTTTACTTGCTTCACTTACCACAAAATCCAATCCCTTTCACAACATATAAAAATCAAATGTATGAATTAAGCTGAATTTTTCAAATCATCAAGCCATATATGCAAAGTCATGAATACTCCAAAATGTCATAATGCTGACTCTGTCCCCATGCATTCACTTTTTTTTAATATTGATTATATACGTAACCAGAAAAAAAAAAAAAAAAAAAAAGAGTGAATGCATTCGATATGGATGTGAATAGCACAAAAAGGCAGGGCAAAAGGGCCTATACGGTATTTGTCATAAACTTACCTGAAACATCTGTTCATTGTAGACACCTGGAGAAGACTGCAAAGGACTATAACCACCATCACTAAAAGCCCAAGCTCTTGCAATTTTGAGGCCATTACTAGTAGCTTCTCGAAAGGCTGATGACACCTTGTTTCTTTGTGATGTGTCAGAAGCCACAATCATCAACCAATAGGCATCGAACCCATTTGCGTAGAATGGATTCCCGTTAAGAATAAATCGCACGCCATTAGTTCTCATGAATCCATCATCCCCTCCTTGTACTTCAACCAAAATCCCAATCAAGAGGAATGAAGAGAACAAGAACATCATGAGTTGTTTCATGTTCCTCATTGTGTAACCGAAGCGAACAAGGATTTAATGTAGTGAAGTAAGAGCTAGTTGGTGGTTGTTTATATAGCAACGCTTCATGTTTATATATGCAAGTGCTAGTTAATGTCCTGTTTGGCTACAGCTGAAGTCAATCAATGAAAATTTTCTATGGTTATATCTTGTCATTCACTATGCGAGAGATGTGAAAACTGAGAAAATAAATTGAGAAAAACAAGTTGATGGTGGGACCCACTTTGTCTACGTGAAAACTAAAAAGTCAATTAACAGTCACAAGTTTGAATGGATTACAGCCTAGGAAGGAGTAAGCCGCGCCAACTTGTTGCGGAAAAAGAGAGAGGAGCATTTATCACCACGGACACGGAGACGGGAAACCAACTGGAAACATTACTGGCTCTGTATTTAGTTCGGAAAAAAGAAAAATTACGTAGGCTGTTGGATTTTAGGCACATCTATTTTAAGGACAATCATTCCTTAACGGGAAATATTTTCTACTAAATTTATTTTTTAAAAAATATGATATATTTTCACGTTTTAGTTTATGTTTATAAAATTATAGAAAGGAAAAAAAAAAAAAGGACATTTTCTGATAGTACAACGTAGTTGTATATAGATTAAGTTTCTGTCAACATACTACTATAGAATATCATAGGAAGGCCTTTACATAAGAGTATAAGTATAAAACATAGATAAAATTTTATCATTCATGATTATAAACACTTTTAGCTATTTTTATAATTGTTAACAAAAGTTTGATTTTTTTTTTCCCCAACGAACACGGTTTCATGTTTATAATGTAATTTACATGTTAATTCCAACAAAAATTAATTAGAGATTATTTTTGAAGAGTTATAAAACCTGTAAAGACTATCCATTTATTTACAGAAAAAAAAAACTTATTAACAGAATATATTTCTCATTCCAAATACTTTTCTAAAAATTATATATTTTTACGTGTTTCCTTATGTTGATAAAATGTATTGGAAGATCTTTTGTAGTCTTTGATACGAATTTTATATAAAATGTAGTCATGTCTAAATAAAATATTATCGACCTATTACCACAAATGCATCATCGGGGTCCCTTATGTAAAAGCAAAAGCATAAAATGAATTATTTTTTTAATTCATAATTACAATATCTTTAGCTTATTTTTTTTTTAACAACTATTTTGATTCTTTTCACCAAAATTTTTCCATATTTAAAATTTAATTTACAGGTCAGTTCCGATAAAAATCAAAGGAAAATCACTTCTAAAGAGTTAGAATATTCGTATGGGGTAATCCTAAAAAGGAACTTCTAATATCAAGCATAAGTTATTTTCCTATGATATATTATATTTTCCCTCTAGTAAGAAAAATTTTCTCTTGCAAGAGATATTAGTTTTACTTTTAGGGCTAGCTATAGCCCAACAAATAAAAGAAACTAGAAAAAAGAATTCCTTAGAATATATTTTTCATGAAACAAACAGGTTTTAAAAGAGTATCAAAGAATATTCTTGTGTTTTTGTTGCAATCAAGACATAACTATTATGTAATGCAAATGAAGAATGTTTTATTTCTCTATTGCAACAGCATTGTATTCCTATATCACATGTCAGATGCATGGGATGCTAATATGGTACATGAATAGACACAATTCAATTTGGTACAATTTATCCCTCTTTACTCAATTGAACCAAATATAATAGATCTATATTTTTAAAAATCAAACGAAATCATATAGTTCGGTTCATAAATATTTTAAATATATTTAAAATCGTTTTAGTTCAATTCAATTCACGATTTAAACTGTTTATATCAAATTTTCGTTATATTTTTATCATCAATAACATTTTCTTTTCTATTAAACTTTCATTTGTTTCAACTTAATTTCTCATATATTTCTCATATATAATGATACTTAATAAAAAGTTGCACAAGATCTTAATAAATCCAACTTGATTAGATGAAAACAAAAAACTTTGTTCCAACACACAACAAGATAGAAGGAGAATTAGAGCCATATTTCCAAAAGTGATAGAAAGAAGATAAAAAAAACATACCAAAGATTGAAAAAGATAGGAGAGATACAGAAAGAGCACTAAAGTCGGATTTTTTATTTGAAAACATATAAGAAAGGATAATTTTGGAAAAGGAAAATTTTTAGTTATGAAATTTTAGATAAAACTCACTTAACTTAATCTTAATAATTAACTTAAAAATAATATAAAGAAGAATAAAATATGAAAAATTTGATGAAATCTATGAAAATTAATAATAAAAAAAGAGCATAAAACAAGTACGTGAATTATTTTTGTTTAGGTAAACTAGTTCGGTTCAGTTTGCTTTCTCAAATCAAACTGTAAATAATTTAGCAAACCGAACTGTAAACAATTTATATATAACCAAATTGAATCATAAATCAAACCATTGTTAAAAAAAAAAAAAAAAAAAAACTTCTTTTTTCTTTTGTTCAATGTGGTTCAATTCATAATTCGATATTCAGTTTGTGATTTTTTGGCCTAACGTTAGTACATGTAAAGGACAAATAATAAACAAATAACAACTTAACAAAACCCAACTCATCTACTTAAACTCCCGCTTTTTTATTCCTTTCATAAATAGTAGGACTCTAATTTTTATGCCTTATTCATATTAAAACGTAATGTAAAAGAAATCTTTAATTCCACAAAACAATGTCACATTTAGTATAAAAAAATAATCTAAAATGGAATGATGGAATGGAGTGGAATGATGAAAAAATGAGAAATCCTTTCTTATTTTTAAAAATGTAAATAAAATGGAATGGAGCATAAAGTATTAAATGCACATATAATATTATCTATCAAAAATACCTTTAATTATTTTATGCTGTCGAGCCCTATTTTGGTTTTTATAATTTAACCTATATTAAACTCAGCTCGCTTAATATAAATTACTTGATATTAAATTAAGGATATATTTATAAATAATTTTAAAAAATTGAAATCGCTAATCAATTCAACTGGTAAAAATGAAATTAAGGTTTTCGGGTGGAAAAACCCTAATTTGGCCACTGATTCATAAATTTAAAAAAAAAAATGTTTTTTAGAAGATTAAACAAAAAAAAAAAAAACGGGTTCAGAGGCTAACTTATTAAGATTAAATCACCATATAAAAACTAAAGAAAAATTAATGAGCTTTTATTTTTATTATTTTCTAAAAATGCTAAAAATATACCTAAATAAGAAAAAGATAATTAAAATGATTTTTGTATTATTTTTATATTACGAATTTCTAAGAAAAGAGGAAAAAGTTTTTTTTTTTATTTTTTATACAGTTTTCTCGAAAGTACCTACGTACTCGTTAGTCAAAATCAAACCAGTCGTAGTTTTCTTTTATAAAATATTTAATGGGTGGATTTTTTTTATTTTGAAAACCGAGTCAAGTTTACATTTTTTATTAATTTATTTTAAAAAAAAAAACTTAATTTTCATGAATAAGAGAAAACCCAAGTAACTAAATCTTTTTTAAAAAAACTTGATTGAGATTTTTTTATTTTTTTAAAACCACTCTATGTAAAAAAAAAAGTATCTTTTCTAAATCGTAATTATAAGATACGTTAAAGACATGCTTATTATTATTGTTATATTTTTTAAATAAACAAACATAATTCACAAAAAAAAAAAACTTAATTCAACTAGATTTTATCGGAATTATTGGAATAGCCCTAAAAAGTTGCAATAAAATAACTAAAAACCTACACTCAAAGAAAAAATAAATTAATAAAGGAGAAAAACATAACTAATAAAATAAATAAATAAATACTAATGAAAACTTACCTATGTGTCAAATCGTGTCAATGTTGTGCTCGACTGCTGAATTAGGTGATAGCTTGGGCAATGGACTGGGTGAGCATCCAACAACAGTATGTAAGAGCTTGGGCGAAAGTGGGCGAGAGGCTAGGTAACAGTGGGCAAGAGCGTAGGCATTGTTAGGTAAGAACGCGAACAAGAGCCCAAGCAATGCTAGCGATGGCTGGCAATAGTGGGCAAAAGCTTAGGCAATGCTAGCAATGGTTGGGCGACAGTAGGTAAGAGCCTAGGCAATGCTGGCGATGGCTGAATGATAGTGGGCGATGGCTGAATGATAGTGGGCGATGGCTAGGCGGTACTGGGCGATGGCTAGACGATAGTGGGAGATGGCTGGGCAACAGTAGGCAGTGACAACTAGGCAACAATAGGCAATGACTAGGTGATGCTTGACAATAGTAGGCGACAACTGGGCGACGGTAGGCAACGGCTAGGTGACGATTAGGTGGTAGTGGGTAATGCTAAAAGATATGATTATGATTTTTTTTTTTTTCATTCAAAACTGTCCATCATTCCCGCTTAAGTATTTATAAGCCTTTAATCACATCTTTCATATATCAAGATATGATTATAATCTTAAATATGGAAGCTATGATTATGATTTTTCTAAAAGCCCTATTTTATTTTAGGTTTTTTCTTTTCAAGCCCAATCCAATCTGCTATAATTTATCCTAATAATTCCTACATTTGATTTGAGCCCATAAATTAGATAAATATTTATTCTATATTGATCTAGTCCAAAATATTTTAGTAATAGTCCAATTCGCCAAAAATTAATTAAGCCCACATCATCATCTTATCCAACAATCCAACTCAATTCAATTTAACATAACACAACTTGACTTACGACTTGACTCGATATAACTTGACTTGATTTTATTTTTTATTTTTTTCGTTTTTCATCTTTTTCTTTTAATTTTATTTTTTTAATTTATTTATGTATTTATTTTTCTGTTTATTTATTATCCTGGCTCAATTAATAAAAAAAAATAGTAAAAATGAGGTTTCTACATATGCTATAATTTTTTTAAGGTTAAATAAATAATTTTACTCAATATTAATTAATGAAGAGAAATGGAATTACAATTTCGCATTTTCTCAAGGTCACAATCGAATTCTTCTTTAAAATCAGAAGTGTTGATTCTATTGAATCTCTATTCCACCTTCTAATGTTATGTTTGGTACACATGGGGTCTCTAAAATTGAATGAAATGAGGAGAGGAATGGAAAATTCTTTTCTATATTTAGAAATGACTATGGAATTGAATGAAATTAAATGCGTACATAATAACAACTATAAAAAATACTCTGAATTATTAAATGTCATAATTAAATTGAAAATTAAATTAATAATTTGATTAATAATAATAAATATGAGAGAAATGGAATTGTCAATTCTTTCTTCTTAAAGGTGGAATAGAATTCCCCTTTAAAATTGAAATCACCGATTCTGTGGAGTCACAATTTCAACTTTTAAACGTGTTTCCAAACATAGGGAAAGAGAATGAAACCTAGAATCCTAATTCCACTTCGGTCTAATTCTACACACCAAATATGAAAAAAGGAAATGAAATTCAAAATTGCAATTCCATATCCATTAATTTTAGTATATCAACATGACGTAAATGGAAACTCTTAACATGCCAAATTCCTTCAAAGTGCCAATACATCATATCCTCACCACAAGCGTGCATGAACGTGCTTGTTACCCATTTCTTTAAGTGTATGAGAAAGGATTGTTAAAGCATGGTGAATAAATTGAATAGGAAGTTAGATGGTTGGAAAGGCCGATTGCTTAGTGTTAGGGTCCTTTTTTGGTAATGTATTTGTACTAGTAGGAGTTTATTCAATTGTATACATTATAATATAGAGGAAGACTTTTTTCCATTTTAACTAGAGTCTTACTATTATTAGTAACTTTCCACTTTGAGAATGTTACCATTTTATCAATTTTAATTTTTCCTCCTACTAGGCCTAAAAATGCCCTTAAAGCTCTTTATAAGGGTATAAGTACTCTTTTAGATTGAAGCTTTTACTCATTGCTTGGGCTGATCACGACTAAAGGCATCTTGTTATATACACATAACCCTTATGCATACATATTGTAGCCTTATAATACCATCAAAATTAATTAAAGTGTGCTATTCATATTACAATTCTTGCCCATATTCCTTATATTTACTATTAGTTTTCTATCTTACTCATTTTACTTACAAGTTTAGGCCTTATAAGCCGATATTGCATGTGGTTAAGCTTGCTTACTATTGCCGAGGCAAGACAGTAAGCACTACATAGTCCATTTGTATACTAGAGAAAGCCTTAAACCATAATAGTTGGTATCAAAGCTTAAGTTATTCTAGCGGGAGCAACGATGATACAATAAAAGGAAGTGAGCAAGAGGCTAGATAACGTGAAGGAAATTCTCAAGTAAACGACTAAGTAGATGGATGATTTTGTCACACTATTGGCAAGAGTAGCTGAAGTTGAGGCCAATCATCAAGATATGGATGCTAAGATGATTGATATGGCTAAGAATTTACGTGTCACAATGTAGACTCTTAGAGAGGAAATGCATGTGACAACCGATGATGCAAGATGACAACTAAGGACTCAAGTAGAAGACTTAAGAAGACAGATTAATACTTATGCCTCAACCAAGTCTATTAAAGAGTTGAGGGCATAAGTGACTATTTTGACTTAGATTGTAGGGAATGCTCTTGCTCTTGCCCTCATACATATTCTTGCTCATACAGTACATTTGAAGATGCTTGAGCCTAAGGCATTCATTGGCATATGGGACACTAAGTTATTGGAGAATTCTCTACTTGATATGGAGTAGTATTTTACTATTATGGGGACAAATGATGAGAGAACAAAGGTCACCATAACTGCAATATACTTGATTGGCAATTCTAAGCTATAATAGTGTATCAACCCCGCCAAAACTCTTCCCACCAAGGTATTGTTTGTTTTGGCATAGAACACCATACAATTTTGTCCCCTACTACAACAGCTTTCCAGAAAGTCACTCATCTCGAGATTGCTTCAGCTTAAGCATGTTTAATTTTAGAGTTTCGACATACTCCGCGTCATTACATCAAAAGGCGCTTTGATGATTTAAAATTCTATTACCTAGCATGTAAGAGGTATTACAATCTACCCCCCTTATAAAACTGATGCCCTCGTCAATTTCTTTACATAGGTCTAAGATAACTACCAAGTAGGGCTCTACCATTTCAACTAGTGGATTACTCTGATATTACCTGTAATGATTCGACCAAAATTCTTCCCACTAAGGTATTGTCTGCTTTAGTATAGAACACCATACAGTTTTGTCTCTTGGTACAACAACTTTCGAAAAGGTTACACATCCTAGGATTGTTCTAGCCTGAGCACGCTTAACTTCAAAGTTTCAACTACTCCAAACCACTACACCAAAATGTAAATCGATGATTTAGAATTTTGTCACTTAACATGTAAGGTGTATTATAGTAGTGTATTAAATATGAGGAGATCCGAAATGGTAATGCAAATGTAGATATGTAGGCTGAATTAAGGGCTGAGTTGTAGGCTTAGTTTTTCCCTAAGAATGTCAAGTATAATGCTCAAAAGAAATTAAGGGAACTTTGACAGGGTGATGACATTCGAAAGTACGTTAGACATTAAGAGCATGACTGAAGATGATAAGTTATTCTATTTCCTAGAATGATTGAAGCTCTATGCCGAGAATGAGTTGTAGAGGTAATAAGTTACAAACTTGGCTATAGCGTAAGTAGTAGTTGAGCACTTGACTAAATACACTCATGATAATAAAAGGAAGAATGTGTTGATAGGGTACGAGGGTTGAAAGTCAGCTAAGATAGTTAAACCCAATAATGGGGGAGCCTTAAGTTCAAGTAGCAATAGCAGTAACACTGGAGGGGATAAGAGGAAATCTTATAACTCTTACCAATCTGGAGAGAGTAAGGGAACTAGTGGAGATAAGAAGCCTTCATTCTCATGCTTCTTATGTAACGACCTACACAAGGTAACCGAATGTCTACATAGAGTTACATCCAATGCTATAGCATAAAAGGCAGAAAGAGTATGCCAATCAAAAGAGTTGAGGAGTGATGGTGAGGATCAACCCTGAATGGCCGCATTGCACATGTTGTCAGTTGTTGAAAAGAGTTTCTTAGTGTAACATAAGCCCAGAACTGATAATGAGTTTATATATGTCCAATTAAACATCAATGGCAAGAGTACTAACGCGATGGTAGACTTTAGTGTTGTACATAACTTCATTGATGTGCTTAAGACAAAAAGATTAAGGTTGGTGCTCACAAAAGAGACTAGCCAAATCAAAGCTATCAACTCAAAGGCCCTTCTTGTCTAAGGAGTTACGAGAGGAGTGAAGGTAAAGGTTAAGGATTGGAGTGGAAATCTCAACTTCATAGCCATCCCATTAGATGACTTCAGCATATTCCTTATAATAGATCTCTTAAGATAGGCTAAAGTTACTCCCATACCTACAACAGATTACTTGTTATTCATGGGTGAGAAGCCATGCTGTGTGTAGTTTAGAGGAACAAGGCTAGTAACCATAGTAAGGAAGGAAAGAATATTAGAGCATATCGTCAGCACTCTAATTGAATAGAGGGCTTAAACATCAAGGGCCGACTTTCCTAGCTATCCTTACAAAGAAAGATGAAGAGAAAAAGACTAAGATACTAAAGGTAATAGAGAGTATCTTGAAGGAGTATTACTCTATGATGCCTGATAAGCTCCCAAAGGAGTTACTTCCCAAACGGTCAGTAGACCATGAGATTGAGCTAATTCCTAGTGTCAAACCACCTGCTAGAGATCCTTACAAAATGTCGCCTCCTGAACTTGCTAAATTAAATAAGCACTTAGATGAGTTATTAGATGCAAGCTTCATTTGACCCTTAAAGGCACCATATGAGGGCTCTTATTCTACTTTAGAAGAAGTAGGATCGAAGTTTGAGATTGTGTATTGACTATTGAGTTCTAAACGAGCTGATAGTGAAGAACCATGACCCGATTCATTTAATTGCTGATCTATTTGATCAATTGAGCGGGGCCAAGTACTTGACAAAGCTAGATCTTTGCTCAGGCTATCACTAAGTTTGCATTGCTAAAGGTGATGACGCTAAGATGATGTGTATAATTTGGTATGAAGCTTATGAGTTCTTAGTGATTCCGTTTAGTCTCACCAGTGCTCTTACAACATTTTGTATTTTAATGAATAATGTATTTTGTGAATATCTCGACAAGTTTATAGTTGTCTACCTAAACAACATTGTTGTGTGTGGTAGGACATTGCAAGATCATATGAAGCACTTACAGATGGTTTTCTAAAAGCTATGAGAGAACAATTTGTGTGTGAAACGTGAGAAATGCACCTTTGCGTAAATGCACATTAACTTCTTAAGTCATGTTTTTAAAGAAAGGTAGATCTGGATAGATTTGGCTAAGGTAGAAGCAATCAGGTAGTGGCTAGTACCCAAGAGTATGATAAAGTTGCAGTCTTTTCTTAGACTTGCTAATTATTATAGAAGATTTGTTGAAGGATATTCTTGTTGGGTGTTGTACCCCTCATAGATTTTCTGAAGAAAGATCAAGCATAGTCATAGGGAAAGGAATGTCAAAGTGCCTTTGAAGAGTTGAAGGGTATAGTGATAGAGGAGCTAACCTAATATTTCTTAACATTTCTAAGCCGTTCAAACTCCACAGGATGCCTTAAATATTACATTAGGTGGAGTGTTGATGCAAGAGAGTCATCTAGTGGCATATCAAAGTAGGAAACTAAATCAAACCGAGTGTAGGTACTTAGCCTAAGAGAAAGAGTTAGTTATAATCATTCATTATATAAGGACTTGGAAACACTATTTACTGGGATCAAAGTTTCTAGTCAAGACAGACAATTTTACTACTAGCTACATATTAACTCAACCTAAGCTCTTGGCCAAGCAAGCTAGATGACAAGAGTTCCTTATAAAGTTTGGTATGGAGATTGATTATTGTAGTGTATAGACTAATTAGGTAGCAAATGCTTTAAGTAGGCGAGTTGATTTAGCTTCCTTAATGCCAATTGTGCACTAGTAAGTGAGCCAAATCTCAAATTCAATTTAAGAGCAAAATCAAGCAACATTTAGGCCAAGACCTATTGGTTGAAAATCTTAAGCAGTTGGTTAAGGAAGGGAAGAATTGCAAATTTTAGGTAAAGGGTGACCTCATATACATAAAGGGGCACTGGTTGTATGTCTTGAAGACAGGTAACTTGCAAAGGGCGTTAATGAGAGAGTGGCAGATACTTTATGGGCTATACTCCCCAACTAGCAAAGCATACTAAGCTTATTGATGCATGGCTATTATTGGCTGGATGTGAAGAAGGATGTGATGAACTACATGAAGACTTATTTAACATGCCAGCAAGACAAAGTTGAGAGGTAGAAGATTGTAGGGCTGTTGGAGCCACTTCCATTACCATCCCGCCTATGGGAGAGTGTTTGCATGGACTTTATCACTACCCTAGCAAAAGTGAAGGAGCATTCATCCACTTTTGTTGTTGTTAACAGGTTCTCTAAGTATGCCACCTTCATTCCCATCACAAAGAGTTTAAGTATAGAAGAGATAATTCAACTTTTCTTTAAGCATGTTGTGAAGTTCTTGGGAGCACCTTGGAATATTGCGAGTGATAGGGACGCTAGGTTCATAAGGAAGTTTTGGTTAAAGTTATTCCACCTCTTAGGCTCCAAGCTAAGCATGACCTCCAACTACCATCTTCAAAGTGATTGGTAAACAGAGAGATTCAACAGTTTGCTGGAGGAATACCTTCGATACTTCGTTAGTACTAACTAGAAGAATTAGGTAGACTTACTAAATATTGCCTAATTTTGTTTCAACATCTAGCAAAACTTTTCCTCTAACAAGAGCCCTATAGAGATCATCACTAGTTAGCAACCACTATTCCCCTATGCAATGGCTGTGCCCTATAGTGGGACATGCCTAAGAGCTTATTAGGTTACCAAAGATTAGAAGAAAAGTTCAAAAGTAGAGAAAGTATATCTTAAAAAGGCTTCTAAGAGGATGAAGAAATGGTTAGATCAAAACCATTGACCCAAAGAGTATAATGTTAGAGATCAAGTCTCCATAAAGTTTCTTCTAGAATAAGTCAAATCATTACGGAACAATGATAGAAGATTGATTCAGAGGTATATTGGTCCAATTCTTATCATCTCAAAGATTGGAAGAACAGCTTATAAACTTGAGCCTTCTACGCAGTTGAAGGTCCATTCAATTTTTCATATTAGTATCTTAAAGCCATATTATCCAAACATGGGAGACCTATCTTACAATGTGTCTAAGTGGTCGTACATTAATATCAAGTTCAACCTGTATCAAACCGTAGAAGACATCCTTATAGAGCAAAGAGTCAAAGATCTTGTCACTAAAGAAGAACATATAGAGTATTTAGTCAAGTAAAGAGATAGAGGAAAAGAAGATACTAATTGGGAGAATGAAGAAGACCTCAAGTCCTTATCCGATTGAAAGTTAACCTTGCCAACTAGAAGACCTCTATCGACAAATCTAAGCTCTAATACATATTGCCAAAGACATCGATAGAATTAAGTGGAGGAGGATGTTAGGGTCTCATTTTTGTAATGTGCTTATATTAATAGGGGCCCATTCATTTGTATATATTGTAACAAAAAGGAATATATTTTTTTTTTTCATTTTAGCTAAGCCTTACTATTATTAGTAACTTTCCACTTTAGAAATGATGTTATTTCATTAGTTTTAATGTCTTTTCTTACCGAGCCCAAAAATGGCGGTAGTAAGCAAGCCTAACTCCTAAACTAGTAAGCACTGCACGATTCATTTGTATGCTTTAGGAAGCTCCAAAACATGACACTTAGTATGGTAGGAAGGATTATACCAGCAAAATTTTGTTCTTAATACCTTACCTAACTACTATTTATAAGTTTCAAAACTCCCTAATGTTTTGGTATGTGATATTGAAAAGCCATTAAGACACTTTGTGTGGAGTAGCCATACTGATCAAAGGAAAGTGCATTGAATTAAATGGGATGAATTCACAAAGTTAAAGGAATTAGGAGGTTTAGGAGTTCAAGACTTACAAACTAGATTTAAGGTTTGTATGATTCATTGCTTTTGCATGTTTCAGAAGCGTATTGCCCTGTGGTCTTAGCTATGTCATGATAAATATAAGGGAAAAAAAAACAATGTTAATAAGCAAGTAAAAGGTGATAAGTTTAGGTAATGGAGAAATTGTTAGATTTTAGGATGATTGTTGGCTTGGTAATGCCATAATGGTATAATTAATTGTTGGCCCATTACCTATAAATACTTGTTAAGGAGGCAAACATCTCGAAGTTGCAATGGAAGGATGACTTACTAGGATTTGAAATTACTAATTCTTTTTTTTTTTTGCACATTGCTAGTTGTGTTGTGTTAATGAAATGTAAAAAGGATAAAGCTATTCTTTCACATCAATTGCGTAACTTGCCTACAATCCAAGAAATATATAAGCATCTAAAGCATATTGGAGTGCATGGTTGTAAGAAGAATATGAGATAGTTGTGGATAGCTAATTTAAGCTTAAAGGTTAAATTGTTTCTTTGGCATGTTTTAAATGATGGTTTACTAACAACTGAAAGAATTCATAAAGGCCTAGGAATAAGTTTAACTTGTCTAAGGGTTTGAGGGGAAAGGGAATTAAGTGAGCATACTTTAAAGTTATTCATAGATACAAGATGTCTAACATAGAACTGGGTTAGCTAGTGAAAGGAATTTATGAAATAACTTGCAGTTTGCTAAATGGGTGCATCTTTTTGCTAGACTAAATAGGAATATGCTGTAATGGTTGCCAAAATCACCATTCTCCTATTTATTTCAATACATATAATCGGTATAATCGTATAAAATTGTAAACTTGTAGCATCATACATGAAAGTTTATAATTTTACTAAAAGTTATATATAAACGATTTTACATCCATTTTAATTAAGAAAAATATTATAAAATTATAAACTCATAAAATTATATTTTTAACTTACGATTTTAATAGCTATTGCAAGTGTTCAAGTTCCGGCTCCCATTTTATTTGCTTATGCCTTATAGCTCATGTGGCATGATAGGAATTTCTTAGTTAAGGGTGAAGGCACAACATACAGAGTTTAACTCAAAGTATTAGGAGCAAAGCTTCCAAGTTTTGGGTCTATAATCGGAATAGGCAATGCTTGAAAAGAATGTTGCCACAATTAATTAAATGGATGCCACAGTTGGATGTTTGGGTTAAGATTAATGTGGATGCATCCTTAAATCCAACCAATATGTAAGTTACTACTATAAGGGACTTTAAAGATGCAATAGTTGGATTTTCGAGTTCTCAAAGAAAATTAGGTATGTTGATGTTTTGGTTGTAGAGTTGCGGGCAATCTTTTATACTTTGACTTTTATGCAGCTTTTAAATGTTATAAAAATTGAGATTGTTTCTAATTCTTTTATAGTTGTAAAATTGTTGTTAGACAATGCAAGTCAAGCCTCACAATGACATCTAATGGATTTAATTTCTTTATGCAAGGACAAATTAACTCTCTTTAAGATTGTATAGGTGAATTACTAGCCTAAGGAAGCTAAGTGGTAGATTGATTAGCCAATTTTAATCAAGAAATGGAAGGTGATGTGGTTGCATTTGTGTTAATGTAGAAGCTGTTGCAAATTTTGAAAAAGGATAATAGTCCTTGTGTACATATTTGGACCAAGTGCAGCTTTAGTTAATGTTACTATTGTATTTTGTTGTTGTCAAATGTGTTGTCAAATTTTTTTAGATGATGATATGATGTATGTAAAACTGTATAGTATAAATTTGTTTCTAAGTTAATGGAAGCCTTGTTCAAGGGAAAAGAAAAAAAAGCATGGTGAATATAATCTACCATACTTTTTTAGATTAAAGAATAAGAAGAAGTGATGCTTGCATGATGCTAAGGTTTGTAGTTCTTATTCCAAGTTTTCTTCTTACTTACATATTGACCATACTTAGTTAAATTTGAAAAGGAAAAAAAAAAGTAATTTTTAGATTGAGGACTCATGGTTGATAATTCTGGAGCTAATTGTTGAGCTTGATTTTTCTTGGTTCTTATTAATTTTGCTTAATTTGATCAATATTAAACTCCTATCCATTTAATATTAACTCTCGACTAAGAATTAAAGAAAATTTAGGTTTTCTATATTTTAAAATTTTAGAGCTGCCACCCGACCAAGATTGAAAGAAATGGGTAAGGTTAAATCGATTGGTGTAGATTGATTCAATCTAGTCACTAATCTACTAGAAACCAATTTTTTTTTTAAAAAAAATGTTTATGAAAAGCAGAGATCGCATCTGTAAGCTAATTTATTAAACCTTAATGAGTACGACTTGTTAACTTTTTAATTTAGATTTTATCTTTCAAAATACCCATTTCTAAATTTACAATTAAAACTAATTCTATTTGCATAAATAATGAATCGAAATTATTTTACAAAAGGAAAAATAAAAAGATTTTCCAATTTTAAGTTATCCTATAGGTACCTATATACCCACGTACCTTCTATTAGAGATTAGACTTTCCGTAATTCACTCTTGAAAATATTAGTGAGTTGATTTATTTTAATTTTGAAAGGTAGCTGACTTTATGTCTTTTAGCTATTTTTTTTTATTTGGAAAAATTCTTGGGAAGGGTCCAAAGTTTTTTTTTTTTTTTGAAAGTTCTAAAGTGTCCTATTTTAAAAAGAGTATTGATTTTATTTTATTTTTATTGAAAAAATGATTTTCTAGGTGATAAAACGGTTTTCACCTTTTTTATTATTCACTTATTTATTTTTATTTTATTTATTTATTATTTTTTATCAAAAGAATAAAAAAAAAAAACATTTTCACCCTTTCTTTTCTTTTCTTTTTTTCATTTTTTTAAGTTACAATTACAATACATAAGCTTACAAGATAAATGAAATAAATAAAATAAACAACTAAATAAAAATAAAGAAATACATCAAATGAAAATAAAAGATATAGGCAGGACCTAACAAGGCTTATATGTAGGTTAAACTTAGATTTGGGTTGGTATGCGGGTCTAAGTTACGTGAGAGAGAGAATATTAGCAACTCTAAAGATGTGAATAAGGTGGTTCTAGGCCCTTTTTGTAAGGGGGTAAGGTCATGAGTTTCTCATTAGGGATAAAGGGGGTTAAGCTAAGCGCCATGACTAGTGGAGGTGGTTTAGAGAGCAATGGTAATAGTGCTAATTGGGTTGCACAGTTGCTGGCTGTTAGGAAAGAGAGAGGAGTCGAGTCTTATGTTTTTTAGGATGGGGAAGTGGACAGTAGCGGTGAATTTTGTCGAAAACCATTGTAGAAGGTGCTACTTCTAAAGAGAGAGAGAGAATTTGTGCTAAAGAGAGAGAGTAGCTTGTGTGTTCTTTGAGTTGATTTCCAATGATTGTGTATGGTAGAAATGAAGAGAAAACCCCTATTTATACAAATTCAAGGCTCGATCTCACTTAGTAAGTCAAACATGGTATTAATTTTGAAATGAAATTGGATGGGTTTTTTTATTAGCATTGACTACGATTTTAATATTAACATGATAATTTAATTGAAAAAGTGGTCAAAACACTTTCCTTGATGCAAGCTTTTACTAAAAAAAACATCATTAGAAGCTTTGATTGTTAATGTGGAATCTAAAAGCGTGGTTAGTTAAGCTTGAGTATAGTGAGTTTTTTCCAACTTTCAATTGGATTTTTTACTAAAAAAAATGACTAAATTTAGATGCATTCTTAGATAGGTTAAAAATTAGGCTTTGCTTAGTATACGATTACACAAAAAATTAGGGTAGAATCGTATGGAAGACACGAAAAAGCTAAGCTTGAACATATGCCATCGAGTTGGGCAAAAATGGGAAAAAGCTTAGGTCGAGAAGAAAAAGGAAGAAGAAAGGGGTTGGGATAGTTCGGTATGTACCGAACATGTAGAATATGCCCAGCACATGCTTAGGTGAAAATAAAAGGCAAGCACTTTATACTTGCTTCTCTATGGACTCGGATCTACGTGAAGGGCCTTTGGCCTTATCTCTAAATACACGGACTAGGTTGCACCTGGTCCAACCCTTTAAGTTCCCCTTTTTTTGAAAAAAAACGAAAATATAATAAATAAATACATAAAACACTAAACCCAATTTCAAGATAAAATTGAACCTTATGCAAATTAAATTAACTAACTTAATAATTTTAGACCCAACCCTAAAAATTAAAAGATCAAATAGCATGGAACAAATAATCCCTTCCATGTGAAAGATAAAAAATTTAGGGCTTTTTATTTTCCAAAAAATTCTATTATTCCTAAAAATTCTATTTTTCTATTTTTTCATCTTTCAAATTTTTTTTGTATTTTTCAATATTTTCTAATTTTTGAAATTTTTTTCTAAATTTTTCTCTTTTTTGTGCTTTTTCGAATTAGGACCTTTTTTCCTATTTTAAAAATCCTAAAATTATGGGAAGCAAAAATATGGTTTTTACATTCACATGCCACATAAGTAAGATAAAACAGCATTAAAATAGAGGTGTAACAATACCTTTAATTGCACATTTTCTTTAATGTTTATATTCTCTTTAGACTACTAAAATCTTTTATCCTCTACCTCTATTTGAACTTCAATCCTAATGTTG
The DNA here is from genome assembly GCA_024138005.1 of Lumnitzera racemosa. Classification (NCBI taxonomy): domain Eukaryota; kingdom Viridiplantae; phylum Streptophyta; class Magnoliopsida; order Myrtales; family Combretaceae; genus Lumnitzera; species Lumnitzera racemosa. The sequence goes on from JAMXBC010000010.1 coordinate 22,728,554, forward strand.
ATCATTTCTCATGTAATTTTTCTCGTCTATAAAATTTTGACCAATGCTTTAGGAGTACTCGTTAAAACACTAAAAATAAAAATTCACACTTTTCATGTGATTACCTTTTTCTTTTATAACTATGTAATCAATAGTGGAAAACATAAAATTTCCTTTTTAAGCATATAGCAAGTGCCTTGTAGATACCTTTAACAGGACTTATTTAATGTTTGATTTAAATATAAAGTTGTGAAATGTTATACTTGTTTGAATTTTTGTTTATTAAATTTATTAGATCAATTGTCTATCTCCATCCAACTTATATCATTTGAAAAATCAAAATATTTACAATGGCATCATTTGAAAGATGATGGATGTAGAGAATTTGACAAGCTCAATGATATAATGCTTTCAATATGAGATGAGATTACAAGTGTAAATTTTTACATATGAAATTTGATTGAGTATAATATTTAATAATCAATCTAATAATCTCTAACAATCTAAGCTCACATTCCTCATAAGGGCACACATTAAGTTGCAAACAATTTGTCATGGAGTTGTCATTAGATGGCACTCTAACATAAGTTTTAGGTTAAGTTGTTAAAAATAAATAGCAATACTTGTCTAGTATGCTCTTAGGTTTTATTTTTAAATAGCTTTAGTATTGAGCATGCATTAGATTATAGAGAAAACTACATTTTTAATCCTCAACCTTTATTACTATTGGGTCTTCAACTTTTTGTTTTTTTCTTTTTCTATTTCAATTCTCAACATTTACAAATGAGTCCTCAGTTAGTTAGCCATTATTTTTTACGTTAGGGAAGATACATGGAAATATCCTTTTTATCCATTTTTTATTAAATAAATAATATAATAAAATATTAAGTAAATAAGTAAAGTAATAAAAATACATTAAAAAATTAAGAAAAATTTATATAAAAATCGAAAAAATGAAAATAAATTAAAAAGATTCTACAAAAAGAAAGAAAGTAAGATAATATATATAAATATAATAATATACATATATATTAATTTTAAAAATTAAATAAAAATGCAAAAAGGGATAAAAAGTTAGAAAAATTATAAAGATATATTTTTGGCCACTTAAGAAAAGAAGGTAAATAAAAAATAAAAAATAAAAAAAGCACTTAAGAAAAGAGGGTTATGTGACCCATTGGTAGCTATTAGTGATCACATAAAAACAAAAACAAAAAACAAAAAAAAAATTGCATAAGAATGGTTGGCAACCCACTTAAGAAAAGGGGGTCATGTGACTCATTAGTAACTGATAGCAACTACTCACCCCCTAAGGTAAACTTGTATAATGGTCAGTTTTAAGTCATAAATCGATCCAAAACCAACCCGTTGGGCTATTGATCAATTCAACCCAATTACGAGTAAGCTTAAGTCAACTATTGAACCGTTAGCCCCCAAGAGCTTAACAGGTTCAACATACAAAAACTAACAGGTTGATTGAGCCCTAAACTAGTAGGTCGAATCGCGAGTTAGCTTATTAGTTCAAAGCTGAGCTAACCCAAAATTAAATATATATATATATAATTTATAATGTTCTATACATATGTACTATATATATAATGCAAACATATTATGTATATGCAATATATAATATGTAATATACTTCATATATAATACAATGCAAATAAGTATATATTATATGAAATATATAATAAATAGTATACTATATATATACTATATATTATAATATATAATATACTATATATAATGTACTATATGTAATATTCACCTGTATTGATGGAAATTCAATCCACAAGTAACGATAGTTAACATAAAGTTTTAGATTTTGTTGGGAAAAAAAGAAATAGACGAATAAACCATAAATTATTTATTATAATTGGGGAAATTTGAAAAAATAAATAAATAAAATAAAGCCACAGTTCAAGGACCGTAGAATTGGCCCATAAACTGGCAATTCAAGGTTAGTTATAGGCAGGTTAAATCAGCACACAAGTCTAACCTTAGGGGTGTGAACAACCAATTTAAAAAAATAAATAAATAAGTGAAAACCAATCAAATTTCAACTAGGTCTTCTTATTTTTTTTTTTTTCTTTTTTGCATGGGGTTAACGTAACCCTTCTCGGGTAATAAGTGGCTGCTACAATTGATGATGGGTTGAAATGGCATACTTTAGTTAGTGGATCGCAACCTACCCTAATATTTTGGCCATTCTAGCCAACTCATGGCTAAGGAATGGTTGAAACTTTTTTTTTTAATTTAGAGATTTTTCTTTTCTTTTTATCTTTCCATTTATTTTAACTTTTGCTAATTTACTTTAATAATATATATTATATATGTATTTATTACTATAATTAGTTTCACTTTTCTAATTCTTTAATTTTTTTTTTCATTTTTCAATTTTTTTTAATTTCTTTACTTATTTATTTAATTTTTTGTTATATTACTTATTTAATAAATCACATGGACAATAAGATTTTATCACATGTTATCCCTGAGGAAATAAGTAATGGCTAATTAATGGAGGACTCATTTATTAATATTGGGAACTGAAATTAAAAAAAAAAAGATTGGGGACTCAAATAGAAATAAGTGATAAAGGTTTGAGAACTAAAAGTATACTTTTTCCTAAAATAAGAATACTACATTTTATTGCATTTCAATAATTTTAATTAAGAATTTTTGTAAGATGGCTACAAAGTGCCTCATAACCTTTAATATAGGTTATAAGAAGTGCACCAAGTATAGAGATGTTGCACCCTCTTTCTTATAATATAATTTTCAATACTTAAAACTTATTGTACCACTATTATTGGTTTGGAGTCCTTCCAAACTTTAATGTTATAGTGATATTGTTGTAAAATATCAAAGGAAAATAGAGTAGCCGGCTCATCGCATGATTTTACTGACTCAATCCCGGAGAGGACGCTACTAACTTAAATTTTATGTGTACCGTATTTATTAATTTATTTTACCACAGTTGAATAGATATTCCATGTTTGATATATTTTATTCCATTCGATTACATTTCATATTTGATAATTTAATAATCTGAAGATTTTTGGTAGCGAAATCTTGAAGTCCAGATTTTATATTGATATGCTAATTAGTTTACTGCGAAGATGCTTTGTCAGTTTTAGCTTAACTATACTCATTTTCTATATTTTCTTATGCTTTAGACACAATCAACTTCGTATTGTTTCCCATCTTTCGATATTCTCCATATAATCACTGTAGAAAAAGGAATCCGTTTGTCATGGTTATGTACAATACTGTGAGTGTCGCGCTATATATGATATCAAAATAATAACCATGGAATAACATGCGGAGGTGATCGGAGAGTAAAAGATAAGCAGAAGAAGAAGTAGGCAATTTCAAAAAGCTGGGATAAGGATGAACTTATTTAAAATTTTTTTTTTTTAAGGAGAAATGATGTGTTATTTATTCTGAACACTACATTCTAGAGAATATTTATAGAATTGGAAGGAGCTCTGGAATATTTATAGAATTGGATTGTCACCAACATTTATTAGATTGCCGTGATGATGGACGGCCAAAGCAAATCCTCCTTTTAGTAGATCCTTATGGTTTTTTTCTTTTTTAAATTCAAACTCATGAAAAACCTCTCCCAATCTAATGAATACTATTCGTTATAATTTAGTAGTATAAACACTAGTCTTTAAATGAGATTGATTAGATTTGAATCTTTCTTCCCTTGAGTTGTAATATTATAATATTGTTGAGTAAGGGAAAAAAAATTGAAAAGAACAGCTCTCTAAGTGGACTAATTGATCCAATAATCTCCACTTTAATATCAAATATGTGAGAATGGTATAAAATGAAATGAAATTGATTGGAATGAAATAAGGGTCGAAATAATACATCATTTTATCCGTTTAAAAATACCTATGGAATGATATGATATTAATGTAGCATTTGGTTGTGCAATTTTTATAGTAATGGATTAAACAAAAAATTTTATATTACGTTTAATTTGTAACTTTACTTAATGATTAGATAAAAAATTAAGCTGATGGGCTAGATAAAATGCCTATATTTTACCCTATTTGCACCGTGCTATAAAAATGAAATTTATGGAACAAAAACAAAAATATTTTGCAACCTTAAAAGTACTCCTCCAAATTCATCATATACACATGGTTTTTTTATTTAATATAAATAATTAATTTTTAATAGCTAGTAAATCTACAACTTTTATTTAATATTGTATATAATTTGTTTAATTATATGAATCTAATAATTCATTCAAATAGTATTTTAAATAATATCAAAATATATATTAGACAATATTGATGCTATAAATGTCAAAATATAATAACGAGTTTAGTACTTATGTATATCAAATAAGAGATAGTATAAAATTTTGGGTTTAATACTATGTTATGTAAATCAAATATGTTACAATAAAATTATACTATCTAGGCCTTATTATACTTATCATATTTAGTTATTTCCATTTAGCTTAATCCTTATAACCAAACACTACTTTAATATATAAATAGTATTAATTGTTGAAAATATCGTTAATAACTTAATGCAATTAATGAGGATTAAATGGAATTATGGAATCAAATTCTCCCTTAAAGGTAAAATCGACAATTTTATGAAATCACGATTTTATATTTAAATTATACTTCTAAATATAAGAAAAGAGAATAGAACCTAAAATTGAACTTGAAATCGTAATTCCATTTTAGTTTATTCTTATGAAGGTGCCAAACATGCCATTAATTCACTATACCAAAAATTCCAAAACATTCCAAACCTTAATATTCAACCCAACAAGTTAACCCAAATTAATAATAGTGGATTTAACCGATTATTTTTAACTCTTCAAAATCACAATAAAATCTAAATAATTTTTCATTAAGTCGTACGCTTGGAGCTAGATCTTGATATATGGAAACCTAATTCCCTGACCCAAATATGTAGAAATGTTAAAAATTAATTTCACTTTCTTCGTTTGGTAAAGGGTCAAGGAAGCTGCGTGCAAATGCCATGTGAAAATGCTTAATATCGAGCGAGCAGTATAGTTTGGCAACTGCAAGTCTGCAACCAACCCCACTTCGATACTTCATTTCTCATAAGCAAATGTATCAAATCAATCCACATCATTTGCACAGGTCTGTGTCACAACTCTCAACAACCATCCATGATTCATGCTTACTCCCACAAAGTTTTGTTTTTTCTTCTAGAAAAGAAAAGGATAAATTGCACAACCATTCCAAAAAAAAATTTAAATTGGATAAATCATTTTTTTCCCTTTCAAAGTTAGTATTTACTACTTATTTAGGCTATTTCAGTAATTAAGTTTTTTTCTCAATTTAATGATATGGATTAGTTTAATGAATTAATGACTAAGAAATCAGGCCAATTAAATATATTTTAGGAAGATCTAACTTAAGAAACTTAAGAGACTCAATATAAAGATTCTTCATTAGTTTTTCCCCTCTCGACCTTCCTTAATTATTTCATGCACAATAAGTAAATTCGAAAAAGATATTTCTCTATTCGTTTAAGCCTTGTTTGGCCTTAATAGACCTTTAAAAGACTTATAGCAAAAAAGGACTTATCTTATAAATAAATGGAGTATCTTTTAGAGTTAGGGAGTTAGGCCCGATCATGCCCATCACATAAACCCAATCCTTAAAGGCATGAAGGTTGAAATTTGGACCATCAATCATCAAGAGTTGATCCAGTGACTCTAAGCAATGACTCATCTAATTTGTCCATCTCTATTTCATCAAACAATTGAGATCATAGGTCCAAATCTATATATAGAAGCCTTCTCCTCCTAATTTGAGGTATTCAAAGGACCAATCAGCTTTGTAGAAAAAAAAGTCACTACTTGTGAAAAGCGAATCAAGAATACTTAAAAAATACAAAATTCAATTCGTCACACAGTGTATCACAAGACATCAAGTTTACCTAATGCTCCTCCCACACTTCTTTTTAAAATCATCCCTCCACATATTATTAGATCAGAACTTTTCTAAGGTTAATTATACATGCATTGCATGTGATCAAACGGTTACAATAACCCATTATACACTTTCTCAAACAAACGTAGGCATGCTATTTTTGCTGACTTGGCTATCATGTATACATTAAGCTAGTATGGGCGTCTACACATTTATCCGTATTCTTTTAATATCTTTAATTAATTAATGTTAAAAAATAATATTAATTAAATAATATAATCAACATTATTAAAAATAGAGAAAATTAAAGAAAGAACGAAAATGCTTTAGAAAGGAAAATAAAGCCGTCCTTTTCTATATCATATTTGATGCCGACATCGGTGATTAACTTTCCTCCTTTCTCTCCCTTTTTGCATCAGACCACGAAAACTTACATCTTTTCGACTAAGGAAGCTTTGATAATTGAAGATCGATCGGTGTGGGATATAAGTTTTAGAGGTAGGAAATTGGATTTATGAAATGAAAAGATATGCTTTTTACCTAAAAGCTGTTCTTTGTATATTAAATAAAATGGGATTGTAGAATCTTCTTCTCAATTCATCCATGATCCATCCAATCTAACGGTCCATCAATACCACTTTCCGCACCTGATTTTATTATGTCTTTTCTTCTTTCTTTTTCTTTTGCCAAATTTTTTATTATGTCTTAGAAAATGAGATTTTTAATCTTAAAGTCTCTTTTCTTTGACATATGTACACAGGTAAAAAGCAGTCATTTTTACTTCTCGCCGAACAAGTATTTCTGTTTTTTTTTTTTTTCTTGCTTTTATAGTTATTTTTTTATATTAATTAATTAATTAAAAATATTTAAGGAATATGGATAAATTGCCATTTAAGCATCTATATCAACTTGGTATACTTATAGAATATTTCTAAGGAATGGTCAAGCCTTAACGTATCACATCAGCAAGATACGGTGACATTAGAATAAAGGTGTAATGAATTCCTCTAATTATACCACTGTTCACAACGCTTATCTCCTCTTTAAAATGACAAAGTATTTAATCATTTATTTAAACTTTGAATTGAGCTCTCATAGTCTCTCACTTAATGTTTCACGTTTAATGAATCTTACCGAGTGTCATAGAAGCACTTGTTATAAGTGTCAAACAAGAAATTTTACATTCTTTCAACACTTACTTTTTCATATAGTGTCTAATTAGGTTAGTTTTCTTTATATGTACTTAACAAGTACCACTATGGGCACCATTATTATTCAAACTCTGAAGTTGTTGAATATTATATTTAATTAAACTTTTGTTTGGTAAATTTACTACAATCAGCGTCTGTTCTATTAATCTTTGACATATGAATAATTACCATGACATCTTTCTAAAGATGATAAATGTAGTGATAATTTGTTGAAAATTTGAGATATAAAAGTTTAACTTAGTATAATATTTAACAACTTTGTACTTTATATGTAAAATTAAAATAACACTATAAGTTCTAACTAGTCTCATACATCCTAAACTTTCTAATGATGTTATTATAAGAGATCAAAGGAAAATAGAGTTATTAGCTAATCACATGATTTTAGTAACTCAAACTTTTTTCTTTTCCAACTTCGTATTTTTTTTTTTCCAAAAAAGGAGGTTGCTAAGACAAATTTAAACTATACTTTAATTACTTTTTAACATAGGTCAAGCATGTCAATGGAAAAGAGGATGTTGCTGTAATTGTAAGTGATTAGGGTATCAACATTGGTGGTCATTGAACAGGTTGAAATGGTGGCTAAGTATGTATCCATTAAGATTTTTGTGGTTTTGCCAAGCTAGTGTCGAAAGACTTCTTCTTTGGTGGGTAGTATGACAAAACAAAAAAAGAGGGCGAAGAAAAAACAATTAGAATTTTGACTAATTGAGATACCATGTATAAAGTTGTAAAAGATAGTACTATTGTACCTAATTAAAAAGTGCAATAAAAGATATATTTATACTGGAGGGTTAGGGCTACAAAACCCTAATCATAATGTGAAAAAGATAATTATGTCCCCATAAAACTTGACACAAAGTTATTCTAATTGTACACAGTTTAAAAGCTTAAGTGGTAGCAATATGATGATGACTGTTGAGGGACTTTATATGCCAATAATAAGCATTACCAATTTGACTAGTAGCAATATGGCTATTAACAACATGAGTAGTAACAATAAGAGTATGGTTATATTTACTAGTAACATGAGGAGTTAGAATACGAAGATGGCTGTTTCCAAATTATCTTGAAAGTTATCCATTTTTTCACATAGAAGTTGATAGAATTTGCAATTAGCAGCAGCACCTTTACCACTAGCTAATCAATTTATCCAAGCATACATTATTAATTAGTCGATCCCTTTGGTTTGAAAAATAACTTGAGTTCTTTGAATAGTTTCCAAATTCTATTAAAACAAGTGCCTTCCAGAGTATATTATGGGCATCTTCAATATGATTGCTCACCCAATTTCGTAAGAAGGAGATCCTGCTCTCTTCGTTTAAGCCATTGAACCTACTCATCCATAAAATAACAACTTTAGAATCAAGCCAAAACATTTTACTTAGGAACCTTTTATCAATTCTTATATGTGCTTATTAGATGTCTAGATAGTAGTGAACCGCAATGAAATCGATACTAAAAATTTGCTTATTTGGACGAAATCTATGCTTGTTTGGATATTTGGATTGTATTGCAACTTCTAGGGTAAGGATGGTCCATAGAACCCTTTCAAGATAGCTTCTACCAATTGATTTGAATCTATTGATTACACATAAGAAGTCATCTCTATAATCCAAGCCTATGATAAGACAATAAATTCTTGACATAAGATTTTTCATTTATGGGTTCTTTGCTAATATCTAGAGGTATGCATATGGATTTTGGCTTGTGAATTGACATGTGTTTAACCTACTTAAAAAGTAAGGTTAGAGATAGGTTTTCTATTTCATTTGAAAGCGAGCTAAATGAAGTTGATCTGTTTAAATCATGAGCCAAAGTAGATTAATTTAGGTTAGCTCATGTAACCTACTTGTACCTTTAGCTTATGGGCTGATTAGTTTAAACCTTTTAAAGAGTAGGTTAGGGCTTAGTATTTTTAGCTCATTTAAAAAGTAGGCTAAATGAGTTTGGCCCATCTATCATGACCCTAAAAGTAGCTTAATAGGATTGTCTAAAATTTTCATATTACGTATGCACCCGTAATACAAAAACTATCTTATAAGCCAAAAATTGCAAGACTTTTAACAATTAGTCACTAAAATTTTCAATTCTTAATTTAATTAACTTTCTATAATATATAAGTGACTATGGATATCTGATAAGTCATGATCCATCAGAACCATAGAGAATCGATATCCCTTATCAAACGATAAGATTAGGTAATAAAGTTCTAAAACTTAAACTTACAAAAGTCATAAAATCTGAATATAGTATTAATAATTATAGGTAACAATTCAAACCGTTTACATAGTCTATCCTCATATTATAATTTTTAAGCATCTCGACATTGGTACTAAATATTCAACTCTTAGCGTATGCCCGATTATCTAACAATCTGTAACAGAAAATTATTGGAGAGTAAGCTACATGATCTTAATAAGTTATCCCTCATACTATACTAGCAAGCAAGTTATCAAACAATTTATTAACAAACATATGAATACATGAATAAAAAGTATGCTAAACAATATATATACAATTGATCGGTACTACATACAATATCGGATTTAATGCCCTCCGAAATAAGGTTAGAGATACATCAACACTAATTCTAACTGGGCTCTAGCACTTGGGTTTTTAACCATATATATATATATATATATATATATATATATATAGAAATTCCTTATTTTATAAAACAGGTTTTTATTTCCAACAATCAGTAGTATATGAATATCCAGGTCTAGCGGTGAGATAACCCTCACAGTCCGCACTTACACCCTACAATAGTGGTCTCTAGATGCAACTCCCAATAACTTACGGTTAGCATCTCTAGCGTTAGTAAAACTCGCTAGTCAAGAGTAAGGTTTTGTTGTACCAATGCTACTACATTACACTAATCAAATCATGTAAGAATCTATCCCTCCAAGGCCCTTCATTACCAACCGCGTAAGGTAATGACTGAAAAATTAGATGCAATATTCATGTTTATGTATGATCCATTTAATTTTAGTTGAGTTGAATATGATTAAGTCAATTTATGAGGTGATCAAATATTATCAACAAATCATTCAAATTATGCAACAATCGATCACATAACTAAATCTTCAATTATCATATTTAACAGTATTTTGCATGATAATCAATTAATATCAGACACATGCATAACCCGAACCTCCATGCATCAATCTATTAATATTTAATTTATAGGCACTAACTATAAGCGCAAAACAAGTATAGAGTCATTGAAAGTACTTACTTAGTTATCGAGTCTTTTGACGGTCGTAATATTCTATTGGAAAAATTGGTATCCATATCGGGCTCATCCGATATTTAAGGAATATAAAAAGTAATAAGTTTAGGAATTAAATAACTAGACTAGTATTGTAATTTGTACTATTTACTTAATTTAGTTATTAGTTTGCGTGAAATTGACAATTTGAGCTTTTCACTGAATCACATATAATTTTTTCGATTTAGCGCGGCTCTTTATAAACTCATAATCTATTTTGATCGTTTTTTAGCGTACTTTCTCATAGTAAGGTCCGTCTTAGACGTTGTAACACGCAGTTTTAACTGTAATATAAAAATATCATAAAGTATAATACTTTAACTTAAAAAGTTATAAAATATTAATTTAAGTTTTCTTATGATTTAATAATTATTTAGGTCGTATAATTAATAATTTTCTTATTTTAAGCCTATTTTACTATAATTACTTATTTTTAAGATTTAATATTTATTAATTCAAAAGTTTCAACTTTATTGTTTTCTACTTAATTAATTATAATCATTATTATTAATTTACGAAAAATTTACTTAATTCTTATCCTTTACCTAATTTACGGTACTCTTATATATATATATATTTATTAAATTAATATTATAGTATATTATATATAATATTTAAATATACTCATATTTGTACATATACGTATAATATACTTATGTATTAAATTATTTTAGCCTTAGTTATACATTGTGTATGAGTATAATATACATGTATTTATACTTTATTTATATAAGTACATATACAGTTGTATTATATATGTATATATACTAAAATACAAAATATTATTAATAATACTATACATACACATTCACATCCAGCATTTATAAATGTACAATTACTATACAAAAATTTTATAAACCAAAGATAATAAGTATATGTATAAATACCTATTACTATTATACATGTATGCATATATATATATATAAATTTTTCAAAATACTATATATATGTACTCCTATACATATTCACGCCTCCCAACATACATATAGAGAGAGAGAGGAAATAACATACATATGTATATTAACATAAAAATACATACAACATGTACATATGTATCATATACATATATTTACATGTATACTTCATATAAAATAATTATCATGTACATATACACATATATAATATATCTAAAAAAATACTATGTACATATACATATGTATATGTATTTACGTATACATCTATACACTTAAGAAAACATATGGTTTATATTTTATTATACACATTACATATAAATGCACATACTTTATACTATATACAATATACCTATATATTTGTGCACATACACATGTAATATTAAAATAAAATAAAATAAAAATAATAAATACTCAACATACATGTACATACTATATGATATATATATATACAAATAAAATACACAAACTTACCTAATTAATTTAGTAAAATATTTGATAAATCTCCTTTACCCTTCTTCTTCTTCTTCTAATTGCTTTTTTTTTCTTTTATTCTTCTCAGTTTTGTGTATATGTATGTGTATTTTGCTTTGTTTTTCTTTTTCTCTTTGTGTTTTCGGTTTGGTTTCTTCTTTTTCTTTCACTTTTTGGTTTCTAACTTTGAAATGCTCTAGCACAAGAATAATGGCAGGAGAAATGAAGTAATTAAATTAGAAAATCAATAAAAAAATCTAGTTAGATTAGGAATTAATTAGAAAAAGGACATTTATTTTATTATTTTGTCCTTTTTCCATTAATTTGTTGACACTTATAAAAGGAAATTGAGCACATGGGCTACTGGAAAGTTGGAGAAGATCCACGTGGAGAAGGAAAAGAAAATAAGAAGGAAAAGGAAAAGAAAAAGAAAAATAAATATATGTAATTTTTCCAAATATAAGAATAATAAAAATAACATTTATAAATTAATTTTGGGATTTTATGAAAATTTATTAATTTAATTAGTACACATTACAATTATATTATTTACGAACTATTTTGACGTTTTCGTTAAAAGTTTTACGTGATTACGCGATTTAGTTAATAATTGCATTCGACTATGCTTATATCACCATTAAGTGATATGTATGCTTATATCACCATTAAGTGATATGTATTCATTTTATTATCTTAAAGTTATAGTTGTAGAGTTTTAGTCAAGTTCGGGTTCGATTTTAAGTATTTGCACGTACATTGAATTTAGGATTTTTGCATGCGATTGGGGTTTCAATCAAAACTCTAGGGTTTTTATTATTTATGATATATTCAAATTTATAATTTATTAAATTTTTATCTTACTTAGCTTTAATAACTCATGGAGTCATTTACAGTATTAAGGTTTAATTTTATTCTTAAATAACTAAATTCGCGGGTTTTACACCATCTAACTCATAAGTTAAAGTAGGTTAGGCCAAATTAACTTGTTTAATCTGCTTGTATACCCCTAATCAATATTAACTCTTGAATTTTGTTAAGTCTTAAAACACGGAGTAATGATGATACCCAATAGTATTCAATAGGGGTCCCATATAAAAATTAAAAGATAACAAAAATATAAAACTCTTCAAAATTTACAAGATTGTATTTTGTACACATGTATGCATCTGTATTATATATGTATGTATATTTAGTATTTTGTTATATAATATATATGTAGGTACATATGTATATTATTAATTGTATTTTTTATTTTTGTACATACTTATATATGTAAAGTATAACCGTATAAGTACATAAGTATATATATATATATATAAGTGTATATTAAACTTGTACATAATGTATAAGTAAAGTTAGAATAGTTTAATATATAACATATAGCATACGTATAAACATACGTATATGAATAGTGATATATACATAAAAATACGAGCAAAATTAAATAGTGTATACACTATACTATAATATTAATTTAATAAATAAAGTAAGTTAATATATATATATAAGAATACAATAAGTTTGGGGAAAAAAAATTTAATAATTAAGTAAATTAAAAATTTTGATTAAATATAATCATAAGTATTTATATATATAATTAAACCATAAAAAACTAATAAAATAAAATAATGAAAAATTCAAAAAAATGTGTAAGCTGGACAGGTGGCACTATCACGTGTTGCCACATCACCATTTATTATAATTAATTAATTTTCATAATTAATAATAATATTAATTAATTAATTAGAAAACTAATAAAGTGGAAAATTTTGAATTAATATTTCTAAAATCTCAAAAATAAGTAAAAACAGGTAATTATACTAAAATAAGCTTAAAATAAAAAAAATCCCCTTTTGTTTCCTTCTCTTCCCCAATATTTCCTCCCCTTTCTCACACTTTCCTTCTCAAACAACTCACTTCAAGAGCATTTGTAATCCTTTTTCCTTTGCAATTTCACCAAATTAATGGTGAAATCGTGAAGTACGCATAGGATACTATGAATTGGGACAAGAAAGTTGGTTTGATTCATTCAATTACTCATTCAAATCGAGATTTGAAAAATGGAAAAAATAGGAAATTTGGATTCATCATTAATTACATTTTCAATTCCCATTTACAACCCAACCACACACAAATTCTAGACATCTCTCTCTTTAACAGATCACCCTTGAGCATAGCAACCACATACAACCAACCACCCATTATCTCTCTCAAATAGCACACGACGATCCTCTCTCTTGCATATCCCAAACACTACCTACACTCACTTACTGTCTCCTTACAACCCTTAACCACTGTCAACTGAACCAAACAATAGCCTTGCAAAACCAACATCTCCTTTCATCATCAACCTCACCCTCTCGCTCATCAATCACAAAACACCCAATTGCCGCTCTCAACTAAACTGTTCTTCCCCACCAACCACCTATTGTATGACCCAACCATAGTAACTCCTTCATTCCAACACCAAAGCCCACACAACCCTCACCCAAACACAAACCGTAGCTACCATTTCACCGCGGCCACCTCCCTAACGTGTCTAAGTCCAAAACTAAACACCCCCACTATAGTCGTAACCTCAAGCTCCTTCATTAAGCTATAACAAAGCTATGCTACACCTCCCCAACCTAGCCTAAATCCCCATTCATCGAGACCAACACTATTCATCAACTCCTTGACCACAACCGCGTATACGACCATTTATACGACTACAATCTATGTACAACAAGCCAATAGTACACACCATCAGACTCAACTTTAACACACACCAACCATCCCATCCATTTCCTCCACTCTTTAGTAATAGCAGCACGACCACTCTCCATTGCCGCAATCGACTACTTAAGCACTATAATGACCCATAAATCAGCAATCCAAACATGAATATCTGAGTATTACGACAAAACCTTGTTCTTGTATGATTAGGATCAATAATTGATCTAGGGCATTCAGAAAAGTAAATCAAGCAGGCCAAAAGCTTACAAGAAACACGATAACCCTAATTAAGAAATCCTCGTACCCGTGGAAGTAAAAAAATATAATAAAATATCAATAATATAATCAAGATAGGGAGAATTTGCTCCATATGAGACCCTAAAGCCAAGTTGAGGGCATCTGTACCTAAATTTAGGGCTTTCGGGAAAAGTTATTCGATTGAACTTAAACTTTACAACTAAAATAAAAAAGTTAGTTGAAGTATTTTGGTGAAGTTAGATTTTGAAAATAATTACCCAAAATCTCAATTTTTCCCTTAGAAGTATGATTACTTAATATAGTGTAAAAAATGATCAAAATCCCTAAAATCGAACTCAGAATGCGATGAGGACTTAAAAATAAGTTAATTACGCAATATGAGAAAATAATATAGCATAATATACTATATGAGTATACACGTATTTTTATGAGTATACCCGGTACATATAATAAATATACTTGTAAATTAACCTAAAACCATATAATTATACATAATAAGTGTTAAATTCACAAAAAAAAAATAAATAGGGAAAAAGTATCTTAAAATAAGAGATATGCTAGAAATATGATTACACATACATAATTAATCATTACGTATATGATATATATAGGATATATACTCGTATATTAACAAAAATCATTAAATACTAATATAAAATACCCTAAAATATTATCTAAAAATTATAAAAAAATAAAAAAATACCTAAAATATGATTGGATTAAATGTTGAGCAGCTTAAAAAGAATAAGTAGCCACATAAAAAGCAAATTTATAGAAAAATTGACACCTCGTACTACGCGTTTTTAGAAAAATATTAAAATAAATTACTTAATAATTAAAAAAAAAATTCAACCAACCTAAACTACTATAAATAGGATCTTAGGACTCAGATTTAACATTTTGGTAACCAAGAAAACCTAAGAAAAATTCAGAAAAAATTAGAAAAATTTGACAAAAAATAGGAAAAAACAGAGCAAGAACCGACCCTAACTAGTTCCCCGACCCTTCAATGACCTGACGTGGAGCATCGCCGTCACCTAGTAGAGCCACCACCGACTAGGCCGGCCGACAACCTCTCTTCGGCCAAAGGTGGCCAGAGCTCCAATGAACTCAGGTTCCGAGCTTCTACCCTGTTTTTCTTTATTTTTGAAAAATTATTAAATTAATTAGGAAAAATATGGAAAAATTAATTTCTATGTTATTTTATATTTACTTTCATTTCATAAATTTATTTTAACAAAATTAGGAATATTTAATATACTTCCTTAACAAATATACTATTCATCCGAAATTTGAAATTTAAAATAAATAGACTAAATAATGCAGTTTCTAGCTCAAAATTTTTGTGTAAGACACTTATGATATATACATAATTTCTATATAGCCTGATTTTTTATTTGAATATTTTTAATATTTATTGTATTTTTCAACCTAAAAAAAGCTTGAAAATAGGCTGAAATTGTGAAATAAATAGGAAATTATTAAATTAAATGATGAAATAGACATGTACTGATTTCTAGTAAATAATAATAATGTTGGGATAGGTTGAAATCGATTTAGTGCAAAAAGGATATTAATTAGGTAATTTAAGATAATTCACGGATAAAATCGTAAATACGAATATATAAGCGATAGATTGAAAACTTGAAACCAAATACCAGCTAAATTCCACATATTTTTAGGAGTCTATAGAAATTTTCGAGGAATCATTTAGTAACCCGAGCTATTTATTATAAATTCACGTAGTAAAATAACTTAAATAACGAACCAATACCCAATTCTAGTAATAATAGGTTAAAATATAATAAATAGGAGAATAGAAACTATCTATTTGTGTACTATACAGATTGGATAAAAATTATATTTTTAATATATTTAATGATATTTTAATAACCGGGATACATTATAGAGGTATTAGGGTAGATAATACCTATATTATAGGTTATATTAACAAATTAGGTAAAATATGGTTTACTAACATAAATTACATATAGTATTATGATATTTGATTAGATACATATAATTGTGTTAAAAACTTGAATTACCTGTTAAAAGTCGTCTCTAGAAATTAAGACTTATAATACGTGTCGTTAAGTTTGTACGAGCCAAACGACACTATTTTTACTAAAATCGGATAAGCCTAAGTAATATAACCTATATCTCTACAATATTACTAATTTACGTACTATTATAACTCCACCGTAATCAAAACGTAATTTAAACGACTAAAAGTACATTTTAATATAATCGGAATGATATATTATACGTAATAGTATAATTATGTACATTATTAATACTTAATAACTTAACTCAATCAATATAATGAAACTTTATATTATTATATAATAAAATAATAGTATACTTTATATATATATATATATATAGCTACTTTAGATAAGACTCTAATGATTTCATAACCATTACAAAAATTAAATTTAGCTTTTATATATATAGGACCTCCCAATGATCCGATTGTTGACAGCACAAGTTTTCCGAAGCGAGCGCCAAGACAAGTAAGTGGAATCAATGGTTTACCGCATTTTGGGATATTATTTTAGAATATTTGGAGACTTTGATATGTATTGGCTTGTGAATGTAGTTAGCTGTTTGTGCGTATGCAATGCTGTAGTTGGGTTTTGATTTGCTGTGGTTGGGTTTCGATTTGCTATGATGGGAGTTAAGTTCCACGATATGATTGTTCTGTGAATATTATTATTAAATTGTTTGAGTTTGATTGATCACCCTAAAAAGATGAACTAACTCAAACTTGGCTTAATATCTAATTTAATATGCATCGCAACCCACTAGGGGTAACAACTAGGATTCTCAAGCCAAACACAGATTCTCTTTGATGAGGATAGCTGAAATGGTCCTTTCTCCACCTTTAACCGAACTAAGTGACAGAAGAGGACGTTGCAGCAAGGTTGGGGGCCGTAGTTCAAAGGTGATCATAAGAGGAGGGTGTTCTCCATTGCACATGCCTCGGTTTGGTTTCGATCCGTAAGTGTATGACATCAATCTCCTCAACCCGAATTAGAACGGGTGAAATTTCTCTGATCTCACGACGAACTGGATAACGTCGTGCAATGGCATTTGCTTGTACATATATTGTATCTAATCAACTTGATTGAAAACCCCGGTTGTGATGTGTTGAATGCATAATTCTGTCTCCATCCCCACTTACTGAGCAAGTTGTCACTCATTCCCCTATAGTTTGTTTTGCAGGTTCTAAATGGCTTATCAGTGCCTACCTAACACCAAAACCCTAGCAAATTAGGACGGGAAGCGAGATACAATAAGAAATGGCCGATTATTACCCTTAGTATTAACTTTTTATCTTTAAGGAAAACTACATAAGACTCCTCAAAGGGCCTAGTGGTTTTCAATATTTTGGACTGTATATGAAATGACAGGTACCCATAGGATTTACTACTATTTTTTTTATAAGGTTAAATGATAAGTTTATTATTACAAATTAATTAACAAGATTACTCCACAAGTTTATATCAAACAGGTATCGAATTGCACGCTTCAAAAGGGTAGAGTCGAGTACGCCTTGTGTGAACTAAGTCTAAGATAGTAACTGCGAAGACAGTTTCTATTTTAGGATGGTTCACACGGCGAAACTGTTATAACTTCACCTTTTCAGGGCGTGACAAGCACCACCACTGAACGCATCATTCACCATTGCCTAAGCATTGATTACCCCTAAACCACCACCTTAAGTCGTAGTGCTTGAGCAAACCCCCCAATCTCTAATAGAATAGCCATATAAAGTGGCCTTTCCCATCCATTTCGCTACTTGAAATGGTTCAAAGCAATCCTAGACGACCTCCAGTATTGTTCCTTATCATACGTATGTAAGCCCCAAAGCTAAGCCAATTGACCGTAGGATTGAACTTAGAACTTAAGATTTTGGACGATCGGTTAAGGAATCCGATCAAACCCCAAATTATAAACTAACGAGAGAAATATTAGTAAAACTAACCCCGTAAACTTGAATTTAAGAAAATAAGTTAAATGCGAAAAGTGTAATCTAATAACTAATAAATTAATAAAGATAGATTATATGTATACTAAAAATTTTAGAATGACCAAAATAATAATTAGGAATGTTCACGTATACCCTACATGTATTTACGTGTAGATAAAAATACGCAAAATTACCTAAATTGGCAAAAAACTAAGTAAATAAGTAAAGAAAATTATAAAATAATTATGGAAAAATCAGAAAAGGATAAGATTAATCAAAATCAGGTCGTGGCAAGTCCAAAGCTGCAAAAGAAAAATTAGCCAATAAAAATTTGACAACCTAAAAGCCAAAAATTAAGGAAAATGGGCAAAGTCTTGTCAAATTAATGCATATTAATTACAGCAAATGCCTATAAATAGCAGGAAAAATCCAAAAATTCATTTGGATAGTTAGAAATTAGAAACAATTAGAGAGAGGCAAAAATTGAGAGGAAAATTCGGTTTAGAAAAAAATTAGAAAAAACTGTGCAGTTAGGGCCTTTAACGGGAACCCCCACCAGACGAGCAGTTGGGAATGAACGGCCACCACCACCACACGGTGGTGACAGCGCCCAGGCCGGACGACATGGCAGCCGGCGGTGGCCAGAGCCACCCAGATCGGTGAGTCCGATTTCCATCCTGATTTTGTGTAATTTTGTAAAAATAGTAATATTATTATAAAATTATGAATTTTGTTATTCTGTGATAGTTTTGTATGTAGTTTGTAGGAAAAATATTAGTTTGATGAAAACATGCCCCGTAATATATGGTCCTTAAGAAATCATGTAAAACCGAGCACATTTCGATTTAGAAATAAATGACCTTAGGAGTGTAGTTTGGAGCTCAATTTTTTTTTGTAGGATGCTCATGTGATATAGAATAGTGTTATGAATCCATTTTTTTAAAATTAATTTTTAAAATTTTTAAGTTAATTTTTAGCCCTAAAATGATGGGAAAATTGGGTAATTCGGAGTTAATTAAGTAATTAAATTATTAATTACTGACTTAGTGAATATGTAGATGTATAGGGATTTTGAAATCTGATGGAGAATGATACTTGTAGCATTTAAGGTGTTAGATGTAATTATTAGGTTAATTATGTAGTAAATAAGTAATATGGAAAAATAGTACATTTTAAGTTAATTTTGTAAATTAGGGTAATTAGGAGTAAAATCTGATTTAGGATGAATTTAGACATTTTGAAATGATAATTGATGTTTAGAGATGATAATTAGAGTGATATAAATATTAGAAGTGTAATATATACATAAAAGGTAATAATACATAATAGGTAATTATTGGAAATATAATAAATAGGAAATATTATAATAAAAATTGATATTGTGGTGATACTAAAAATGTACAATAAATCTGATAGGAAATTTGAATTTATGTAATTATATGAAAAATGTAAAAATTTCTCACATTAGGAGTGAATTCGGTACACTAATAAGGATATAAGTGTACCGGATGAAATAAAATACTGACTAGGGGTAATGATGGTATTTAGGAGATCGGGAAATAATTTGATTAATTTCACATTATGGGTTGACACGAATTTCTAGGGTTAGAGTATAAAACACTACTTAGAAATCGAACTAGAACCTAATTTAGAAATCAATGCGAAAACTGAACCCGAACCTAACCCCAAACCTAAATAATTGTAAAAGACGTAAGACCTAGATAATTAGGCATATTAAACCCTAAACAAAACGTAACAATAAGTGTTATAGTATAAAATGAACCTATAATAGTTATATGAAAAGCTGAAACCACGTTTGTGTTATAGGGATGATCGGCGATGGCCTGATCAAATCGGACCTCGAGTGAATGAGCGAGGAGTCGAGGTAAGTTGAGATTAATACGATGCTGTATTTTGGAGGCTTAAGATTATGCTTGGTTGTGCTTGTTAGATAGTTAAATGTGTGCATGTGTTTGATTATGGGTAATGCTATGATCCTATTTGTTGCTCTGGCACATATTGTATGATCTGTATGAAAGGATTGATCACCCTCAACTGGACTTAATCAAATATCCGACCAGTAATCATAATCGGACATGCATGACAACCCGTTAGGGGAACTTAGGACTCTCCGGCCAAATACTGACCCCTTCGGAAGGGATAGCGCAGGATTGCGCAGGATTGCAAAATGGTCCTTTCTTCATCCTCAGTCGAACTAAGTGACAGGAGAGGAGGTCACGGCGAGGGTGAAGACAGTGGTTCGAAGGTAGTCGCGGGAGGAGCAAGGTCTCCATTACACAAGCCTGGGTTTGGTCGTGAGCTATTGCATTAACGGCAACTCTTCAACCCGGATTAAAACGGGTGCAATTTCTCTAATCTCACAACGGGCCGAACAAAGTCATGCGATGGCATTTGCTTGCACATGCATTACACCTAATAAGTGATTGAAGACCTTGTTATGTGTATGGTATAGTTTTAAGTCCTCCGTCCTAACTTACTGAGCTGTGGTTGCTCACATCCCTATAGACATCGTGTAGGTGCTGGTTCAGAAGCGGCCACAACTACTCTGAAGCTAGCAACTACTGGATCCTGGGGAGTGAGGAAAAATATTGAAGAACGAACATATATTTTTAAGGTTTAAGCTTTTACTTTAGAACTTCTCGTTTTTTTTAATAATGTAATAACTAAGAAATATATTTCGGAGAAACATTGCAAACGATAATTGTAATCACTAAATTATAGTGAATATATATATTTCCTCACTTTCTTAGATGAATGATTTATTTAAATTACAAACTGTTTATTTCAAAATGGGTTAGTCGTTGACGCCTTGTGCAGATCAGGTTTAAGATAGCGGTTGTAAGGCCAACTTCTATCTTAGGGTGATTTACACGGCGGGACTATTGCGACTCTGCCGCTTCGGGGCGTGACAACGTATATATGGGTTACATACTAATCTGCTAGAGCTCCAAGATCCAACCCTTTAAACTGAGTCTAAGCCGATTAATTGACCCAACCTAACATGAGGCTTCTTGGTCCGGCCTAACTTATTTTTTTTTTCCTTTAGTAGTTGTTGTTTTATTATTAGTATTATTTCATTTATAATTATGTAATTGTAATATAAAAAAAATAGAAAAAAAAAAGAAATAGAAAAAAGAAAAACAAAAGAAGAAGTGAAAAAAAAAAGTTTAATTTTTGTTTTATGTTTTATAGAGAAATTAATAAGGAAATAAAACAAATAGAAGAAAAATAATAATAATAATAAATAAAATAAAAAATAAAATCTTCTTACCACTTAGAAAATTAATTTTATAAAAATAAATAAAAGTAACCAATCTTCTTTCCAAATTAGGACCTTTTTTAGAACTTTCCATAAATAAAATCTAGTTTAGGACCTTTTGAAAAATTTCGTTAAATAAATTGCACTGAGTAAAAACATAAACCCAATCTTTTTAAAAAAAAAAATTAAAAGCAACTCACCTAAGAAAAAACTACGTACGTCTGATCCCCAATAACAAGTATATGGACACCTCCGGAACGACATATAAAATGAAAAATTTAGCTTTTTTGCTATTAGTTACTCAATTTAGTTAAAAATGAAAAAGGACTTAGATTTCTTCCAATTTAGTTTAAATTTACCCAATTTAATAGAAAAGAATCCAATTTGTTAACTAATGATCAAATTTCTTTCTATAGGATAGTTTTTTAAAGATGATTTTAAGGGATCAAATATAAATTTTTAAAAGTTTAACCCTTAGACCCATTTTCTAATTCTCAAAATCGTTTATAAAATTGGTTTTATCTAAAAGATCAATAATTAAATTATAACCAATCTACTCAATTGGTTATAATTTAACTCTTCTTCCCAACTCTAGTCAAGTGGTAACTCCAAAATATTTTCAAAAAGTACATGAACCAATTTTCTTTAAACCTTAGTCAAAGGTTATTATTTAACGGGTAGAGTTTAATACTGATCAGTTTAAAAAAGATTGATTTATAAAAACCGGGAAAAAATCAAGCTCGATACAACCGCTACAATTACTTTTGCCCATGAAACGATTTGAGTCTAAGTCAATCCAAAACCTATGCCTAATTGCCTACATCCGACTTGTACTTCATCTATACTTAGATCTGGTTCTGTTGTTATTGTTTAGGTTTTTTTATTTTGTTCATTTACAAACAAACAAAAAAAGAGCATTTCCTTTTATTTTAAATAAATACACTTTAAAATAAATAGATTTCTACATAATTAATTGTTTATTTTCTTTGATTTTAAGACATTTTTAGACACTTAGAAAAATGTTTTCCAAAAAATGAAAAAAAAAAACTTTCATTTTAGAATAAATGTAAACTTTCTTTTGAAAATGATCACTAAAAATTAGGATCCATTTTCTCTAAATTTTACTTGAAATGAAAGGATTAAAAACATAAACTTGATCTCTTTTTTTTTAATTTAAAAATGACTAATACACTTAAATTTTCGAAAATAAACTACGAAAATCTGATCTCAAATAGCGAGTATGTAAGCACCTCTAGGGTGACTTCAAACATGAAATTATTTTCCCTCTTGTGTATATAAATAAATTCAATTGTTTTCTTCTATTATTTTTACAAATTAGATTTATTTTGTGATGAAAAGGGTAATTTTGAAAATAAAGTTAAATTTGAAAGGTTATAATGGTACTAACATAGGGTTTAATAAGATAGCCCTTGAACTCAAGATATACAGTTTCTTGAAAAAAAATTTGAAGGATTTTTAAAAAATGCAAGTTAGTGGATAAATTAAAACCAATCTGTGTAATCGGTTCTACTTAAATCACCCTTCTCGCATTTATCGGGTAACAACTCTAATTTTTTTCAAAAAATAAAGAAACTAGGTTTTTTTTTTTTAAATTTTAGTTGCAGGTTTAAAGTAAATGGACATAAGGTTTGGTTTAAATCAAAGGAAAACGAAAACCAAAAATCCAAGCTCAACAAGGTAACAACACGTGTACTCTATCGTTGGTTAGGCCTAGTGTGATGATTTATCCTCAAGTTAAGCCTAAGCCACAGGTAAGGACAATTGAGAGGTCTATTTACTAGATGGAAGGTTGGGAGATAGGCGATCACCTCTAAATAAAGCTTTTGAGTTTTACAATTTGTAAACCTACATTCTATCCTTAACTCGGTTCAACAGGTAAGTGTACCTATCATTTTATAGCACGAATGTCATAACCCTAAAGAGGGCCTGGTAGGATTGTCTAAAATTTTCATATCATGTGTGCACCCATTATACAAAAGGCATCTTGCAAGTCAAAGATTGCAAAACACTAAATAATTAAACACTAAAGTTTTCGATTTTAATTAAATAGTTTGATATAAAATATAAGTAAGTATAGATATCCGATAAGCCACAGTCCATCAGAACCGTAGAGAATCAGCATTCCCAGCTAAATGTTAAGATAAAGTAAAACAACTTACTATTTACAAGGAATACTACATAATCCTCTCATATGAATATACTCTACATAAATTGTTTCTGTACCACTGTACACTTTTCAATCGACTCTAACATTGCCAATCCTATCTCTAGTTTGTACTCTACTTTTAAGCTTATCTCAATACCAACTTATAAGAAACCTGCAAAAGAAACTATAAAGGAATGAGTAAACCACGACTCAATAAGTTCGTTCCTCATCACTACCATTAAGCGAGTTATCAAATATTATTAGCACACATACAAGCTATCCACATATGAAATGAATGCAAGTAACACATCCATAGGAGTTCGGAACTATGGAAGGTATAGATTTGCATCGTCTACACGTCGATTTTTCCTCCATACTTACCTACATGGAGCACCTTACCTTAACCGTATAAAGCTGCTTGGGGGTAACGTTCCACCAGACGTTACTCAACTATTACTCTAGTCCAAAAATCAACAATCAATATTGATGGACCCCATTTAGGGCTGTCCACCAAACATATTAGAGGCCCCTCAGGCACGAATAGCAAGTCCATCTTGCTATCAATTAGAGATATTATACTAGCTTTGTCTTAACAATAAAATTTCATTCACGGCTACTACGAGTCCTTACAAAAATCATATACTATATATTTAAGTTTAGAAAAATCGTTTTCTAGAAATACTTTTCTCAAAAATCTGCAATGCTATTACTCTCCATCAGTATACCAAATAGGTCACAGATATGCAACAAATATAATTAGTTATTTTAGTCAAATAGTTATATTTACCAGTTTAAAAAAGTGATCATACGGATGATAACACAGAAAACAATCGGTCATTCAATCAAACAATCAGTATTAATCAACAAACAGCATACAAATAACAAACAGTAAGTAGATAACAGATCATAAATATCCTCACCTGGGTTATGCTCACTTTCCTGGCCTTTGAGAATTTTTGAGCTCGATAATCGAATATTTAAAAGATGAGAAAGCTTATAAGTGTTTTGAAAAACTAAGTTCCTCGGTTAACTAAATATCGATCATCATTTACCTAATTTTCCACTATACCTCAAGCATGATATAAATATAGTTTAACTTAAATCTTTTACTTGGTCTAAATTTTTAATTGCGTATAACTTTTCAATTTAACTCAAATTTTATGAACTTATATTTGATTTCAATCGTTTTCGAGCGTACTTTACCTCAAGCAAGATATAAATATAGTTTAACTTAAATCTTTTACTTGGTCTAAATTTTTAATTGCGTATAACTTTTTCAATTTAACTCAAATTTTATGAACTTATATTTGATTTCAATCGTTTTCGAGCGTACTTTACCTCAAGCATGATATAAATATAGTTTAACTTAAATCTTTTACTTGGTCTAAATTTTTAATTGCGTATAACTTTTTCAATTTAACTCAAATTTTATGAACTTATATTTGATTTCAATCGTTTTCGAGCGTACTTTCTTGTACCAAAGTCCGTTTTAGACGTTATAACCCACAGTTTTGATTGTAATACAAAAATATCATAAATTTCATTTTTTGATTTAAATAGTTATAAAATATCAATTTAAGCTTTTCTTAGTGATATTATGGTTTAATAATTATTCGAATCGTATAATTTATTATTTTAAACTTATTTTACTATAATTACTTATTTTTACCTCTTTTTAGGGTTTAAGATTTATTAATTCAAATTTTTCTACTTTATTATTTTTATAATTAATTAATTATTATTATAAATTTACAAAAATTACTTAATTTGTAAATATAAGTGATGACGCACAGCACATAAGTGTACCATGTGTCACACTTGCAAAATTTTCATAATTTTCTATTATTTTCCTATTTCTTGTATTTTACGATATAAGTATATATATATATATATAAATACTTATTAGTATATTTTTCCAATTTACTTAATTATTGTCCATTTTCATAATTTACGGTACTATTATATATATATATCTATTAACTTACTTCATTTATTAAATTAATATTATAGTATATTGTATATACTATTTAAATATACTCATATTTCTACATATATGATACTATTCATATACATTCATTTATATGTATAATATACTTTATGTATTAAATTATTTTAACCTTAATTATATATTATATACTATAAGTATAAGTATAATATGCATATGTACAATCCGGTTATATTATATATATATACTAAAATACAAAATACCATTAATAATATTATACAAACATATCATATCCAGCATACATATATACATATACATACCAAATTTTTATAAAATGAAAATACAAATTATATATATATATATATAAATATCTACTATACGCATACATACATATATCATATAGTCAAAATACTAAGTATAAATATACCTACATATACCTACTATACACATATACATATATATATAACAAAAAAATCAAAATACTATATATATATATATATTTATATTAAGAAAAGACTAAATACTTACATATGTACATAAATACCGAAATACAAAATACTAAGTACATATACATATATATATATATACCCATTTACACATACATGTTATATCCTTAAAAAAAATACTATGTACATGTACATATATATACTTAGTCACGTATACATATTCATATATATACATAAGGAAATACACAGTATAATACATTGTATACACATACATATACATACTATAAATATACTATGTATAAATACCTATATATTAAAGCATACATACATAATAAATAAATAAAAATACCCAACATACATGTACATGTTATAGAGTATATATGTATATAAAAATAATTAAATAACTTACCTAAATTCTTTAGTAAAATAATTTATTAAAACCCCTTTACTTTCTTCTCCTTCACCTTCTCCTTCTTAGTATTGGCTTACTTTATGTAGTGTGTTTTGCTTAGTTTTCTTTTTCTCTTTTGTCTTTTCAATTTTTGCTGGTTTCAAGCATGAAGCAACAGCAAATTAGGACTAAAAGAAAATGAAAAAAAAAATAAAGAAAACAATATTGGTTAATCTTTACATTAATTGAGAAAGGACACTTACATTACTAAATTTATCCTTTATCCTTTAAATTGTTGACACTTGAAATTGGATAATAAACATATAGGCTACTGTGTGTATGTAGAATTTTAACGTGGCAACAAGGGAAAATAGAAGAAAAGAAAGAAAAAGGAAAATAAAAATAATTATATGTAATTTTTCTAATCATAAAAATAACATTTATAAATTAATTTTGAAATTTTATGAAAAATTATTAATTTAATCAATACTTGTTACATTAATAATATTTATGAATTAGTTCAATGTTTTCGTTAAGATTTATATACAATTACGTAATTTAGTTGATAATTATGATCGACAATGATTAAAACAACACATGGACCAACTAACTTATTAGATATGACACACTAGTCCAAGCTAAGTAAGTTACTCACTACAATCCCTACTAAAGGGACTGATAAGAGTAAAGGATCAATAAGTAATAAACACTTAGCTCTAAGAGGAAAATATCTTATTACCAAAGATGTTGAACGTTGTGGCTATTACTTATTACAAGTTTTTATATGGCTCAATTAGAGCAAGTCCTAAATTACTACAAATGATCAAAAAGATAGTAGCTAAAAAAGGAAAGGTACATATTTTACAAGGGCAATTCGATAATCATAAAAATAAATAAATATTCTTACAAAGGAACATACGAATGTCAAAAGGTAGGATATACATCTGCTTCTTAATCCGGTAGTCCAAATGGTATTGGATGCCAAACAAAGCTATTCAACTCAACAATTCAAGATTTGGAGAGGATTAACTCAACAAATGGTCACTCTTCTACTCAACCTCAACTGGTCAACTTAGTAGTAAGGTAGCTTAACCTCGAACATTTGTTAACTTAACAATAGGTGGGTTTGGCATTGGATTTGCTCAACAACATTGGTGACTTCTTCCCCTTCTACTTAGGCGAAGGTGAACAATTCAAGGGAGCTTAAAGTCTACTAAGATGCAATGCTCCTCATCTACATTCAAATCTTGTTCAGCTACTTGACACACCAAGGAAATAAGGCCACGTGCCTCAATTAAGTGATCAGCCCTTGATTCCAATAAGTTTTGGTTATCTTTTAGACTTGTGGGCCCTAGACTTTTACCTAAACTACTATATGATATTCTGCATAAGGTTTTATAGTAAAAGTTTGTTCTAAATTCACAAGTATTCAAAGTTTTTCATAAAACCAAAAAGCTATGATCCAATCACAAATTAAATGTTCTTAAAATTAGTGAATGACTTTTTAGCAATATAATTAAGTTAGATATTAAAGCTGTGTAAAGAGCCTTAGTAGTTTCTACTTAAATTGGATATGTGATGGGCTCTCATTGCCCTTTAGGTTTAGGGGTATAAGAATGCATAAGTAATTTGTAATTCCATACTAACTTATTCAACAATTAGTAAATTTTGAGTGGTTGAACTGGTATAAAGGATCGGTACTAAAGCGAAACGTCTATATTTTGATTAGGAGAATTACAACGGAGGGATCAACATTCAGGGGTAAGTTTAATTAAGAGATTAACATTTCAAAAAGTTCAAATAAGGAATTAATGTTTTGAAAAATTCAAATAAGGAATCAATGTTTCACAAAAATATCCGAATAAGAGATTCATAATAGCTAAAATTGTTTGAATTACTTTGTGAAACGTTGATCCTTATTTGAATTTTTCAAATCATTAATCTCTTATTTGAACCATTTTATGAAACGTTAATTCCTTAATTGAATTTTTGAAAACGTTAATCCTCTATTTGAACTTATCCTAAAACGTTAATTCTCTTCATTGTAATTCTCCCTATTATTATTTATATTCTTCTATCCTTTCTCTTTCATTATTAGTATTGTCCTTTCTTTCATTTATTTTATGCTTTAAACTTTTTTTCAAGCAAACATAAACTTACAAGGAATAAAATCTCATCAAAATTTGAAAACTCCAACTTAACTCACTTTGGTTGCATTTTAGAGTACTTTCATATTTGTTCAAGAGATAAACTTAATGCATCCTTAATAAAAAAGATGGAAATGCACTACGAAGATCTTAGTTAATTTCACTATTTTTTCTCCCTTTTACTGATTATTACCTTTCTACGTTTTGAGAGATATAAAACTGTATTTTACCCCATACTCTCACACCCTTGCTATCTAAAAATAATAAGAACAAATTAGATGAAATTCATCATATATGGTTTATATGTATGTATCTATATTATATATATATATATATATATATATATATATAGAGAGAGAGAGAGAGAGAGAGAGAGAGAGAGAGAGAACGCGAGTGTTAGGATCTTGAGATGTAATGAAAGACATTTATCCATTCTTGCATTGTGATTATTCAGAGAGAGCGTTCGTCGGTTTCAACATTACTAGATGATGTTGATATACTTGCATGCTTTATTTGCATTCTTGGAGGAGGGAAAAAGAAAGGTCTAGGGGGCATTGGAATTTCTTCAAGATCACTACATAACATTTCCAACACTCTCGTCATCGACGGACGATCTATAGGATTCACTTGAATGCACCACAAACCAATCATTACCATTTTCCTCAATACCAACACATTATTGTCCATAAC
The DNA here is from genome assembly GCA_024138005.1 of Lumnitzera racemosa. NCBI lineage: Eukaryota > Viridiplantae > Streptophyta > Magnoliopsida > Myrtales > Combretaceae > Lumnitzera > Lumnitzera racemosa. The sequence continues at coordinate 22,758,354 of JAMXBC010000010.1, forward strand.
AAAATCATTTACCTCGTCAATTTCCCTTTTAAGCTTTTCATAAATACATCCTGGAAAATATTCATCACTTGATTTGCTTATCATTGGTCCAGCATTTTTTCTCGCACCAACCATCTCAAGTAGCAACATTCCGAAGCTATAAACATCTGACTTAGGAGAAGGATTTCCAATATTTCTCATGAATATCTCAGGAGCTATGAAACCTACTGTTCCTTTTGTGCCTGTCATTGTGATAAAACTTCTATTTCGAGAGTAAGCCTTTGCCAAACCAAAATCTGAAATTTTGGGATTGAAATCACGGTCAAGTAAGACATTTTGAGGTTTAATGTCCAAATGCAAAATACGGGATTCGCAACCCCTATGCAAATACTCAATTCCTTGTGCAACACCTATAGCTATTCCAAGGAACTTTTCCATATCAAAACAGAAGTCATCACTCCCTTCTTTATATAACATATCCGCTAATGAACCGTTAGCCATGTACTCATAAATTAGGGCTTGTTTTGGACCTTTTAAGCAAAAACCAAGCAAACGAATAATATTGACATGGTGTATCTGACCTATAGTTGCAACTTCATTAGTAAAATCTTGGCTGATTTGATTACCCTTATGCATTACTTTGACAGCAACGAGCCGTCCGTCTGGCAATTTTCCTTTATAGACGATACCAAAACCTCCTTCACCTAGTTTCTCCTTAAAGACATTCGTCATCTTCTTAACTTCCTTAAACGAGTATATAGTCAATAGGAATGACTGGTAGGTCTTTATAAATTCTTTAGCTTCTTTCACTTCATCCGAAGTGCGATGTGTACCAAAACAAGAGTATTTGTCTCCACATCTTCTACTAAATACAAGTACAAGGCCCACCATGAGGACTAAACATCCTGACGCTACGCCTGCAAATGAAAAAAATTATGTAATAGGTTGCTAAAAAATTTGGCCTTTGTCATGTATGTCTTGAAATAACTTTAAAACGTGATCAGTATAGAATTAAATATGCTTAACTAGAATATAATTATTGTAACAAGTATATTCAAAAGCATAAGGTATTTGGAAGCTTATTAAAATAGGGAAAAGTGCATATTGCAAGTACTCTATATATGCCAAATGTTAAGTCTTCATGTTTTTATTATTGCATCAAATAAATCCCTCTTTAAGTATCTTCTATGATGTATGACTGCACTTTAATGAACTATTTGTTGTAATAATATAAATTATGTAATATGTAAATGATATGTTGTAACATGAAAGTTTTAATTAAATGTTAGCATAAATATAGAAAACTTAAGTAACCCACTTAAGTAGATTTTTAATTGAATTTTCTCACAAATATAGAAAACTTAGAATGTATTCAATCAATCAAGAAAAAAGGAAAAAAAAAATAACAAAAGTCGTCAAAGCTAGATGTCCAACACAATTGATAATTGATTTATAGAAGACTGGTTTTTGTAATGTTCTATTGGGAAATGCTAAGAAAGGATCGCTTATACGACTTTATATTTGACTATCTTCCCTCTACATGTGATAAAATGGAAGTAATAAAATCATAAATGCGATAGTGAAAAGTGACATAATGTTAAGATTTTAAGCAGAAAACTCAAAACGAAGAGAACCATGGACTTGAATTGAAAAAATACTTCCACCATAAAAATAATAGGGCTACAAATACATCTTTCCTAGCACTACTTGAGGCTATAGAATCCAACTCAAGCTTATGTAATAGAGCAATAAAGAAAACACTATTTAATGAATTTATTAGTAATTGTCGTTTACTAGGCTCCAAATTTTCGATAGCTACTTTAACTTGTCCCTTTCTGAGTGTGTTTATGTTACATAATCTCTATGATTGCTCATCATTTCACTAATGATTGCACTTAACAAATAAATTTCATGCCTTATATTTATAGGCTAAATGGCTATTATTCTTCACTACCTCAACTAAGGTAGTTGGTAATTGCTTTTTAAACTTAAATTGGGGTTCAACATAAGTTAAACCCACATAACAATCTCCCCTCTATACTCCATACCTTCTATTCACATATAGGTGATAAATTTCTCCTTTATTGGCACTTTAGTCATCATAAAATATTCATTATTATTTGATTGGATTTTCTTAGGTTTAAGAAGCTTGATCTCTAAGCATCTAAAATTTAACTATATCTAATATCATTACATTTAGATATTGAAAGAAATGTAGGATTCTTTTTAAGATGGATCACACTTCAACTATTATAGTAAAGGACATATTTCTCCTATTGCTTCCCTAGTAACTCTAAAAGTTTCTTTATCCTCGAGAAACCTTACAGGATTTAGTGATAGAAACATACCCAAATTTCAGCAATAGATCAAGCAATATACTTTTATAATTTTGATTACAATGACACAACCCTCCTTGTATAACCTAATGTAAACTTTTTAATGACAACATCACCTACCATATATGCATTTGTGAAGCCTTAAAGAACAAATTTACCACTACAAAGTTGTAAATATGGTCTAGTATTGATTACAAGATATATGATAATTTATTTGACAACAATCAAATGTTCCTTACTCAGATTACAGATATAACAACTAACAATGCTAACTACATACATTATATTTGGTCTTATACACACTATAGCATGCAATTAAACTATCAATGGCTCATGCATTAGGCATCTTCTTCATTTATTCTTTCTCTATCTTGCTTATAGGACATTATTTAGTGTTAAGCTTGAAATAACCAGCAAGAGATGGATTTATTAGTTTTACATTGGCCTTTTAAAATCTCTTTAATACCTTCTCTAAGTATGGTTCTATAATATAACATAACTTCAAACTTTTCCTATCACGTATGATTCTCATATTAAGAGTTTATTGAGTTGGTCCTAGGTACTTCATAGCAAAAGAATTTGCTTAACTCATTTTTCAAACTCTAAGATTTGCTTGGTCTTGTGGCTAACAAAAGTATAACAAAAGGATCATAAACTCATGGTGAGATAGTTGATCATCAAAGTATAACTGTAGTCAATCATCAATGAATGAAACTTCTTATACCATTGTTTTGGAGCTGATTGAACCCATACAAACCCTTCTTTAATCAACAAACCAAATGTCCCTTCCCTTTGAAACTAAACTCTTTAGATGGCTCTACATATATCTCCTTATATGAGTCTCTATGAAGAAAAGTAATCTTAACATCTAAATGTTCAATCTCCAAACTCAAACTAGTAGCTAATCCTAATATGGCCTTCATAAAAGACATCTTCACCACTGATGAGAAATTTCATTAAAATAGATGCCCTTTTCAAACTAAAACCCCTCATCACTAACTTTACCTTGTATCTTGGTTATGAGCAATTTTTGTTCAATCTATAAACTTACTTGTTATCGAATGTTGATTTTCCCTTGCACAATTCTACCAAATCATAGGTAGGGTTATCGTTTCTTCTCACTTTATATTCATACGTACAACATTACTTATTGGTTTTCACCCATCTGTTAGCATCACAAACACATCTAAAGTATACCTTATGGAAGGTCTTCGCTCTCTACTTTATCTTTTCAAATATGTTTAAGCTTTGGGTTCAACATTTGATGAAGCCAATTTTCCACTATTCCGATCACTATATTGAGCTTGACCATCAAGCTTATCCTCTTATCTTTAAGAATATGGGTAACCAAACACTCTTAAGTAATCATATGAAAAATCTTACCTTATCTAGACTCTCTTTAAGACATCAGTATCTAAAGAATAAAGAGATAGGTTAATCAAAACAACCTTTGTCATCAATGCTTCTATCAAAAATGACTCTATTAAATTTGTATGAGTGATGGTTTCTTTTACTATTACGCTGTAGTGGTTTAAAGCCATACTTTTCTCTCACCATATGCCATGGGTTCTATAATAAGATGTAAATGAACCTTTGTATTCACCATCTTTATTTACTTGAATACATATCGAATGAAAACCATTAAAACTTGATCTCTTGTTCTTAATGAAAATGCTTGCAATTTTCTTTAATTATCAATGAAAGTCACAAAATAGATGGCATCACTAGAGGAAATTCCCTTCATATAGCACATATCAATGTGCCCTAAGCCTAACATGTGATCTCTTTGATGTTAGATAATGTTGAAATTCAATTTTGTATTGTTTATTAGCAACACAATGAGTGCAAGTTTTCAAAAAAGTACCTTCTACATTATGCAGATTTTTGTTCTTAGCTAGAAACTTAAGCCTTTTTTTGTTCATGTTTCAAAGTCTGTTGTACCAAAACTCAATAGAATAACCATTGATTGCATCTACATATCATTAACTTAATATTGCTAACAATAAGTAAAAACCATCACTTTTATTTCCTTTAGCTACAATAAGAGAAACCTTAGCTAGTTTTCATTTTCCACTATTAAAGTGGCAAGAATAATTTTCTTCATCAAGCATTCTAGTAGCAATAAGGTTAAAACGAGTACCTGAAGCATATCTGACATTCTAGAAATTAACCCATAACAAATGTTGTTGGTATAGAAATATATATCCCCATGCCAACTATCTTAGATGTGCTATCATTTCCCATTCTCATTAGCCAAATTTGTTACTAGTATAAGATGAGAAAAGTTTATCTTACCGTGTAACATAAGAAGGAGCTGCCGAATTGATTACCTTACCCTTATATTAGCAAACGAGATCAACATGATGACCATCCTAGAGAATAACTGTTACACCATCCATAGATGCTATGCTGTCTTTATTTCTATCTTGACTTTTTTCCTTCCCCTATTCTTACTTCCAAATTTGCATTCTTGTTTCACATGGCTAAACTTATTGCAATAGTAACATTTCAATTCTTCTTTTAAACTTTAATCTTCTCCTAAATCTTGTAGATTCCTTATCTAAGTCCTTATATTTGCATCTTCCCTGTCTTTCCTACTCAATAGCAACTAATACTCATATGTCTATGTTTACGCCATGTACCTTTCATGTAGCTTCTTTATTTAAATATCTAACCATCCATTACTATCTACATGGTAACCATACCATAGAGAGTTGATTTGTTAATAGATGTCACAAGTCTATTCTAGCTATTTGGTAAAGAATTTAATCAATGCTTGCAATTCATTATCGAGCTCTACTTTTAAGGTGGTCAACTAATTAATTTGATCTCAAAAATCACTAAGTGCTCTGTCCTATTAAAATCATCTATGTATTTCAAATTTTTAAATCTTCTTATTAAAGAAGCCTTATTTGATGACGAGAACCAACTTTCTTGATAAATCATTTTCTTAGGTTTTTTTGAGTTTCATGATTTTACATGCTTTTATCTACCCATTATTGAATATAATCAACAATTTTTCAATGCATAATTTTCCAATCATTAGGCATATCTCTTGGCTTTATACTATCACCTTAATGGTGCCTAGAGATCTTCATAATATAAAAGATTCACCTTTTTAATTTTCTAAACCAAATAATTTGTTGATGTCAAATTTATCATGACACTAGCTAACTCCTCCATTTTTATTATATTTAAATTTTAATCAGCAAGCATAGGTCAAATATCAAACTAACAAGTAAACATAGGTCGAATATTAAACTAAGTCAACCAAATAAACCACATTTCGATATAAGCAGTTGGAAAAGTATCACTCATACTATTATGTACATGATTTACTTCTTGCTCGTGTGTGATAAAATAAAAGCAATGAATATAACAAAAAAGGTACTAATGATAAAAATAATATAGCAATAAGATTTCACAAGGAAAATAGGGAAAGGGAAAAACCATAGGACCACAGCAAGAAAATACTCCCACAATAAAAATAGGTTACAAATATGTCTTCCTTAATACTATTTAAGTCTATGAAAGTACTTAAACACAATCTTGTGTAAAAGAGCAATGAGAAAACATATATTTTAATGAGAAGAAGGTTATAGAGTTTCAACAAGCATGAGACTCCAAAACTTAGACTACCTCTTTAGCTTGCCTTTCTATCAATATTCTTCTCTTCTTTCACGCTTTCTTTCTTTTTTTTTACTTTGCTATGTGTGTATGTGTTTTGTTTTATATGAACTCCGTGATTGCTCATCATTTCATTAATGCACTTCACAAATGATTCTTATGCCTTATATTTATAAGATTGTAGAGAACTATTTCAAAAATTGGGCTTTTAGCCCAAATTAATACCATGGAATGGCTTCTTAGGAGAGTAGCAGGATCTAAGATTAATTTTAAGAATTTTTAAGAAAGATCTAGCTCGATAAGTTTGAAATAGGGATCATTAAATCAATTTGTTGACTTTAAGATTTACTTAGTTCTATTGTGAACAAAATAGGTCCTAAAGAAGGCATTTCGGTTTTATATGCCCCATTGGGCTTATTAAATAAGTCTTATAAAGACTAAGCTTTTTTATAAACCTTAGCTAATGGGAGTCAGATTCATAACCAAATGACAACACAATAAGGACCAATAACTCGAGCAAGCACTAAGGGGTTAAATAATTTAATGAAACAAAATTTGAAATGTTCAACTTTAGAGGAAGAACAAAAGTATCCAAAAGGCTTCAAAGTTCACAACATTAACTTGAGTAGAAGCTTGATTAAGTTAGAAGGTGACTAAGGTTTTGATATTTATGTTTCTAATCAAAAGCTTATGATTAGTGCTAATCCGATAGTTAATTCTAAAGGCATGAATATTTCTAAAGGAAGTCAAGATTCTGAGTAAAGAAGGCATCAAGAAGAAGATTTCAATGAGAATATTCCTTAGATCAGTTATGGAAGTTCCTCTCATTACACTAAGGATTAAGAGAAGTTACTTTGGAAGGTGTTGGCAAATATTAGATGATATTTTTTTCTTAATTTAGTTCTCTTTCACTTCCTTACTTTCTTATTTAGTCAAGATAAAGTTTCCTTTATAGTAACATTTCCTATACATATAATTTCTTTAGTATATATAGAGTCATGTAACCATATGCGGTAAGGAGTTGATGAATGAATATTACACCTTTTTCCTTAATATTACTTGAATTCTTTCTCATACAATATTTTCCACTCTTATTAGTCTTATTTGAGATTGTGGCAAGCAAATCATATAGCCTATTTATGCATCATATCAAGTAGTTTGTATGTAGTTGATCATTTCTTTTATGAGTCATATCCATTGGAAAAGTAGTCTATATCCCTTTTACTTTCTTTGCATCCATATATCAAAAGAAACACCCATAAATACTGTTGTTCAGTTGATCTAGTGGCTGAATTCTCCATAGATCCATATTATGATCTATTGTTTAGATGGGCTTAGTAATTGATTGGTCCTAAGCATATCTGTAGAGAGAGATCCTAATTGATCTTGGATCGGGTCTTGCCAATTTAAGCACATCATTTGGTTTTGCTAGGCCCAATTTTCTCTTGTAAGTCTATTGAAGTTAAAGGCTTAAGGAGTTTGAATCTTATTTTTTTATCATCATAAGCGATCTAACAGTTCTCATCGATTACCCGTCTCATCTATCCATCTCAAAATAATCCAATAGTTGAGAACTGAAGTCTATAAATAAAAAGGTCCTCTTTCTTATTTGCAACATGTGAAGCAATTGAAAGCTTTTAAGAAGCATTGGCACTTTACCAAAATTACTCTAAAAAGAAACAAGACATCAAATCAATAGAAAAACAAGTTAAGAATGAGCAAAAACACTCAAGGATCCACTATTACATGCATGTTCTAACAAAACAAGTTTTTATGCTTCTCTACCCACACCTCTCATAGACAACATCCTCCACGTGTTATTAGCTCGAGAATTCTCTAGTTGATTTTCATGTATATTACACATAAGCAATCGTTTATAACAACCTTACCATACAAGGCTAGAGGTTTGCTGTTTTTCACTACCTCTAATGAAGCAATTAGTCATTATTTATTTCCTTTGTTTTACTTTATTTGGTCCCATATAGGGTAGACCTACATAACAGAAAATAATGATTTAATCATAACCTTAGCAACCAAGCATACTAATTAACAGCTTATTAGTGGAATGCTTTGAAAATAAAACGCTTAAGTTGCTCAATAGCTCCATTGACTCTCTTCAACCTTACTTCAACTAGACCCAGTACTTCATGTGGAATTTTTTTGAAATCAATGTTTTCACACATCTGGGCATTGAACCCCTATTACATAGAATATCATGTTTAATATAAAGAGATGACCTATAATTGAATGGAATATAAGGAAGATCAATTCAATCATATTTTTAAAAAAGGTTTTGGAACCAATTGTTTCATTCTAAGTATTCTTGGTTGTAATTTAGTTGAAATGGAATGAAGTGTATATATAGTTATACTTGTAAAAAATGCCCTTAATTTGTTGATGGATAACTAAATTAATGAATACAATAGACATACAACATCATATTTATATTTTCATATGTTTTTAAATATTTTAATATAATATATTGCTCCGTATATTTTGATATAATATATCATCACAAAGCATTATAACATAATATATACACATATAAGTATATTTGGTTACATATGTTTTGATATTTTAATATTATGCAATTAGGGTACTTATGTGTAATATATAGATATAATATTTATAATTTGTATAGTTGGTATAATATCTATTGGATATGCATATAATATATACATATAAATTAACTATAGTAATTCCATTCAATATATAAATATAATATTTATAATCTCATATATTTAGTATAAAATCTATCGTAAGTACACATATGAACATATGTACATAGATGCATATACGTATTTACATACATACATACATATATATAGCATTAAAAAGGTAATTTCATATAAGGAAAGAGGAACAAATTGCAATGTCTCTATAAACCTAGAATTGAAACTTGTTTAAAGTCGAAATTGTTAATTTCAAAGAATTACAATTTCGGATATGAAAGGCTGTTTTCAAACATAAGAAACGGAATAGAACCAACTTTGATCAGATCCATTCCCACATACACCATAAGAATCTCTCTCATCGTGTAAAGCAACAACATATTAAGCAAAAGCTTTTGATAGAGAAATTAGTAAGAAAATGTACCAATAATTATTTTATGAGCCCTTGACAACCTTTTGCTCTTCATCCTGCAAGGGAAATACTCGATGTCCATATCAATCTATTATTGATGACCATAGAATATTGTGATATCACAAAGTAAACACTAAGTGAGGAAATACCCTTATTAGAGCAGTTAGTTTGAATGATAGATCAATAAGCTATTAGGAGTAGTTAATTATAAAATAAAATGTAAAATTAATAGGTAATGATGATATTTACAATCTCAGAAGTCACTAGAAGTGTAAATGGATTGACATTTACTATATGTATAAGATTATGAGCAACTTACATAGATAAATAGAATAGTCCAACGCTAGGCTTCTAGCTAGTAATGATTTCAATTGTTTAATGTTAAATTTATATGTTTAGAGTTATTTTCATATGAATTCATTGATATGTAAGTGAATACAAAGAAAAATAGACACTTCTAATAAATCAAGTGAAATGATGAGTGAGAAATGAAAACATGAAGGATTTTGACAAAAACAAGGTGCTTTGAAATAGTATAGCAAAGACAATCGAGGAAAGGTAGACGTAAGCTCTCTCCTGTTATAACGTGGAACTTAGATTGAAGAGGCTTGGACATTTGGACAAAGTCCGCGTCTCGTCGCTCAATACCTGAACTTCTGGAATCCATTCAAAGCACTCTTAATGAATTCTACGTTGAGTTAAATCGTCTAAACTAAATCCAATTAATCGCCACTAATTTCTAATTTTTGACTTTGTATAAGTGATGCATTATGCAATTTTATCCCTCTACAATAATATTTCATCGAGAATAAATAGACAATGAAAAAGCCGTTCATCGAAGTAAATATACTATTCTTATCTTTCCAAATCTACTTTCCTTTCAAATTCCGAAGAAAAACTATTTCTTAATCCCTTTTCACTTCTATTCCATCAAAATAAAAGTCTTAATATTATTATTATTTTTTTATAATTCTAATATACCTTCTATCAAGGAAAATAAATTACAACTTCTCCTCAATAAATTCAAGATAATTAATAAATTAGAGAAAATTATAAATAGGCTTCTTAAATTATTAATTAGTTAGCATAACTTCATCCCATTATAACTCTTAAAAAAGTCCTTAAAAAAGGAAATAACTGAGCTTCTGATATCGTAATTCAGAATAAAATAAAGAGTAGACAAAGAAAAGCGAGGGTGTAGTCCATATGTACCCGCAGCCGCCCTTGCAGAAGCAGATAATCTTCCCGTTGTCAAACCCACAACGTCCATCCCGATTCTGACACGCACTGCACTCCTCCAGCGTAGTTGTGTTCCAGGTCAGAGGAAACCCATTATTCAACATGTCCATGAGCAGTGCCTCTTTCTTATCGGTTTTACTAAGATTAAATTTGAACCAAGCCGATATGGCATCTGACGCCGGCACATCCACGACCCGACAACGTTTGTCCAGTTCATTATCTTGGGGAAAATTATTACTCCTTGTTGTCCCTTGACTCTGGGGCAACCAGAGATAAACTTTATCTCCATCCGCACAAGTCTTATTGAACACAACCATGTCTAGAATCTTTGGGGTTAAAACCACCTCGTGAGCACAAACAAAGAACGTAAAGTTGGAGTTCCATGAAGGCAGACTCAGATTGGTAATCTTGGAATGATATGAGAGTGTGAGGTTTCGGAGAGAAGTGCATGAGTTGGCTTTTAGGTCGCTGATGAGTTGGGTGTTGGTGAGAGTGATTATATGAGTATCGTTTTGATTATAAAAGGACTTGACGCGAAAAGATGAACCGGAGATCGGTTCGAACGTCGGTTGTTTGGACTGGTCACATCCAATCATGTAGTGAGGGAGACCACAGTCAAAATTTCGAGTACCGAAAGTGGCAGCGTCCGAAAATGGGAAGGTAAATTCGATGTCACCGCAGCTGAAGGGAGCACAAAAATCGTAGTATGCATCGTCGGTATAGTCTCGGGCGCCGCTCAAGGAAGGGAACGCCCAGAGGAGTACCAGTAAATGACCTATTTCTTGCCGTTGCAGTGCAGCCATCTCCTCCTATGTTGTGTAATTTTGTCTCGGTCGAATTATTGCTTGCGAGATATCATTTTTGTTAGGACAGAACTTAATTGTCCCTTTGACGGTGTTGGTCGAACCGTCCAGCCAATCATAAAAGCAAGAGGTTGGAGGTTTTTTCCGACTCAACGGCTATAATGTGAAATCCTTCGCCAGGAGCCACTCCTTTCTTAGTCAAAGCAAAAGGTTAGATAGTCCGATTAGTTGATTATTCTCACTTTGAATGGCAGATACAATAACGAGTATAATAAAGTTAAAAAAGAAAATAATTTGCAATTGCTTGTCGGTGGGAATTTTGTAGGAAAAAAAAAAAATTGTTTTATCATGAAGACATGGCTTTACATTAGATATACATCATCTAATCTACAACATCCATAGCTGACCATTTCTTTATCATTAGGAAATTACAGCTTTTGATATATCATTATCCAATAAATTTAATAGCTAGTTTGGCAAAGGGTCAAGTGTCTTTTGTATCTTTTTTTTTTCGACCACTTGGAATTTAACCGCCCATTTATGCTCTTGTAATCCGCCATATTCCACAACAAGATGATATTGCAGAGCGTAAAAACCGCACATTGTGGAGATGGCTAGATGCATACTTATTGGAAGCAGTTTATATATTAAATAGATCTCCTACAAAAGTAATTTTGAATAAAACTCTACCAAGCTTGATATAAGCTAAAACTTGAAGTTAATCTATTGAAGATTTTTTAATGTGTTGCATATTCTCTTATTCCTTCTCAAAAGAGAGAAAATTTTGACGAGAAAGATGAAAAATATATTTTTACTTGTAATAGTGATGAATCTAAAGGATGTCGTCTTATTAATCCAAAGACGAATGAATTGATTATTTCAAGAGATATTATTATTTATGAAAATGGAACATGAGATTAGAAAGAGAAAGCCTCAATTATTCAAAGAATTTTACCTCTAGGATTTGATATCATATAACCAAATCCTCAATTAAGTTCGGGTCCAAATTCTCCTAATGTTTTTAGTTCACCAGTTGATCTAAACACATCAATACCAATGCATGCACAAGAATTTTATCTAGAGTCAGAAAATCCAATCAAGAAGGTATGCTCATTAAGTGACATTTGTGAATCATGTGAATTTACATTTTTTACATATGAACCACAAAATTATAAAGAAACTGCAGAAGAAAAAATATCAATCAAAGCCGTGGATGAAAGAATAGCAACTATTGAGAAAAACAATAGTTGAAAGCTTGTTGATCTTTTAGAAGATAAAGAAGTTATTGGATTGTAGTAGGTCTATAAGACCAAATGTAAAAAAGGGGCTCAATTCATAAACATAAAACTTGTCTTGTAGCTAAGAGATATTCACAACAACATGGTATTGATTTTAATGAAACTTTTGCTCCAATTGCACATATGGGAACTATCAAAATAGTTCTTACTTTAGCAACACAATTCAAATTACTAATTTTTGTCGAATGTTAAATTGGCATTCTTATTGGAGAAGTGCAAGAGGAGGTTTTTGTGGAACAGGCTGAAGGATATATCATCAAAGGCTAAAAAGATAAAGTTTATCTCTTACATAAGGCGTTAAATGGATTAAAGTAAGCACCTTGTTATGGAATAGTAAAAATAGATAGTTATTTTTTAGAAAAATGGATTTTAAAAGAGTTAAAGTGAACCTTCACTTTACATTAAAAAGAAAGGTACACATGATTTCCTTATTATTTGTCTATATGTAGATGACCTTATTTATATAGGTATGAGTCAGCCAATGTTGGATAAATTTAAAAAAGTAATGATGAAAGAATATGAGATGATAGATTTAGGCTATATGGAATATTTTCTTTCAAATGAGTAACTATAAGTTGATTGCTACCCCGCTTGCAACAAACAAGAAATTGCATTCAAAAGATGGAGCACCAAAAGCTAATACAAAAATGTTTAGAAGTTTAGTCAGGTCATTGATTTACCTAACAAATACAAGATCAGATATTGTTTACCTAATTAGTTTGATTTCCAGATATATGTAGAATCTGAGCAAATTACATTATGCAATAGATAGGAGGATATTATGATATTTAGAAACCACCTAAAGTTATGGCATTCATTATACAAAACAGAAAGATATCAAGTTTGTTAGATATAAAGATAGTGATTGGGCAGGAAGCGTTGATGATCCAAACAACACATGGATATGTATTTAGTATGGGATCAAATATTATATCTTGATCATCAAAGAATCAAAAGATGGTATCATTATCTTCATCTGAAGTTAAGTATATAGCTACCACAGATGTAACGTATAAAGCAGTTTAGTTAAGAAGAATTTTGTGAAATTTAAATCAAAGCCAAGAAGCCCCTATAATTATTCATTGTGATAATACGTCAACTCTTGCTGTAACAAAAAATTCAATGTTTCATGGAAAGACAAAGCACATCGAGTTACAATATCATTATATAAGGAACTTGGTACAAGAGGTTAAAACTCAACTTGAATTTATTAACACAAAGAAGTAACTTGGGGATGTATTTACCAAAACTATGATTATAGAAAAATTTGAGCAATTCAAAAGATACTTTAAAATTGCAAATTAAGATGAGGTGTTAAAAAAGAAAATAATTTGCAATTGCTTATTAAAAGTTGCTGACGGTGGAAATTTTGTAGAAAAAAAAAAGAATATTTCATCATGAAGCAAACACGGCCTTATATTAGATATACATCATCTAATCTACAAAGTCTATAGCTGGATCATTTCTTCATCGTTAGGAAATTACAACTTTTGATATATCAGTATCCAATAAATTTACTAGCTAGCTGGCAAAGGATCAAGTCTCTTTTGTATCCTTTTTCCACCGTTTGGAATTTAACTGTCCATGTATTGACGATCATTTGAAAGACCCCGTTAACCGGACCAATTCAATTCAATTTCCTACAAGATCTTGCTAAGTTTTTGTGTTGGAATGTTTTATTTTATTTTATTTTAAAGAATCCACCAACTTATTAAAAAATAAATTTAGATTTAAAAAAAAATATAAAAAGTTTTCAACTTTTAGATTTTAAAAAAATGAATAATTCCATTAGTTTATAAATAAATATAAATTATATTTTATTATTTTTATTAACCTCAGTTCGGTACTCTCCGTCTTTTATCCTCTTCCTATTTTCTGAATCAACCTTGCGGTCGAAACTGACTATATTCTTACCTTTACATATACAAGCCCATTATTCCTATGTCATATTTTTAAAGGGAGGATCACCCATCAATCGGACTACCGCAAATTTTATTCGCCGCTATGCTCAATCATAGAACCCTTTTCATATTATTAGGCAATGGCATATTTTTCTATGGGAATAGTGTGTGAAGACAACAACTTGGGTCGACCAGTCAGCGGAGAAAAGTAAAACAAGAGTGCTTAAATCTTCTCACCTGCTTATTACGTGACCTGGAATTGCGTTCCCAACATATTTTAATATTACGTTTTTTCTTTAGAATTTTTCTTGAATTCTTTCTAGAGAATTTTAGCACTCTTCCTTTACTTTTCTTCGCTGACTGGTCGACCCAAGTTGGTGTCTTCGCAAACTATTCCCATAGATAAATATGCCTTTGCCTAATTATAGGAAAAAGGTTCTATCATTGAGCATACCGGCGAATGAAATTTGGGGTAGTCCGATTGATGGGTGATCCTCCCTTTAAAAATATGAAATAGGAATAATGGGCTTGTATATGTAAAAGTAAGAATATAGTCAGTTTCGACCGCAAGGTTGATTCAGAAAATAAGAAGAGGATAAAGAACGAAAAGTATCGAACTTAGGTTAATAAAAATAATAAAATATAATTTATATTTATTTCCAAACTAATGGAATTATTCATTTTTCTAAAATCTAAAAGTTGAAAAACTTTTCATTTTTTATTTTTTATTTTCTATCTATTAAATCGCTTTTCCATCTTGAAATATTGTTAGTATTAGTATTGGTCTCTTAATAAGATAAATCATGTTATAATCCCCTTTGGCTAAATTGTAGTATAGTTGAAAGAGTTAAAAATAAAAAAGATGCTGTTAATAGAGGTAAATTTGCCTTAGCAGTTGAAACTTTAATTTGATAGTAAATATGGCACACAATAAGTCAGATAATTGATTGTAAATTGGCTGTAAAATTGATACAATAAATATGACATTGTACTATGTTTGAATATAATAATTTTAGAATAACAATTAAATTTTATTAATTGAATGAATCAATTTACTACAATTTTCATTTGTGGATTAGCACAGCAATGACAATACTAAGTGATCAAAGTTATAAAGATGGAAAAAAAATATAAAGGAACGGTATAATATTGAAGTCACTTGACTTTTTCGGACATCTCAAATTTTTCGTAGCTCCCATCAACTTTCTAGAGGACTAAAGTTTTAGCTTATTCAAGCAAACTCTTATATATCCTCCAAATTAATCTTATATACTCCGTTCGGGTGAAACCTACTTCACCTAATGTCAAGCCTAGAAAAATAAAAATAAAAGGGATAAATCAAATAGAATAAAGTTAAAAGAATATAGTTAGTGTGCCTTGTTATTAACTAATACCTATAAAGGCATTTTAGTCAATATAATGAAAAAGTTAGGCAAGCCCTCCCTCTTCTCTTAATAGAAGCTTAAAAGGCTACAACCTTAACCCTTACCCTTACCCTTACCCTAATCCCTTTTTCTCTCTTTTGCAGAATTCTCTCAAATCACAAAGTATTACAATTAGAACTAGATTCTGCAATCTAAAGGTATGGGATTTCACTATAGAATGAAGGAAGGCGCAATAGAACTAAGGGATTAAGGTGAATTCCTAATCTTTCCTCTTAGAATTTTGCTTTTCCAAGGGATAGTGTTAAACCTTAAGAGAAATTTTATTATGTAATGTCATGGACACAATTTGTATGTTAGAGTCGTTCGATTTGGAGACAAGTAAGTATAATCTATCCTTGGTTTCATTTTAATTTGGTTTTGTAGCTTAGTTAGAATAGGTTTGATGACTGCGTATCAAGGAAGTATTGTGTTGATTTGGAGTAGTGTGACTAAAGGTAATAGCTTAATTCAATTGTTATGGAGAGAGTTAATGGATCGTTAAAGCATGAGATGTTGTTAGAACTATTAGGAGTGGCATTCGGAAGAAAGAATTCAATTCGAAGGAATCATGGTCAAAGATCACAGGCATGATCTTCATCATGATCCTCCGTAGAGTCTTATGTTGAGTTTTGGGCATGAAGAATAAGGGCAAAATTTTAGTCAAGAGGATCACTGTTAAGGTTCACGACCGCAATCTAAGCCGTGTTTATTCTATATTGCAAGAAGGGGAACACGATCAAGGTTTACGATCGTGATTCCTGATCATGGACATGTATCTTTCTCCCTTCTTTCTTTTCCTTTTATCCTATCCTTTTAAACCATAACCTAATCTATTTTGAACTTTCTTAAGGTTCTAAATTGGTTCTAAAAACATAGATAATAATGATTTTGAACTCAAGAGTTAAGTGAAAAATAGGGGAATCAAGTTAAGATACGAAATCTTAGAAGATGGTTTTTAAATGTTATTTTATAATGTACATCAAGTGTTAACCTTGGGCAAACTGGCATATAAACAAGTAACAATACTAGTTGTTCACAAGACACAAGCACGAGATACATACTTATTTATTATGCTTGACTAGATTAGTTGATATATCAGAATAAATTCAAACTTGGACTCATTAACTTCTATGTTACTTGTGTTTAGTTTCCACCTCTATTGGTAGGGTCCAATTAGGTTAGTGAAGCACTTGATGATGGTACGCAACTCGCTTAATGGGTATTCTACATTGAGATGACCCAATTAGATTTTTGGAAGGGTTATTTAGGCAATAAATAGAACTTACACCAATACTATTATATATAAATATATATAGAGTGTTTAGAAGTCATGAGTTATCTCATGTCTTGGGGCATAAAAACTGTGCTATTTGCTAACTAATAAATAAGATAACTAAATCGTACTTATTGCATTAGTTTATTTATGCTCACATGTGAACTCTAACTATGTGTGTAACTGATCTGCGTGCAACAACTAAGTGCACCTAATCAAGTTATAATATAGTTAAAACAGATGTGAGTCCGAGTGTTGATTCTACGAGGAACCATACATGTGAGAACCTTAGATTACTAGTAATTTACCCTAAATCACCAATTATCTAACTTAACAATATAGGATAGTTTTTATTGAAAGGAAAGTTAAATAAGGAACAAAAAGCAATAAAATAAATAAGAACAATTAAAATAAACAAAGCTCAAATTAAAGTAATAAACAGTATTCATTAAATTAGTGGAGTACATGATCCTTAGTAAATTGTTGTTATTAACTACCTAGTTCTATATAACTTCCAATCTCAATCATACTTTAGACCATAAAAATGCCTAATCTGAATTAGTCAAGCTCGCACCTCTAGCTAATTTTTAACCATAGGACCACTCTACCCAAATCGCTTTTGAATAGAGTATCATAAAATCGCACTAAGACATTAGATCCTGCTATTAGGTTACCCGCTACTAAGTTATCCTAATCTTGAAGAACCAAACTACCAAATGTTTTAGTCAACTCTAATTCCCTCCAATTACATGGTTCTATTTACTGAAGCACTTGCATACTCAATAGAAAACTCAAGCATCAAATTAATAACCTCGGTAAATACTAATTTGGTAACAATAGGAATAGTATAATTAGATCTTGAGAGATAATATCATAGATTGAATAAAAGAAAGTGTTACAATAGAAATTAGGGTTCAATAAAAAGTCGCTAAGAATAATCAAAATATCGACATAATGAAAGTAAAAGAAGAATGAATATGAGAAACTCCCAATATAATCTTATTCTATAGCTTTACTCAAGGGGGCTCCCTCTATAAGCATAAGACTTTGTATCTATTTATGAGAATGGAAACTAAATTTACGAAGAAAACCTAATAAAAATAAAAGATTCATAATCCTTACATATCCACGGGCGTAAAGTTTGGCCATGGACTTATACTTGGTCTAAAATTTTCAAAATTCCATAGAAATTGATGATAGAGAATACATGGCCGTAATCTTTAACCACATTCTTTACTGAACCTTGCTTCTAGCTTAAAATCCTTTTGCTCTAAATCCTCAATTAATACTTTTGTTCAAATATGCTTCAAAACTTAATAAAAGTCTTCAAAAGTTCATGAAATGTGTTTGAAGTCTCTAAAAATAAAAATTAAATAAATTAAGCTCTAAATCACTATGAAATTAGCTAAATTAATATATAAAATTGCACAAAATTACTGTAGAATATGTATGCTCATTTCATGTTATCAAATACCCCTATAATTAAGCTTTTACTTATTCTTAAGAAAAAAATCACAACAAAGGCAAAACATCTTAAGGATAAGGCAATTAAAAGTCATTCTTCATAAAAGTACGCCCTTAAGGACAAATAGCTTCACCTAAAAATTTTTAAAATTACCATTTTTTCTTAACTTGACAATGGGCTTAGAACACTTAAATAATAACTCCTTAAGAACCATTGAATTTCAATAAACAATGCCAATAATTCAAAGGTGGCTTTTTTACTTAAACAAAAACTAAATTAAAGATTAAAATAAACATCAACGAACTAAGAAAAAGTTATATAAATTTCACCTTTCTAACTCGAGAGGAAGGAAATCTTCCCTAATCTAATTTTATTTTGAAAACCTAAACTAGATGCATTTTATGTCAATTCTCCTCTGATTGTCTCTTTACTTCTTTCAATTTTCATTAGAAAGCTTTTTAAGTTCAAAATTATTTCTTCATCGAAGGTAATTAGTATTGGATAAAAAAAAACTCACTCTGCTAATAAACTAAAGTCAATTCATACCAATTTAGCCCTTTTATCCATTTAGTAATTGTCAGTAAGAAGGCATCTCACTCTTCTGAGGGACTAACGCTAATCCTTAACAATTAATTTCCTTTTTCCAAATTGGTAACAAGAAAAAAATTTTATCTTCTAAAAGACTAAGATCGATCCTTACCAATTCTTTCTTAATCCAATTATATCTCTAATTACTTTGATTTTTTAAAAGACTTTTAAGGATAGATCTCTTTTGTTCATCTAATCTAAAAATTTTGAAAATGAAGGATAAATAACTATACTTTAGTATTAATTTTAGAAATCAAAATAACTAGTTCTTAACATATCTATATCTATCCTAATTCCAAGTCTAAGTCTACACCTAAGCAACAAGGAACTTCGAATCATAGAAATTTAATTACTCAAATTCAACAAAGTGTAGTAAAGTCATGAAAGCTTTTGGGCATATCAAAAAAAAAAAATTGCTTACTTAGTATATAAAGGATGTAAATTTTTAGGCTTTCTAATTCAAGAAAAATTCAAAAGCTTAAGTGTATTTTTAAATTATTAACATACATAATCTATCATTCTCCCCCCCCCCACAAGAAAGTTGTACATTGTCCTCAATCCTCAATCTACATTATAACAATACAAATCAATATAATATGAGAGAAAAAGAAAAGAAAAGAATTGGGGCTTCCTTGATTTTTTGCATTGATCTTTGAAAAATTCTCAAGTCTAGGATTTGATTCCATTGATGCGATTAAGTATACAGTTTTCTTTGTATCTACTAAAACAAACTAATTAAAAAGAAGGACAAGAAGAAGAAGAAGAAGTTAACTGTCACGCCCCGAAGCAGTAGAGTCGTAACAGCCCCGCCGTGTAAACCATCCTAAGATAGAAGTTGGCTTGACAACCGCTATCTTAGACCTGATATACACAAGGCATCCATAACTAACCCGCTTTGAAGTAAACAGTTTGTAATTTAAATAAATCATTTACCTAAGAAAGTGAGGAAATATATATATACACTATAATTCAATTATTGCAATTAAAGTTTACAATAATTTTCCGTAACATATTTCCTAGCTATACATTATTCAGAAATGAAAAGTAATAAAATATGTGTTGATTTTTCAATGTTTTTCCTCACTCCCCAGGATCTAGTAGTTGTCTGTTAGCTTCAAAGTAGTTATTTACCGCTTCTTAGCCAGCACCTACACGACGTCTATAGGAATGTGAGCAACCATAGCTTAGTAAGTTGGGATGGAGGACTTAAAACTATATCATAAATACAACAAGGTTTTCAATCAACTTATTAGGTGCAATGCATGTGCAAGTAAATGTCATCGTACGACGTTGTCCGGCCCGTTGTGAAATTAGAGAAATTGCACCTGCTCTAATCCGAGTTGAGGAGTTACCATTAATGCAACAGCTCACGACCAAACTCAGGCTTGTGCAATAGAGACCTCGCTCCTCCCGCGACTACCTTCGAACCACTAACTTCACCCTCGCCGCGACCTCCTCTCCTGTTACTTAGTTCGGCTAAGGATGAAGAAGGGACCAATTGCAATCCTGCGCTATCCCTTTTGAAGGGGTCGATATTTAGCCGGAGAGTCTTAAGTTCCCTTAACGGGTTGCCATGCATATCTGATTATGATTAATGGTCATATATTTGATTAAGTCTAGTTTAGGGTGATCAATCATTTCATATAAATCATACAATACGTGCCAGAGCAACAAACAGAATCATAGCATCACTCATAATCAATCACAGCATCACTCATAATCAATCACATGCACACATTCAACTATCTAACAAGCACAACCAAGCATAATCTTAAGCCTCCAAAATATAGCATCGTATTAATCTCAGCTTACCTCGACTCCTCGCTCACTCACTCGAGGTCCGACTTACTCAGGCCATCGCCGATCATCTCTATAACACAAACGTGGTTTCAGTTTTTCATATAACTATTATAGGTTCATTTTATCCTATAACGCTTATTGTTATGTTTTGTTTAGGGTTTAATATGCCTAATTATCTAGGTCTTAAGTCTTTTATAATTATTCTAGATTTGGGGTTAGGTTCAAGTTCGGTTTCCGTATCAATTTCTAAATTAGGTTTTAATTCAATTTCTAAGTCCTAAACATGCTCGAATCCTAATGTGAAATTAATCACATTAAGCTAAAGTGTTCAAATATCCTATTGAGTCTTAATTTAGTATTTTAAACTATTTGATACACGCTAACCCTAATTGGGGTATCGGATTTATTCCCGATGTGAGAAAATCTTACATTTTGAGACATTTACTTAAAATTAAATGTTATTTTAGATTTATTATTTTCTTGATTTCTACTATAATATTATTTAAATAACCCTAATTTTTTAGATTTATTAATTTTCAATTTCACATATTACTAATTTCTTACATTAACTACCTAATTTCCTAAATTAACCATACTTAATACTCTAAAGACTAGGTTAGGTTTCTACATCAGAGATTAGCATCCCTAAACATCTAATTACTATCTAAATCAGTAATTAGTATCTTAATCACCTAATTAATCCAAAATCACTCAATTTTTCCATCATTTTAGAACTAAAAATTAACTTAAAAATTTCAAAAATTAATTTTTAAAAAATGGCTTCATAGCACTGTTCTATATCACATAAGCATTCTATAGAAAAAAATTGAGCTCCAAACTACACTCCTAAGCCTATTTATTTCTCGTTCTAATCATGCTCAATTTTGATCAATTTGTTAAGGACCCTATATTTTCAGACCTAAGTAAACAAAATCATTATTTTTCCCTAAATCTACATACAATAAAACCTCAGAATAACAAGTTTCATAATTTTCTGGGCAAAATAACTAATTTTACAAAATTATTCAAAATCGAGGCAAAGGAGAGACTCACCGGTCTGGGTGTCTCCAGCCACCTCCGGCCACCGTGGCCTTGTCGACCGGCCTGGGTACTGCCACCACCATGTGGTGGTGGTGGTCGTCCACTCCCAACTGCCAGTCAAGTCTGAGTTCTCCTTTGTGGCCCTAACTGCACAGTTTTCTTTTCTTTTTTTTGTTTTCTAGATTTTCTCTTAAATTTTTTAATCTCTCAATTTTTCTCTGATTCCTCACTGCCCAAGTGAAATTTTGAAATTTTTTCCCTATTTATAGATAATTTTGGTAATTAATATGCATTAATTAGATATGACTTTGCCCAATTTTCTTGATTTTTGGCTTTTGTGTTGTCTAATTATAATTGGTTAATTTTTATTTTACAGATCTTAACCTTCCACGACCAAATTTGAATCATTCTATCCCCTTCTGATTTTTCCATGATTAATTTATAATTTTCTTTAATTATTTACTTAGTTTTTGGCCAATTTAGGTAATTTCACGTATTTTTATCTACACGTAAATACATGTGGGGTACATATGAACATTTCTAATTATTATTTTGGTTATTCTAGAATTTTTAATATACATATAATCTATCTCTAGTAATTTATTAGTTATTAGATTACACTTTTCGCCTTTTCGGTAATTAGTACTTATTATGCTTAAAATTTAAAAATTTTATAATCTCCTATTTTATTACTTATTTTCTTAAATTCAAGTTTACGGGGTCATTTTTATTAATATTTCTAACTTTACTTTATAATTTAGGTTCGATCGAGTCTTTCAACTGATCAAAACCTCGAATGGTTAGTCGTGGGGCTTACATTAACTAGAAAAAATAAACTTAGTAAAAATACTACTACTAATTCAAGTATAAAAATATCAACACCCTATAGAACTTACAAACCATAAAAAGTCAAACAGCTATCTAAGGAAAAAAGCAATAGTAAATAATTTAGTCGAGTATAGTCATCCAAATATGAAAAATAAAACCAAATCTTTTGAAAATAAAAAAAAAATGCAAAGGAAAATCACCGGTCCATGTCTTCATCCTCATCATCCCCCCCATCCTCATCCTCGTCCTCGTCCTCAATCTCCTCTTCTATGGTCTCCTCATTTAAGTCAGGAGCTAGCATTAGTGGTCACGGTGGTGGTTAGATAACATGGCGAGTAAGGAGCACGTCCATCTTAGCCTCATTACGATCTACTTTGTATGACAAAGTCTTTTGTCTCTTTGATATTTTCCTCTTCATCCTCTTAATCTTACCGAATATTGAAAAGGATGATCCATGTCCGAACTGAGATGATGAAGATGTAGCCTCTCCATATGGTTAATAGAGTAGATCCTCAAGTGGTAGAGGGAGTCTTATGGCCTTAATTGGCTCGTAGCTCCATGGAGCAAGAGGCTCCAGTACCTATATACGCAAGAGATCATGAAAAGAAAGAGTATTCCTTACCAGCTTGGTGACGAAGGGACCTACAAAAATGAAACCCGAACGACTCTCAATAGCCTTGTTCCTATGAAAGAAGGCTATCTTATCACCCAAATTTATAGGGGTATAGTTCAGCTATCCTATGGAAATATAAAATATCTCTTTCATTCACTACTCCTTCATTATTCTTTCTCCTCATAAATCTCCTAGCCAATACATAATGAATCAATTTGATAGTTATATCTCTCAACTTAGAGGCTTTAAACCTCCCTAAGTCGTAAGCTCCTCGTCCATTAATCAAATTTTGCACATACATGATACTCAAAAACTCCCTATGGCATGCTCACAAATGGCATGATCACATCGTAACCATTATACTTAAAAAACAAAGTATTCTATCTACCATTCTCAATAGTATCATATGCTAACTTCAGGGTGCTAAGTACTTCTAATGTTAATTCTTTGTAAACCAGCTCGTTGGTTGCCAATAGTTGATCTCGTCCACCAAATTTAATCAACTTTCTAAGTCTAACATCATAGCTAGCTTGAACAAATGGTTCCCAACTCAAGTATGAGTTTTGGCAAGACTTCTTCTTTGATAACCAGGTATACTTCCTCATTTGCCTAGATTCCTGAAATGTCAATAAGTGATGTGTAGGAGTAGCACTTAAAGGATTTTTGCAAGCGGCATGCTTAACTCTCGACATATTTTTGAAATCAAAAATAAAGGAAAGATTTCAACTTTGATTAAAAAAACCTCATGCTACATAAAAAATTATTAATTCGCTAATCTAGCAAGATACAAAAGTAATTGCTAGTTTATTATTAATTCATTCAATAAAGCATGATATAGAATATTGAATTAGTAATAGATCATATAATGAAATGCTTACTTTTCTAAAATCGTGGATTAATAAAATTATAGGATTAGTTTGAGATTAAATCCTATTTCTATTAACAATTTTTATTAATAAAAATTTTAGCATTCAATATAAAATTATGGGAAAAAATTGTTTTCTAAAATTTCTATCAATCTATCTCATGTGCAATTGTGTTAACAAAAAGTTCCATATTCCTAACATGAATATTATAGCATATTGAAATAGATTTGCATTAACAATTCAATCAAAATTGAAAAATTAGTGAGATTTTATGGATGATTTCAATTGCACACAAATTCAATTAAAAGTAAGTTTTTCGTTATTTTTAACATGAGTTTATAAATCATATGCCAACACAACAATCACCAAGCCAATCCCATCACTTTCCCCCCTTCTTCTTCAACATGTCATCACAACTCCCATGTTCTTCATGATTTCAATCTCTAGCAATAAAGTATTTTTCAAGTGATTTCAAGTAAATAATATGATTTATTGCATTATCTTTCCTAAATCACTCTTGGAAACTAAAATTTCTACACATGCAAACTACATTATTTTTCATCAAACCCTAAGTAAAAATCTAATTTTTATTCAAAATAACAACAAATCTAAGAAAATAACTAGATAAAAATGAAGCAAGTACCTTAAATTTGTTATATAACAAGCTAGATCTTGAAGATTTATGAAGTTTTAAAGCGTGTGTAATGAGAGGATTAAGAGAAAAGTGAAGTTTTAGAGAAAAAATGAGAGTTTAGAATGAAATAAAATGCTTTTACCCATGATGTAGTAGTAGAGGTTGGTTGTGGTCCTTGCCTTTACCTCAATATTACTAACCTAGCATTACCACTGTTAAGGATCACAAGTGTGATCTTGATTATAGACCTCTTTTCCAAGAGGATCATGGTCCAAGTCTATAGGCGTAAACTTTGATAGTGAGCTTCCTCTGATTCTTGAATTGATAACACTTTGATTGCCTTTAACTCAATTTTATAAAATTGCTCGAAAAAATTCAAATCTAAAGTACATTAAAGCACAATAGTAGTTCAATTCGATGGCAACTTCAATGTTACTATTGTATGAATAAATTTCAATAAATGTTTGTGATGAAATAAAAATTGTTCAAAGAAAAGAAAACATTAATTAATGTCTCAAGGACTGATACTCAAACTAACTAAGACAAGACAATAAAATAAATTAAATAAATAAGATAATAATTGAAATTAAAAATCAAACTTAGGTTGCCTCCTAAGAGCATTGTTGTTTAATGTCATTGGCTTGATGGTTGACTCCTTCCTTCAATTCAATTCCTTAGTTAATAACTACAACATTCCAAAAATTATAAACACGTTAATAAACAAAAATACTCAAAGGAACTATAGGGAAGATTTAATGCAAGCATGTTGAAATAACTAGAAAACTAAGGTTATTGCTAATATTCTAGTTAGGTTACTCTAGTAGCATCACAATAATAGCGCTAAAAACTTGATCCATGTACAGTAGACAAGTATACCTAGTTAAGTTATAGTGTAATTAAAACAAATGTAAATCTAAATGTCAATCTCATAAGGAGCCATACATATAAGAACCTTAAATTACTAACAATTTACCCTAAATCACCAATTATCTAACTTAACTATGTAGGATAGTTTTGATTGAAGGGAAAGATAAATAAGGAACAAAAAAACAATAAAATAAATAAGAACAACTAAAATAAACAAGGTTAAATTAAAATAAATAAATAAAATTCATCAAATTGAAGGACTATATGATCCTTAAAATCATTGTTATTTACTATTTAGTTTTACGGAACTTTTAATTTCAATTATTATTTAGACCATGAAGATGTCTAAGCTAAATTAGTTGGGCTCGTACCTCTAGCTTATTCCTAACCCTGCTAAATCGCTTCTAAATAGATTATCATAGAATCACACTTAGACCTTAGATCCTACTATTAGATAACTTGCTGCTAGGTTGCCCTACTTCGGAAGAACCAAACTACTAAACATTTTACTTAGCTCTAATTCCCTCTAATTACACAAGTTTGTTCACCAAAGGATTTGCATAGTAGATGGAAAACTTGAACATCAAATTAATAACCCGAGTAAATACTAATTTAATAACAATAGGAATAGTTTAATTATATTTTCAAGGATAATATCATATACTAAATAAAAGAAAATGCTACAATAGAAACTATGGTTCAATAATGATTCACTAAGAATAATCAAAATATCGACATAATGAAAAAGAAGAATGAATATGAGTGTATCAATGTAGTAGCGAAAAAAGACAAAACTGAACATCTCACTAACATATAATTAGATAGAATTAGATTTATGCTATATTAATTGATTTAAAAAATGATTTTGTATTGAATCAAAAATAAGAGGCTGTATGTAATGTAATGGTTTGTAGGAGGGGTGGTTTGGAGTACAAAACCACCTCATTATGAAACAAAATCACTTATTAGAAAGGTAAAAACAAACAATCCAAATTAACATTGGTTTTCAACCAAAATCGTGTGCTCGGGTGTTGATTGCATTTTCAACCAAAATTGCTTGTTTGAACCAAAGGGCGTGCATAACCAACCTAAAGGCGATTTTGTTTTGAATTGATATCACCCTTTCAAGAGGCGATTTCATCTTAAATTAGATGAAATCACATCTTGAAGAGGCAATTTCAGTTTATTTTGAATATTCCTAAAAATATTTTCCCAAGAATGGTAATTTTGTAATTTTATTTTGCTTTTTTTTCGCGTTCCCCTTTTTGCTTCTACTTTAACTAATTTTTTTATGAGTTTTCAAGTGAAACTTTATCGAATGTCTAGTCATTTATGAATTATATTAATATATATCTTGCAAAATTAAATATCTATTACATGACCGAAGGTTGTATGTAGACCTCCATTTATTAATCTCCAAAAGATAGTTTAATTAGTATCGTATAAGAAATGCTTAGATCACAACTGTGTCTCACTTGTAGTCTCTTTCATCATTCTAAATGTTAAATCAATGTTTTAATCATAAAGGGTATTACTGAAAAGATTTTACAAGAGAAAAATTGAAAATTGAATACTTATGTTATATTTGATATACAAGAATGGTTTAGAATAAAATAAAATGCAGTTGATTGAAATGAAATAAGAAGCAAAATAAAATATCCTTTCTCATGTTTGGAAACATTCATGAAATTGAATGGAATGGAATAGAAGTATATTAAATTAAATTAAATTAAATATATATATAGTAATAATTGTCAAAAATATCAGTAAATATTAAATGTTAAAATTATATTAAAGGTCAAATAAGTAATTTAGTTAATAATAATTAATAAAAGAAGAATAAAATCGCTAATTCCATCTTCAAGAAGACAGAATCAAATTCCTCCCTCAAACCAGAATCATTGATTCCATGGAACAGCAATTTCGACTTTTAAATATGTTTCCAAATAAAGGAAAAGAGAATGAAATCCAGAATTAAATTCAGAATTATGGTTCTATTTTGGTTCATTTTTGCATATTAAACATACTATTACATACTTTATAAATGACGATAACCCTTAAGGTTAAGCAAAAATAAAAATAAAAAAGACTAAACTATAGATTCACTGAACTAAATTGAATTGAAAATTTCTTTTTTCGCTTTTTTTCTTTTCAAGTCGGTTTAGTTCACATCATAAGATAATCAACTAAGTGAACTAAATAGGTTGGTTTGAATTGACTCAAACCGATGATTATTTAAATATGTAAAAAAGACAAAGAATTGGCACAAGCAGTTTCTTTGTTATGTTTTGTTACTTCTTTAAGCATAGGAAACAAGGATCACCGTAGCCTGGTGAGTGCAGTCTACAATAGTTCTTGGGATTAAAGAATCAAAGTAGGTGATGCTTGAATGATAATAGGGTTGGTGAAGCTAATTCCAACCCTACTTCATTTTCGTGTCTCCGCTATAGCTCGTTAGCTTGGAGATGAAGAAGTAATTTTTGGACTTTCGGGTTTAGGTTCGTAATTTTGAGGCCATACACTGAACGGATTTCATAAAATTATTTCGCCTGTGGGCGTCATTGAGAACTTAACATAGGTGTACTAGCATCTCTAATTGCATTGCATTTCATAATATTCATCTAATGTTTGGATTACTAATCTCTTTTATTTTATACTTGGACTTGATCAGAATATTCGTGCTCTTTTAGGTAATTTTCTTCACCTGCAAAATATTAGCAAGTGCCTAAGAGGGCTTGTTTATAACCAAATTAAATAATTTTGCACTTTTTCTTGCACCCACTTTCTATAAAGTACTAAGGGCTCATTTAGTTTGGCTGAATGGAGTAAAGCGAGCATGGAATCATGATTATTTGGAAATATAATGAATATGTAATAAGTGATGAATAAATAATACGATGTTTAGATGGGTATAATTGATTTAACATTATTTTATTCACTTCATTAAAACCGTTAAGAAATAAGACACATGGCATGAATAAAAAGTTAAACACTCAAAATATCCTTTATAAAATGAATGATAAAATATAAAAAATACAAGGAACAGAAAAGAAAGAGCAACACCATCACAGCGTAATGCATTAAAACCCAACGTATTGAAGTAGGAATGGGGATGAATCCCAACGCATTGAAGAGGCGGGAATAAGTTTTCCGTGGAGTTGGGATTGCGAAGTGAAAAAAGACAATTGAACGATGGATTCCAGCTGTGTTCGGTAATAACAATGGAATGGACATTCCATTCCTCTAAACCGAACGAGCTGAAATTAAGTATTTAAAAAGGTAAATTTTCCTTTTAAGTGCTCACAAATTCCCTATTAGCATTGTTAATGGGCCACCTGTGGTTAAATATTTTAATAACTAAATATTTGTAATTGCATATCGAATTTATTACATCCACCACTTATTCTATGAGTCACCCTTCCACTTTTACTCTTCAAATGGATATTTATCACAATGTCTTTTTAAAAGATAACAGATTATGGAATCCTTTATTTATGCCATAAAATTTTGTTCGTTCAAATTATTATTGGCTAATCTAGTGCTGGCGAAATTGTAGGTTGATATTAATTATACATCTAAAACATTGTTTCAAATGACAATTAAAAAAATAAAGATTTTATAAAATATCCTATAGAATCGATAGATGATTTTAAAATACCAAAAGATATGTTGCAAACAAAAATACTTAGAAAACTATACTTTCAAGATAGAGTATGGATAATAGCTCATAATTTACCCCTCATATACCCACTTATCTTTGCTACAGGCATTATCATTAGACAATAATTATTTTGAAAAACAAGCAGCTTTGATTGTTTTTTCATTTGGATCATTTTCCTTTTATCTTTTCTATTTGAAATATAGATACTTCTATAATTGAGTCTTTCAATTATAATTTTTTTAATTAAGTCGACCACCTTTTTCTTAAAATGATTAGAAAATTTTCTTTCCATCACTCACAATTATATATATACACACATGTATAAATGGTACCGTTTTATGACAACTAAGATCAGTACATGATCAACAAGTATACGTTGTGTTAATTAGAAAATCCACGTAAAAAGATCTTACCAAAATTAGTAATGGACATGACAAGAGAACCTTTGTTGGCGTTTTGAAATATGGATGATTCAGATGGAGGAGTTATAAAGTGCAATTTTTCTTCGTTTCATATTTATTTTTTACTGAATCGATCTCGATCTGCTATCGATATCACTTTTGATTTACAGCATTTTAAATCTAAACCATTTCAGAAACTGTAAATGTTCAAATTTTAAATAATTAAAAATGAATGATGGAATAAAAGACAGAATTAGTCCCATAAAAATGAAAATAGAAATAGAGAAATACAAAGCAATACACAAGGGAGAGATCATTTAAAATTTTCTAATGGGAAATGGAATATGTAGACTATAACATGGCTTTTTCCGTCTTTCATCCTTTTTCTTCCCGCAATATCATGAAATAACTCGTCCTAGTATTCACTTCTCGCTAGTAAGGTCCGGCAGAATGCACGCAGTTCGTGTCAATCAGTCTGAGATTGATTAGGAGCAAGGATCTAATTCGTATGTACAAAATGCTTTTGCTCGATTGGTGAATTAAAATATGAAATAGTAACTGACTGGAAAGTCATAAATTAATCAATGACACATACTCGTGCCTGAGGTCTAGTGAACTTACATTCTCACAAAGGTTTGCTTAGAGCTGCTGGTAATGATTTGCTGTTGGATCTTTGCCATTTAACACCAACCGTGTGAGATTGATCGAGGAGGAAGTTCCAAACTCATCTCCTTGCTTTCGAGACTTTGCAGGTAGATGAAAATTGAAATCTCGATGGAGTCAGACATATACGGAACCCGCTTCATGCAATATCCCAGCATAGAAAAGCTGAAGGCAATGGATAGCTCGGAACCCGTCACCTTCTCATTAAGTTGCAAACTGGCTGCATTCTCAAAAGGCTGAATGCTATACGCTTCTTTTTTGGCCGGTAATTAAAGCAATCTCACCTGCAGTACAGTATATCCTTGATGATGCAGTTTCACGCATGCCTTCTTGGAGATAGTGCAACTTCATTCATGCTATCATTCGACATGTCATGCAGGGTAGTCTTCCGTGTAAAAACTCCTTGAATTTAGAGTGTCACAACAGTATTCTAATTGACCGAAGAATGCTAATTTAAGTCAATATAAGTCCCATCTAATGGTTGGTGAAAGGTTGACAACTTTATCTCTCTTCAGCACTAAATTTGTTCCAAGCCTCCTGGAAAAATCAAGACATTTCAAAGCATACGTAAAATTTAGTTGCGAGTGCAAAGAAATACCCTAAGAATTGAATGAAAAGACCCATCTTTCTTTTGGGGATAAAGTTCCCCTCCTTTTGACAACTTAGAGGTAAGATAATCCGCAATAAAATTATCAGAAAAGCAATTGGAACTCAAAAAAGATGCACCTTTAGGAGATCAAAAACTTTCTCACAGACATATTTCTGCTGTAAAGTTGCACCCCTTTGCTGCAATTTGTCTGGGTGAACACAAAGGGTAGCTTTCCTGTATGCTTTCTTCACTGCAGCAGCGGTTATAATCTCTGTCAAAGAAACTGGCTGCCAACCACTATCAGGCCCCAGTATCTGCAAACATGACAAATTCTCTAAGACACTCGTATTGGTCAACTTCCAAACCAACTAGATTTCTATTACTCATAAGGTTGAACTAGGACATACCAGAAATGATATTGGCTACTTGAAAAATGAGATTAGAAAAAATTAGCATGCTGTTTAATATCAAACGAGCACGCTTATGATTTTCATTAATTGAGGTCATTTTATCAATTGCAAAACAGGCTAAGTAGAAATTTGAATGAGTTTGTGATGACATGACAAGTAATTAGCACTTGCTTCTCTTTTTTGCCTATGGATAGGAAAGTCCTAAACAGTTAAGTTCTGCTGATTTGATGAGCTCAACTAGAAGCCAAGACATCAAGTTTGATGAAATAGAGAAATAACCAAGCAACTTATGGTCCAGGAGACTATGCATGTGTATGTGACCTCACAAACTATTTTTTGCTGGGTACTACAGTTTATACTTTCAATAAAAACATTGTATAAGGTGGCATAATTCATAGATATATAAGCAGCCAGTTTCCCATACATATTGGAGAGTCGATAACAAAGCACGCAAATTCCCCTGCTTCCCACCTGACCACCTTCTGATATCAGCATCAAGAGTTTCCGCTATCCTCTGAAAGTAAAAAAGAGACTGAGTGTAAGGCCAAAGTCATTTCCCGAAATGATGCAATAGTGCAAATAATTCTATTTACAAAATAGACTCACATTTCTCTCTGCTTGTTCTCTTTGAGCAATTATGTCACGCATGGTCTTCTCTGCCAGGGCTTTAGCCTGAAAGAAGAAAGTGCAATAAGAGATTATAATAATCGTTAGAAACATTACAATTCCACATGCACCCAGGAAAACCAACTATACCGCTCTTTCTGCTGTTCTTTGATGCCTCTCCAATCTAGCTTTACGTCTCTCTGCTGATTCACCTTTTACTTCATCAGATCTTTCTGCATATTGGTGAACTTCATGAGGTAAAAGACACTATAAAGATATATTGGTAGCTAAAAGCAGGCCATTGAATAATATAATATACAAGAGTATCTTGCTCCATAGCTGAAAGCAGGACATTAAATAATATAAGAGTATCTTGCTCTGTCGGAAAATCAATTGTATATGAAGTGAATATATCCCATGATGCGTTATCGTAATCTGAGAACAAAGTGCAAGGAGGAGGATAAAGTACAAAGGTAAGGACCTAGTGTTTTAGTGAGTCTTTCTTATATGTATGCATACTAAGAGTTCTTCAGGGTTCACCATAGCACATACCATTATTATCCAAAGGATCTTGATTTCTTGTGCTAATGGAAGGACGTGAACCATTATTTCTGGAATCCTGCAAAGGCTTCATTGGATGAGAACTCAAGTTTTGACCAACATAATTTATATTAAGCAGGACACCTCATTAAAAGTGAACTCTTACATGAGATGAAAACCTCTGTACTACACTGTTGTCTTTGACAGCACCAGAGTACTTCTCTGACATAGCCTTTTCCAAGGCACGTTCTCGTGCCTCTGCTGTTGCTCTCTCCACTGCTGCACGTTCAGCTCTAAGCTTTGCTTCCATAGATTTCTTTTCAGCTAATTTAGTATTCACATCTGCGGAACCCTTGCCTAACTTCTCTCGAGCATGAGCCATTACTCTTTGACGTGCTTCTGCAGTTGCTTTGTCCGCTGCAGCCCTTTCTGCCCTTTCTCGGGCTTCAGCAAAGGCCCTTTCACGGGCTTCACGAATTGCTCTTTCAACAGCCAGTCGCTCCATCTCACGTGCTCTTTCCCTTTCCTTTGATACATCAATTTTCTTGTCCTGATTTTTCTCCTCTTTAATCTCCTTTTGAACACTACCATCAGTTTCCCCATCTTCTACTCTTGGGGTGTCAAGGAAATTTTCTTCATTTTTCTCAAAACTATGCCGTGAATTAGTGATGCTGGGAAATTGTACTGTTTCCTCCTTCCCTTCAGATAATACAGTCTCAAAACATTGGCTTGACTTAGTCTCATGTTGTAAACCAATCATTTCATTTTTCATCTCAGAAGACACAGGCAGCCTATCTTCTTCAGTATGGAAATTACTATCATCATCATGAACATGTTCATTGTCATCAATAAGTTCCAAGTTTTCTGCTTTCTCAATCCTTTCAGATAATGCAGGTTGCTCACTTTCTTCCACATAAAGATCATCTTTCTCAAAACTCTGCTGTGAATTAGTCTCAAAATGAAATTCTAGGGTCTCCTCTTTCCCTTCTAACGATACATCCTCAAAACTTTGGCTTGAGCTGTTGTGTTGTATGCCCGTTGTTTCCCCTCTCCTTTCAGACAACACAGACAGCTGATCTTCTTCAATATGAAAAGTAACATTATCATCATTATCCACCCATCGGTCATCATTAAAACATTCTAAGTCGTTGGGTTTTGCTACCCCCCCAGAAAAAACAGGTTGATCACTTGCTTCTGAATAAATATCATCATCATTGCATATTGCACCATCAGCTAAGTCATCATCCAGATTTTCCCCATTGACTAAGACTACACCATGTTCTTCTCTATTAGTGCAAATTTCAGACTGAACAGAGTCAGCAACCAATGGATGTTCATGCTTTTCCTCATTACTCATCCTAGGAGAATCCCAATCATCCGTTCCCTCATTGCCCGTTATAGGGGATTCTTCAGTGGATTGATCATCTTGGTGTGCTTCATGGACTTTTGTGGAACTTACATGAATACCATTTTCATGGAAGCCAAGGGCTCCATTCTCTTCCTTTAACTGCTTATGGAGTTTCTCAACTTCAAGCACATTTTGGGCTATATTAGTCAAGTAAGACTTACAGCTTTCATCTAACTCATGATTATCTGCAATTTTTCTTAAATTCTCCTCATTTCCTTCTAAATTAATCAAACAGATATCTTCTTTTCTAATATTTTCCCTCTCCTCCACTTTATTTATACTTACATCCACATTTTCCTTTATCCTGTCACATTCCACAACTTGCGAAGTTCTGGGCTCAGACTCAAGTATTTCCTGCTCATATGATTCTGTCACAATGCTGTCTACCTGGCAATCTACAGAATCTCTAGTTTCTTTTCCTATTTCTATATCTATCTTTGTTAGAATTCTCTCGGTTATAAAGCCTTCATGAGTTTCTTGCTGATCAGTTACTTCAGTAGAATTCAGTTCATCGCTTGTGTCATTATTAATTCTGCCCTCGCTAAGCTCATTGTGATCATCCAAACCACTATGTATATGAAGCCAGCTAGATTTTCTACCACCAGGAAACTCCTCAGATCCTTCCATCAGTTCTCCCTGCTCCCAAAATGTATGCAAGCTAGTACCATTATCTGCCACTACTGAGTATGAGGAATAGAGATCATTCTTGTTTTCTTCTGTAAAGTGAGTCCCCTCAGACTCAGCCTCACATGACACCCTCTCATAAGGTTCTTCCTGCATCTCAGAATCTTCTTCTTTTGCAGAAGATACTTCAGATGGACTTCTAGCCTGCTCCCCATCAAACATGTTTCTCAATCCACTTTCCTTTCCTCCTTTATGAGCATCTATTTGCTCAAACTCGTTTTCTTTCAAACCAGGTACACCGTTCACGCTCTTCATTTGGACCTCCAGCTCACTAGTTTGGAAATCTTCCCGCAATGCAGATTCATTATATACATTCAGTTTCTCCTCATGTTTTCCTTCACCATGAAGCAGTGTAGGCATCACTGCAATTTCTTCATGACATTGTACAGACTCTAATTTCTTTTCATGATTTTCTGTCTTGAGCCTCCCTCTATCAGACTGCAATTTTTCTTCCCATGCTTTCAGAGCAGGTTGTTCCTTTTCAACTTCATTTTCACTAAGAGCCTCTTCAACTGCCATGGGCGACTTAGTGTCTTCCACCGATTTTTGCAATGGTTTGTCAGCTGCTCTCGTCCAATTCCTCGCAAAAAACTCATAACCAGACTGTATGATATTTTTCATAGTGAAGCCCTGCTTAGCCTCTGAAGTAACAGCTTTATCTGTTATGGCAGCTTTGTTCAGCCCATTCACTACTGCAACATCTTCTGATTCTTGTTGTTCTTCTTGAATTGACTTGTATCCTTGCTCAAGTGTAAATTGCCCAGCTTCACTTGAGCTAATATGTCTCTGACTGTGTCCAGTGTCTTGATCTAGCAGGGTTTCGTCCAGTGAATTCACCTTTCCAGGTGCTTCCATCATTTGGATTTTAGTATTCAGACATTCATATTCTTCCTTAGCTTTCTCCTCGTTGGATTTGTTAAATTCCTTAGCCGTTTCTCCATTTCTTCTCTCCTTTCTAACTTTTCCCTTATAGCTCATATTACCTTGGAACATTTCCTTCTCTTTTTCCATTATTTCCTTTGCAAGCTTAATCCTTGCTTCTGCTATCTCAATTGCTTTTTTCACTGCAGCTGCAGATGCTGCAGCAACAGAGTTTTCATCCACTTCATAACCAAAGTCAGGGGGTGAATATATGCCAGAAAATTTTTCAGTAGCACTCCTAGGAGAAATACCGAATCCAGAATCACTTTCGTCCTTATTTAAGTTAGATGAGAAGTTTGATGGAGAGTGCATCCCATCTATTTTAAGGCCAAATTCATATCCATCGAATAGCAAATCCTTTGACAATGATGTAGTCCGACTAGATTTATGTCTGATGGTGCCTTCTTTAGTTTGTGTTCTGTTATGGCTACTAGCTGGTAGGTCTGAAAAGGTTTTGCTGCCACTGGATTTCAGCAGTCCTTCATCAGCTTTACTAGTGGTACTAGTGTCATTAGCTACTGCCCTTTCACTTTTTTCCCGCTCAGATGGTCTGGCTTCCTCAACTAAACGAGTATAGCCAGGAACATCATGAAGCTGGGCAATGTGTGTTCTTCCACAGGCCCCATTTTCACTGGATGGCTTCACTTTATTATATGACACATCAAAGCTCTTCACTTTATCATATGAGATCTGAGTACCTTCCTTTGACAGTAATTCATTCTCATCTACGCTGTTGGCTGACACTTCTGAGCGTGCCCTTCCATATGCTTGAGTCCTGACAAGACAAACCAATTAAAATCTTGTTATTGATTTCTTCCAAACGGCATATACAAAGTATTTATTTTAGAACAAAGAGAAAATGTGTAGTTGTAACCAAAAAGTCAATGAAGTGCAAAAGTCATGAATTCACTATTCCCATCCCCTTTGTCCTATATTTCTCTGTTGTTAAGAGGAATGTTGATAGAATGTTCTCAAAATACCACTTAAGAGAACAGACACATATAACATAAGCCTCAGAAAGCTCTCAAATCGCAAAATTCAATATTTTCAACTTCGTAGAGCAAGTGAAATCATCAATAGGATCTTCTTTCTTGTATCATGCTCTAAGATAAAAGAAAATGGCAGAAGGCACCACACCTTATGTCTATTGTTTTAATGAAATTACAAATATGTGTCAGACATGCTATAAAGGATGCAACACTCAAAAGCCGAGTTGGCCGAGTTGGCCATATGTCCAAACACTTTGGTGAACATAGAAATATATGGAATAACAAGGGAAAACCCTGAGCTACAGGGTTTTTAAGTTAACGCATGAAAACCATAAGTTTTTCATAGCCCTCAAATATAAAACTCTAGAAGCAGTGCAGAAGTACAACAAGAGAAGGTCATACTTGTTAGATATATGCTCCAATTTCCTAAGAACTGCTACCATGGTTCTCTTTGTATTTTAACTTTCTCATTGTGGAAAGAGAGCAAAACAGGCAGCAGACCTTCTTCTAGCTGCAGACCAATAATTGATTTCAGAGTCTTCCCTATTAAATGGATTCTTTAACCACTTTATGTCGCTTGTATGCTTCCATTCCAATGGCCTTTTTGTGCAGACCACTAACTTAATATCTCCCATGCATATGCAAGCAGTACATTCATTTTTTGTAAACATTCACATATCATTTTATAAGAGTATATTCTATTCAGCATATATCACTATACAAAAATAATTAGGTTTGTCTACATAATTTTCTATTAGGAAATGTTCTACTAGAAATAATGAGAGTGTATATATTTGCTTAGTAATGCATATCTCTACCCAAAAGAAAAGAAAAGAAAAGAGAGAGAGAGAGAGAATGTGGCTCTGAATATTATGTTAAGAGGGTAATTTTGCATCTAGAAAATGAATCAGATGGATTGCATTCGATTCAAAAAGCAGTAAAAACGGGAGAAAAAAGTTTTAGCAGTGAGGCCCCAAACAGCAAATCATAAAGCCAAATCCTGGATTTTTGATAAAATAATTCAACAAAGGGAGAGAAACATCAAGTAGTGGCAACTGCAGGACTCAAATCCTTGCAGACACACTCCCTATGAACCTAACTCACTCCACCAAAGCTGTGACTATTGCAGATTATGACAACAAAAAACCATAATACCCAGGTTAGTGGTTGGTTGGGGAATGGTTAAATTACAAGCACATTCCCCCCTTCTATGTATATATAGGTGATAGATATGTCAGTATTTTGTTTTCCAGATGACTTTATTGCCTTCCAAATTCAGCTATCTGAGAGTATAAGATGGAACACCACCATATTCTGAGCTAACAATCCTTTTTCTTTTAATCTGTGTTTATTGTCACATGCTTATGCGTTGGAGAAGATACTGCTTGCAATGAAGTGCAATGGTCAAACATGATCCACATAGTCGATCCCACCTGATGGGAACAAAGTCTGAGTATTATCATTGTATCTGTACTCAATGTCATGAATTAAAAATGTAAATTATAGATCATATTCTTCTATACCCTTAAAACGGAAAGCAACAATAGCTGCTTCCAAAAATTTAAGGCAGACTATATCTCCTCTATCTTTGCCCCCATTCTTGTCATGTAGATCAAACTTAACACTTCACCCACATTGTGAGAGCCAAGTTATGGGATCTCCAGGTTCAACTAATTAGGAATCAATTTCCTCTTTTTATTTTATCACGAGTAATCAAAACCAAATTGCTCCATCATAGCTGATCCACAAAGTAGTTGCGTTTATTACCATTTAATTCAATAAGGTGTAAGATATCATATTTTAACAAGAATCATACTAAGGAGGCAATTTAAATGGTCTCAGTTTCCATATAAATGAGAAAATTCCTATATTCAATTGGATTTACTAAAAGGATGACATCTTATTTGTGTAGGTTGAAAAGTAACGTCTACAGTCCAAATGGAAGGACCACCATCTAAATGTATCGAGCCATCTTCAATATCTCGCAGAACATAAGCAATGAATTTCCATGCTCTTAACCAAGTCTTGAAATCCAACATGATATTTCACTGCTAAAAATGTTCCCTCCTTCAAATAACTAAAGATATCCCCATTCACACCAATCACATCTCACAAAATTCTTTCA
The DNA here is from genome assembly GCA_024138005.1 of Lumnitzera racemosa. Lineage (NCBI taxonomy): Eukaryota > Viridiplantae > Streptophyta > Magnoliopsida > Myrtales > Combretaceae > Lumnitzera > Lumnitzera racemosa. The sequence goes on from JAMXBC010000010.1 coordinate 22,797,017, forward strand.
TTCCTTTTCGTTAGATCCACGGCCACTTGCAAGCCGCAACTTCATTTTTCAGCATTTTTTCAGCATACAGCTCTCTATACTTCACAAAAAGAGACGTTCACTTTACCTTAACAGACTCGAACTTTTACCTAACAAACGTCTATATCAAAAATAACAATATAACAATCAATAACTAATCGACATAGGTGACAAATTCATGATTCTAAAGGAATCCCACTTCAGCTAACTCTTCTGGCACGATTACCAGATAAATTAACCACTTAAGTAACTAACTAGCTAATTAAATATCTTTTTCCATAATCACACGGATTTTAACACCAATGAAAAGCATACGACGCACCACAAGAATTGCCATCTCAACTATAACATCAAAAACTATGTACTACAACTTTTAAAATTAAACTCACCTAGCTTCCTTAGATAAGGTTCCGCTATTATTACTCTTTGCAAGCAAATCTTCATACGACACTGTACTCTCAATATCACTACCAAAAATGGCGAAATAATCGAGCTTAGAACTCCGTACATCGGCGGAGACCTTTCTCTCGTGAAGAACTGGAATGTCGAGAACCGGAATCGAAGACCGGCGCGAGTCTCTTGAACCACCGAATATTTCCGTGTAATCCTCGGCTCGAGTCGAGAAACTCGATGAGACGCCGAATTTCGAAGTGTTGGTAAATACACCGTCGTATATGCTTGTGCTATTGAAGCTCTTGTGGATGTTGCTGAACTTCCGAGAAAGAGTCGCGGTGGAGGAGGTATTATACTCCATTGGAGTAAAAATACGAGCTTGAAGCTGTTCCTCCTTCCTCTTCTTCTCTCCAGAGATAGGCAAAGGGAGAGCGCAAGAGAGGAGAAAATGAGGAGGGAAGAGAAATTGATGAGACAATGGAGAGTGAAAGATAGAGAGGAGAAAATGCGGTTTGACTGTCAGTGAGTCATGGTATTGGGAAGAGGAAGAAAGGCAGGAAGGTCCGTTCTCAAATCACGTTGGCATATGCTTGAAATTTTTCTTTTGTTTTTTCAAATGGATCGGCACTCCTGTTGGTAATTAATATAAAAATTTCAAAACAGAAATATGATATACACATTTCAAAAGAAAATAAATGTGTAGAAAAAACAGAAAGTTTATTTCTTTTAACTTTTTAAAATACTTATTATTTATTGTACACTAATAGAAGATTAATTAAGTATATATATATATATTAAAATCAAATACCATGCATTTTAATAGTTAACTTTTTACAAATAATTTCATCTATTATACGTCTGTTTTCTCACGAACAATTTTAGTATTTATCCTAATAATTATTTTCTTTTTTTCACTCTGGCAGATTTTAATTCCTATACAACTTGTGTCCTTCACTTTTTTTTTTTTTTGGGTTCGAAATGTGTCCTCCACTTTAGATAAAATGATTAAACTCTAGTAACAGGTTATAAAGCTGAAAAATTTTCCAATTATTAAAGGAATTTTATTGTTAATATACTTTATATTTAATATAATTTATTTTATTTAGTCTCTTTCCAACTATTAAGCACCGTTCGAAAGTACCCCCCCACCCCCACCTCAAACAAAAAAAAAAAAGGTAAACTGATGGATAATATCGAGGGAAAGTATTGGCAATTTGAAGAACATATTCGGGGTAAATAAAGCAATAGAGTATCAAATCTTTAATGAAATTTCCTTGGTGGCCTACGTTGATTTCTTAATCAGGAGGGAAGCTCACCATTCGTCACTAGCAAAAGACGTCAGAAGACTCGGAATCAAGGTGTACCCATCAGGCTTTGACTCGGATAAACCAACGCTAAGAAGGGATCAGCCGTTAAAAAAGCTACATAAGAATTGAAGTTTTGTTCAATTGCGGCTAGTAAAAATTTTAAATTTATTGCTTTTTTTTTATTATAAACTTAAACATTTATTAGAATAAACTTAATTTTCACCTCTATTTTTAGATTAACTGATCTAGTTTAAGTTTAGTTGAATAGGTCTTTGATTAGCCAAATCAGTCACAACCAATACTTATTAAGCTTTCAGGGACTAATCGACATGGCACAAGCAAAAATTTCATGTTAAGCCGGTCCACCTCGACTTAGACTTTCTTGAATGAGATAAAAAGCCTGACCTCCATGGAAGTTGGACTAGCCCGACAAGACCCAAGCTCAACCTACAAAAACTACCTCTAATCCTTAGAGGATCATTCGTAAGTGGTCGAACTCCACTACATACCCAGCATATCTTAGTTGGGACCTCAATCTTATTGCCATGGTTATGATCTATAGCATAGATGCCATGGAGACCTTAAATTATGGTGGTTTGCCTAAGTAGTTTGGAGGTCAAATATCGGGAGAGCAACACTAGTACAATAAACCCTATCTAGTTACTAGTTTAACCCTAATTTAAATCTAAATGTTCTAGACAATATAATGATTCGTTAAATTTAATAAAATTAAATTTTATTAAATTAAAAAATCAATCATAGTATCAATCGTAAAAACCATAAAAAATCAATCAAAACCTAAATTGTGTAGAAAAATCTTAAATTCAATATACGCGTAAATACTCGAAATCGAATCTAAACTTAATCAAAATCTTAAAACTATAACTTTAAACTTATAAAATGAATAAATATTACTTAATAGTGATATAATCGTAATCGAATATAATTATTGACTAAATCGCGTAAAACTTTTAATAAAAACGTTAAAATAACTCATGAAAAATTATAATTATAATGAGTATTAATTAAATTGATAAATTTTCATAAAATTCTAAAATTAATTTATAAATATTGTTTTTACTATTTTTATGTTTAGAAAAATTACATATAATTATTTTTTTATTTTTCTTCTTCTTCTTTTTTCTTTCTTTTCTTCTAATTTTTTTCCTTATGCCACGTTAAATCTTGAAAGTGATTTGCACCCCACGCCAGGTGTTGTATTTCTAAACACAAAATCAAAAGACATCATTGCTTTGTCTTGTCTCCATTAATATGTAATCCCATTTGATTTGTTTTCTTCTTTTATATTTGTATTTACCCCTCCTACTTGGATCATAACTGGAAACCAGCAAATTGGAAACAAAAGAAAACAAAACTAAAACTAACACACACACAAAATCGAGAAGAACAAAAGGAAAAAGAGGAGGAAGAAGAAGAAGAAAGCTAAGAAAATTTAACAACTATATTACTAAAATATTTAGATACGTTTATTTATTTTACTTATATATATGTATATACTAAGTATTTTGTTTGTATATTTAATTACATGTACATATATATATATGTATAAGTAGAAAAATATATATGTGTATTATGTATTCCCTTCATTTATATATATGTGTGTGTGTGTGTGTGTATTAAGTATGTATCTTTATTTATGTATATACATATGAATTTAGGAGTGTGTATATACGGTAGATGTATATAAGTAAAAATAATAGTATAGTATGTATTTTTTTCTACACATGTATTCTTATACTTATATATACATGCATATTATATATGTATGTATGCTTAGTATTTTGTATATAATATATGTAGGGATATATGTATAGTATACGTATATATACTAAATATTTCTTTTATTTACATGTATATATATTTGGTATTCTATTTAATTACTTGTAAACCCTAGAGTTAAGCCAAGAGACTGTAGGATTTAACTTAAAGCACAAGATTTAACTTAAAGCACAAGATTTAAGGCGATCGGTTAAAGGATCTGATTAAACCCAAATTATAAACTATGGAGCGAAATATTAGTAAAAATGACCCCATAAACTTGAATTTAAGAAAATAAGTAATAAAATAGGAGACTACAAAATTTTTAAATTTTTAGTATAATAATTGTTAATCATCAAAAAGGTGAAAAATGTAATTAAATAACTAATAAATCACTAGAGATAAATTATATGTATATTAAAAATTATAGAATAACCTAAATAATAATTAGGAATGTTCACATGTACCCTACAGGTATTTACGTGTAGGTAAAAATACACGAAATTTCTTAAATTAGCCAAAAACTTAGTAAATAATTAAAGAAAATTATTAAATTAATTAAGAAAAATTAGAAAAAAAAATTAGAAGGGTGTAGAATGATGCAAATCTGGTCATGGCAGGTCAGGATCTAAAAAAGAAAAATTATCCAATTAGAATTAAGCAACACAAAAGCCAAAAATTAAAAAAATGGGGCAATGTCGTGTCTAATTAATGCATATTAATTACCCAAAACGTCTATAAATAGGAAAAAAAATTCAGAGAACTCCTTTGGACAATTTAGAATCGGAAAAAAAATAGGGAACTTAAAAAATTCGAGAGAAAATCCAGGAAAAAAAACTGTGCAAATAGGGCTAGTGAGCCAAACTCGTACCTCACCACAACCTGGGACCGAGCTACCACCACCACCCCACTCCAGCCCCACCGTCTAGGCCGGCCGACACACTTGGATCGGAGTTGGACAGCCAAAAAGCATCGAACTAGTGAGCCCCTTATTTGCCTCGATTTTGTATAATTTCGTAAAATTAGTTATTTTGCCCAGAAAATTATTAAACTCGTTATTCTGAGGTTTTATTGTATGTAGATTTAAGGAAAAATAGTGATTTAGTTTAATCACGTCTGAAAATATAAGGTTCTTAACAAATCGAGCAAAACTGAGCATAATTAGAAGTAGAAATAAATAGGCTTAAGAGTATAGTTTGGAGCTCAATTTTTTTCTGTAAAACGCTTATGTGATATAGAACAGTACTATGAAGCCATTTTTCTAAAATTAATTTTGGAAATTTTTAAGTTAATTTTTAGCCCTAAAATGATGGAAAAATTGGGTAATTTTAGATTAATTAAGTGATTAAGATACTAATTACTTATTTAGATAGTAATTAGATGTTTAAGGATGTTAATCTCTGATGTGGAAACCTAATCTTAGCCTTTGGAGTATTAAGTATAGTTAATTTAGGAAATTAGGTAGTTATTGTAAGAAATTAATAATATGTAGAATTAAAAATTAATAAATCTAAAAAAATTAGGGTTATTTAGATAATATTATAATAAAAATCAAAATAATACTAAATCTGAAATACGATTTAATTTAAGGTAATTGTATAAAAATGTAAGATTTTCTCACATCGGGGATAAATCCGATACCCCAAATAGGAATAGCGTGTACCGAATAGTTTAGAATACTAAATTAAGACCCAATAGGATATTTAAATACTCGAGCTTAATGTGATTAGTTTCACATTAGGATTCGAGCATATTTAGGACTTAGGAATCAAAACTAGAATCTAATTTAAGGTTTGAACCTCAAAATAGAGTAGAAAGAATTATTAGTATATAATAGGTGTACATGGAAAAAAGAGTTAAATTATAACTTAGAATATGAATCCTTAAAATATAAGTACTAAAAGACCTATTTGTACTATAGGACACCTAAAGACGAATCGGCTTGCAACTAAGTGATCGGGCGATTGAGAAATTTCAAGTAAGTTGGGTTATTACATATTGTAATAGAGTACTAATTTTATAGTACTCGGAGACTTAGGATTGTATATAGTTGTGATTATAAGTAGTTTACGCATGTGTTTGATGTATCTGAATTCGTTCTAAAATTGCGGTTTGATGAATTTTGTGTTGTGATTGAATTAGTGTGAATTGTTTGAAAACCCTAAATGAAATTTAATCCTATTTGACTTTAAGGACCAAAAATGCCATGCATTGCAACCCGTTAGGGGATCATTAGGATTCTCCAACCAAATACCGACTCGTTCGAAAGGGATCGTTCAGGATTGCATAATGGTCCCTTCTTCATCCTTAGTCGAACTAAGTGATAGGAGAGGAAGTCGCGCGAGGCTGAAGTCAATGGTTCAAAGGTAGTCGCGAGAGGAGCGAGGTTTCCATTGCATAAGCCTGGATTTGGTTGTGAGCTGCTGCATAACATGGAAACTCCTCAACCCGGATTAGAGCAGGTGAAATTTCTCTGATTTCACAATGGACCGGACTACATTGTGCGATGACACTTGATTATTGCATTACATGAAAATAATTGCTTAATAATTTTGTTTATACTTGTATGCATTCATGAGTCTCCAATTCAACTTACTGAGCTGTAATTGCTCATACCCTTATAGATCCTTTTGCAGGTCCTAATTTCTGAACACTTCAAGTATTATACCGCCCTACAATTACCTAGAGGTTAGTCTTTTTGAAGCCAAGGGTGTAAGGATCAAGTTACTTAATAATAATGTGTAACTAGAGTGTCCTTGTAGTTAAGGATGGAAGACTGATAGTTATTATGTAAATTAGTGAACAGTTGTGAATATGTAGAATTTCCTGAGAAGTTCTGTAGACTTTACATATAATTATATATGTTTATTAGAAATTTGTAATATTTATCTTAATTGTAGTTAAAACTTTTAATCGGACTGTTTACTTCAAAGCGAGAAGTCGTCGACGCGTTGTATAGATCACGTTTATGGTAGGCACTAAAAGGCCAGTTACTATCATAGAATGGTTTACACGGCGGGACTGTTGCGACTTCGGGGTATAACATTACTTATGTATATATATGTAATTATTATTATTTTTACTATATGAGGTATATACGTGTATACGAAAATAGTAAATATATGTATATATATACTTAGTATTTTCAAAGTATAAGAATTTTAATATATTCGTATATATACATATAGCAAACCTTGTTAGATATGTAGGTATATATGTATATTATTAATTATATTTTGTATTTTTGTACATACGTATATATGTAAAGTATAACTGTAAATGTACATAAGAGTATATATAGTATAAATAAGTGTATATTAAACTTGTACATAATGTATAAATAAAGTTAAAATAATTTAATATATAACATATAGTATACATATAAATATACGTATATGAATGGTAACATACGTAAAAATATGAGTACACTTAAATAGTGTATACAATATACTATAATAATAATTTAATAAATAAAGTAAGATAATAAAAATATATATATATAAGGATACCATAATTTGGAGAAAAATTTTAATAATTAAGTAAATTGAAAGATTTGATTAAATATAATCATAAGTATTTATATATATAATTATATCGTAAAATAGAAAATAATGGAAAATTCAAAAAAATGTGCAAACTTAACACATAGCATTCTCACATGTTACCACATCATCATTTATAATAAAATAATTAATTTTCGTAATTTATAATAATAATAAATAATTAATTAAGTAAAAAAATAATAAATTAGAAAAATTTGAATTAGTAAATCTAAAATATCGAAAATAAGTAAAAATAGATAACTATAATAAAATAAGCTTAAAATAAGAAAATTACCAACTACACGATTTAAATAATTATTAAATTGTAAATATATTTAAAAAAGCTTAAACTAATATTTTATAACTTTTTAAGTTAAAATAATGAACTTTGTGATATTTTTATATCACAGTCAAAACTGCGAATTATAATATCCAAAACAGACCTCGCTACGAGAAAACACGCTTGAAAACAATCGAAATTGACTACAAATTCATAAAGATCTGACTTAAATCAAAAAAGTTATACGTAATTCAATAAAAAGCTCGAATCGACAATTTTACATTAATCAATAACTATGTTAAGTAAGTAATACAAATTATGATACTAGTTTGGTTTTTAATTCCTAAACTTACTACTTTTCATATTCTTTACTCTTAAGTGATCTCGACTTTAACCTTGAACTACCGTCAGACTACTATAACCCCTGAGTTGATTATAGTTGAATAAGATTTTCCTAATGATTTCATACTTACTTGTCTTTGTAATTAATGTATATAAATTGCAATTAATAATTTAATGTTGTGTGGGGATAAGTTATACTTGTATATGATACTATTTATTGTTAGTGAATTTACTTTAAAAGTATAATAATGTATTGGTTGTTACTTGGTAAATTCAATAGGAATTGATTGTTTGTAACCTTATTGATCACTGAATAATAAGACATAATTTTATCCAACTTAAAAGAACTAAATCGAATCATGCACTGTAAATTAATTCCAACCATCACATTACACGGAGGTAACAAGAGGCCATACTTGGATTGATTATTTGTTGTTATAAATTTCGTATAATACACATATACGATATAACCTTACCTTGTGTAAGTCTTAAAGCTAAGCCAAGTGACCGTAGGATTGAACTTAGAACACAAGGTTTAGGGCGATCGGTTAAAGGATCCAATCAAACCCAAATTATAAACTATTGAGAGAAATATTAGTAAAAATGACTTTATAAACTTAAATTTAAGAAAATAAGTAATAAAATAGGAGACTGTAAAATTTTCAAATTTGAAGCATAATAATTGCTAATTACCAAAAAGGCGAAAAATTTAATCTAATAACTAATAAATTACTAAAGATAGATTATATGTATACTAAAAATTTTAGAATGACCAAAATAATAATGAGGAATATTCACATGTACCTCACATATATTTACGTGTAGATAAAAATACGCGAAATTACCTAAATTGGCCAAAAACTAAGTAAATAATTAAAGAAAATTATAAATTAATTATGAAAAAATCAGAAAAAAATTAGAAGAGAATAGAATGATCCAAATCAGGTCGTGGCAGGTCAAGATCTGTAAAATAAAAATTAACCAATTAGAATTAGGCAACACAAAAGCCAAAAATCAAGGAATTTGGGGCAATGTCATGTCTAATTAATGCATATTAATTGCCAAAAACGTCTATAAATAGGGAAAAAATTTCCAAAACTCATTTGGACAGTTGAGCATTAAAGAAAAATAGGAAACCTAAAAAATTCAAGAGAAAATCCAGAAAAAAAGAAAGAAAAGGAAACTGAATAAATTCGGTTAGTGAGTGAAACCCACACCTCATCACCACCTGAGACCGAGCCACCACCACCACCACCCTACTCTAGAGCCACCGTCTAGGCCAGCCGACAAGCTTAGACTAGGTTTGGATGGCCAGAAAGCTTCGAACCGGTTAGTCCTTTAATTACCCCGATTTTGAATAATTTTGTAAAATTAGTTATTTTACCTAGAAAATTATGAAACTTATTATTCCGAGGTTTTATTATATGTAGATTTAGGGAAAAAATAGTGATTTAGTTTAATTATGTCTGAAAATATAGGGTTCTTAACAAATTGATCAAAACCGAGCATGATTAGAATGAGAAATAAATAGGCTTAGGAATGTAGTTTGGAGCTCAATTTTTTTTCTGTAGAATGCTTATGTGATATAGAACAGTGCTATGAAGCCATTTTTTTAAAATTAATTTTGAAATTTTTAAGTTAATTTTTAGTCCTAAAATGATAGAAAAATTTGGTAATTTTAGGTTAATTAAGTGATTAAGATACTAATTACTGATTTAGATAGTAATTAGATATTTAAGGATGTTAATCTTTGATGTGGAACCCTAATCCTAGCCTTTGGAGTATTAAGTATGGTTAATTTAGGAAATTAGGTAGTTAATGTAAGAAATCAGTAATATGTGAAATTGAAAATTTATAAATCTAAAAAATTAGGATTATTTAGATAATATTATAATAGAAATCAGAAAAATAATAAATCTGAAATAACATTTAATTTTAAGTAAATGTCTCAAAACGTAAGATTTTCTCACATCGGGAATAAATCCGATACCTCAATTAGGGTTAGCGTGTACCAAATAGTTTAGAATACTAAATTAAGACCCAATAGGATATTTGAATACTCGAGCTTAATGTGATTAATGTCACATTAGGATTTAAGCATATTTAAGGCTTAGGAATCAAAATTAAAATCTAATTTAGGATTCGAACCCCGAAATAGAGTATAACAAATCATTTGTACATAATAGGTATACACGAAAAAAAATAAGTTCAAATATAACTTAGAATATGAATCCGTAAAGTATAAGTATTAAAAAGACCTATTTGTATAATAGAACACCTAGAGACAAATCAGCTTCCGACTAAGGGATCGAGCGATTCCAAGTAAGTTGGGTTATTACTTATTGTAATAAAGTACTAGTTTTATGGTACTCGGAGACTTAAGCTTGTATATGATTGTGATTGTAAGTAGTTTACGCATGTGTTTGATGTATCTGAATTTGTAATGTGAGTGATTTTGTGATTGATTAAATTGGTATGAAATTGTTTGAACACCCTAAATGAAATTTAATCTTATTCGACCCTAATAACCGAAAATGTCATGCATTGCAATCCATTAGGGGATCATAGGATTCTCCAACCAAATACCGACCCCTTCGAAAGGGATAGCGTAGGATTGCAAAATGGTCCCTTCTTCATCCTTAGTCTAGAGGCCTTCGTTTAAAGGTAAGTAAGGACTGCGTGAACCTACTCACAATCGTACATAGAACTCAATTTTGATTGAAATTGATAACGGATATACTATTACATTTTAAATACAAAATGTGGAGTTTTGTTATGATATAAGTTTTAGTATGATACCTGGATCTGACCGTTGCCAATGTATCTCAAATCCTGATTTCGGAAGACGTTAAATCTGAGTTGCATGCAGTACTTGGTTACCTGCATGTATTTGTTTGGCATACTGAATGTCATGCATTCATTTGATTGAATTTAATTGATATGTAACTTGATTACTGTATGGTTGAGAGGATTATCTCACTAAGCTAGTTAGCTTATACCCTCACAATCTTCTTTAGCAGGTAGATCTATTCGTGGAGTCAGGCTGTCGCATGCCTAAGATTAGTTATACATTAAGGGTTTAATGTGGGAGTAAGATGTAATAGGAGTGCACTTATAATAATGTACTTAGATTTCGAATCATATTCAAATCTTATCATGTAATGAGATGATACCAGTTTATATTAAGTAGTATTACAAACTTCTTATCTGTAAATTTCTATTCAAATATATGTGCTTTATATTTTAATAGCTTATTATTATCATTAAATAATATTGCTTATTCCTATACAACTCTAAGCTGTTAGTTGTAGTAGTAGCTTTGTATATTACATGAAAGGTGGTCTACTGAGAAGGAAATCAATTTACAATTCTTTGTGCAGTATACGGCAACTGCCACGACTAGCTCCCTTGAATTGTGATAAGAACACTACTCAATGGGAATAATTAAGGTATCACGTCATCTTTGAGCATCTTGAATCATATCTATTTAAAGAAATACACTTTCCTAATATAGTACATATAGGTTTATTCACGCCTCATTCACTTGAAGGGAATTGGAATTTAATTCTCTTCTTATTCCTTATTACAACGTTCACTTAGTTTTTTGTTTTCAAATCACAATTCCTTAGGAATCTTTATTATGTGAAATTAAGTAATAAAGATTCCTTGATTTAAGCAAAGCATCATGATTTCTCATAAAATTTCACATTTTTTTTTCCAAAAATAACCTCATATCAATTTAACAATGACTACTACCATCATTGCCATTGCTATTACCACTATCGACCATTACTACCACCGCCACCGCCGCTGCCGCCGTTACTACTTACCACTACCACCTACGGTCACCGCCACTATCATCGCTAACCACCACTACCACCACCATCATCATCGCTACCAACATCATTAATATCATACTGCTGCCACTACCATCACCCATCATCACCACTGTTGCTATTGTTACTGTTGCTACTACCACCCACTACTGTCACCATCACTTCTGACCATTGCTATCATCACTACCACTGCTGTCGTCACTACTGCTGCAAATATCACCCCCTCCCCTCCCTCCCTCCCACCCAACTCTATGTCATTACCCCAACTACTACCACAACCATCGACCACCACCATCACCACTGCCGTCGGCCATTACCATTGCCTTCGCCCACGTAGTCGATTTTCATCATCATTACCTATTACTTTACAATTACTTGAGAAAGGAAATGAATCAATAGTAATTTAATAATTGAAGTTTAATTACTTATCTATTCTTAAGTTATTTATTAATCAAACTAAACAAAGTAATAGGTATTATACTTTTATTACATTCCTTAAGAATTCTAATTACAATCCTCCCTCATTCCATTCAATGAAGTAAATAAGCTATCAAATTCTTACCTCTAAATCTATAAATAGGGATTACTCCTTATAAGAAATACACTTTTTATGCATACACATATACTAAAGTCTCTTTACGTTTATCTTTCGATCCCACATCACTAACTTAAGCATTAAATTAACTATGCTAGACAACTTCTTGGTGCCCACTAACCATATTTTCTCTTATAGAATACAAACACATATTCCAAGCCCAAGATCAAGAATCCCTACCAACAAAAGTCCAACAACAAAAGGTAAAATAAAATACTTATTCTTTTTCATAATACTATTACTATATTTAAGAATTTTCGCTACTACCAAATAAAGAATTTGAATTCTATCTCAATACTAAAGAACTAATTGTTCCTTCATATTTTCTTAAACATTTCTATAATTTTTCCATGAGGTTTTAGCTTAACAATTAAGTTATATATTGGGCACTAGTGCTTTTAAACATAACTTAATAAAAAGCTGATGCATTTTAAGAGAAACAAAGTAATAGAGTAACTAATACTTCTCTACTCTATTTTTGAGAAATTGTAAATTTATTCTTATCTCATTCCATTTTATCATCTTAATATGCATAAGTCTTGTTATTACAACCCAAGGGAGCTAGTTATGATAGTCATCGTATGCCGTATACCGTATGCCGTATACCATATAAATGACTATAGATTGATTTCTCTCTCAATCAATAACCCTTCATACGATATACAAAACTACTATTATAACTAACATCCTAGAGTTGGCAAGTGTAAGCAATATCATTGCATTATAATAATTACAATCATTCAAATATAAATAATACACGTATATATAGAGATTTATAAATAAGAAGACGATAAAAATTCATATTACAAACTGTCCTCATATAATATTACATAATAAGGTTCTAAGACTAAATATAGTATCATAAGTATGCTCATATCATAATTTATTCCCACATCAACCCCCTGATGTACAACTAACCTTGAACATGCGACGACCCCACTTTATGAATGGCTCAACTTGTGAAAGTAGACTATAGGGATATAAATTAACTAGCTTAGTGAGATAATTCCCTCAATCATATAACAAACAAGTTATACAACAATTTAATTCAATCATATGAATGATGAACAATTAGTATGCTATACAGATATATGCAGGTGATTAGGTAATGCATGCAACTCAGATTTAACGCCTTCCGAAATCAGGATTTGAGATACATTGGCAACGGTCAGATCCAGGTATCATACTAGAACTTATATCATAACAAAACTCCACGTTTTGTATTCAAAATATAATGGTATATTCATTTTCATTTTTTTTTTATCAAAATTGAGTAATGCATATGATTATGAGTAGGTTCTGCAGCCTTCACTCACCCCTAAACCGAGACCTCTAAACTCGACCCTTAATCAAGCGATTGGTGTCTCTAATACAAGCGAGGATAAGGTCATATCACATGTGTACACCGTATGAAATCTATAACAACAAATAATCAACCCATGAATGACCTCTTGCTACTTTCATGTGATGTAATGACCGGAATTCGTTATGTAGTGCATGATTATAAGTGTTTCGAGTTAGTTCTTTCAAGTCAAATAAAATTAGATCTTATTATTTAATGATCAATAAGGTCACAGACAATAAGTTCCTATTGAATTTATTTTTGCAACAATCAATACGTTATTATACTTTAAAGTAAATTCATTATCAACAAACAATATCATACACAAGTATAACCAAGCCCCACTCAACATTAAATTATTAATAAAAATTTACATTTACTAATTACAAATACAAATAAGTATAAAATCATTGGAAAAAACTTACTTAGTTATAATCAACTTAGGGGTCGTAGTGATTGCAACTCAAAGTTAAAGTCGAGATCACTTGAGAATAAGGAATATAGAAAATATAAAGTTTATGAATTAAATAACTAAGCTAGTATAATAAATTGTACTATTTGCTTAACTCAGTTATCGATTTCTGTGAAATCATCGATTCAAGCTTTTTATCAAATCGCATATAACTTTTTCAATTTAGTTTGAATTTTTATGAACTTATAGTCCATTTCGATCGTTTTTAAGCATACTTTTTCGTAGTGAAGTCTAATTTAAATATTATAACTCATAGTTTTGTATTATGATATAAAAATATCACAAAATTCATTATTTTAACTTAAAAAGTCATAAAATATCAATTTAAGCTTTTCTTAGTATATTTACGATTTAATAATTATTTAGATTGTATGATTGATAATTTTCTTATTTTAAGTTTATTTTACCATAATTACTTGTTTTTGCTTATTTTTGAGATCTTAGAATTATTAATTCACATTTTTCCACTTTATTATTTTTCTACTTAATTAATTATTTATTATTATTATTAATTTCAAAAATTACCTAATTTATACATATATTATGATGTGGTAGCACATAAGGGTGCTATGTATCATATTTACGTATTTTTCATTATTTTCTATTTTACGGTATAATTATATATATAAATACTTATGATTATATTTTATTAAATTTTCTAATTTACATAATTATTAATCTTCTCTCCAATTTACGATATTTATGTATATATATATATCTATTAACTGACTTTATTTATCACATTAATAGTATAGTATATTGTATATACTATTTAATTATACTTGTATTTTTACTTATACGTCATTATTCGTATACATATATTTATATGTATACTATACGTTATATAATAACTTATTCTAACTTTATTTATATATTATGTACAAGTATAATATACACTTAGTTATACTTTATATATACTAAAATACAAAATATTATTAATAGTAATATATATGCATCTTCACGTCCAGCAATATACATATATGCAAAAAATCTTGTACTTTGAAAATACGAAGTATATATACATATATTTACTATATATGTATACAAGTATATACCTCGTATGGAAAAATAATAAGTACATATATATATAATCATGCATATGTACATAAATAATTAAATAGAATACTAAATATATAAATACATACTATATGTATATACCTACTCATATTATATAACAAAATACTAAATATACATACATATATAATACACATGCATACATATGTACAAAAATACATGTGTAGGAAAAATACATACTATATGTACATATGTATCATATACATATATTTATATGTATATTTCATATAAAATAATTATCATGTACATATACACGTATATAATATATAAAAAAATACTATGTACATACTTTATACTTTATACTATATACCTCTATAATTACTCATACATACATGTAATACATAAAATAAAATTAACAAATACTCATTATACATATACATATTATATGATATATATATGTACAAAGAAATTAAATAAATACTTACCTAATTATTTTAATAATTTGAATAAGAAAATCCCTTAATCTTCTCCTTTTTCTTCTTCTTCTTCTTCTTCTTCTTCTTCCTAGTTTTTTTTTTCCTTTGTTTTTCTTGTTCGGTTTCTTTGTGTGTGAATTTGCTTTGTTTCTCTTTTTCTTTGACTTTTGTACTTGTATTTTAAGCTTTCAAGATCCAAACGAAGGCAATAGACAATAAAGATAAAAACAAAAGTAATTTATAAAAGCAAATTTTAAATCTAAGCATTAATGGAGATGGGACAACCTAAATCATTGCTATTGGTTTTTTGTTTATACAAGTAACATCTAGAGGAATTTGAAATCATGTGGGTTATTAATTTTTTCTCCAGAAATTGGAACGTAACAACAAGGGAAATTAAGAAGAAAAGAAAAAGAAAGAAAAAAGGAAGAAAAAGAAAAATAAAAAAATAATTAGATATAATTTTTCTAAACATAAAAATAGTAAAAATAAAATTTATAAATTAATTTTAGAATTTTATGAAAATTTATCAATTTAATCGATACCCGTTACAATTATAAATTTTTACGAGTTATTTTGACATTTTTATTAAAAATTTTACCCGATTACGCAATTTAGTCTATGTCACGCCTCGAAGCAATAGAGTCGTAACAATCCCTTCGTGTAAACCATTCTAGGATAGAAGTTGGCTTTACAACCGCTATCTATCCTAAACTTGATTTACATAAGGCGTTCACGACTAACCCGCTTTGAAGTAAATCGTTTTTAATTTAAATAAATCATTTATCTAAGAAAGTGAGAAAATATATATATCCACTATAATTCAGTTATTACAATTAATGTTTATAACATTTTACCGTAATATATTTCCTAGTTATTACATTATTCAAAAATGAAAAATTCTAACATAAAAGTTTAGACCTTAAAAATATATGTTTGTTCTTCAAATGTTTTTTCTCAATCCCCAGGATTCAGTAGTTGCTAACTTCAGAGTAATTGTAAGCCGCTTTTTAGCTAATACCTACACGACGTCTATAAGGATGTGAGCAACCATAGCTCAGTAAGTTAGGATGGAGGACTTAAAACTGTACCATAAACACAAACAAGGTTATCAATCAAATCATTTGATGCAATGCATGTTTAAGCAAATGTTATCGCACGACGTTAACCAGCCCATCCGCTTTAATTTGGGTCGAGGAGTTGCCGTTAATGTAACAGCTCATGACCAAATCTAAGCTTGTGTAATGGAGACATCGCTTCTCCCACGACTACCTTCAAACTATTGACTTCACTCTTACTGCGACCTCCTCACCTGTTACTTAGTTCGACTAAGGATAAAAAAGAGACAATTATGCAATCCTGCACTATTACTTTCAAAAGGGTCGGTATTTAACTGGAGAATCCTAGGTTTCCCCTAATGGATTGCCATGCGGGTCCGATTATGATTATAGGTCATACATTTGATTAGGTCCAATTTAGGATGATCAATCATTTCATACAAATCATACAATATAAGCCAGAATAACAAACAAAATCATAACATCACTCATAATCAAGCACATGCACACAACCAACTATCTAACAAGCACAACAAAATATAATCTCAAGCCTCCAAAATACAGTAACGTATTAATCCTAACTTACTTCGACTCCCCACTCACTTACTCGAGGTTCAACTTGCTCAAGCCATCGTCGATCATTCCTATAACACAAACATGGTTTCAGTTTTTCATATAACTATTATAGGTTGGTTTTATCCTATAATGCTTATTTTTATTTTTTGTTTAAGGTTTAATATGTTCAGTTATCTAGGTTCTCAAATCTTTTAAAATTATTCTGAGTTTGGGGCTAAGTTTAGGTTCAATTTCCGCAATGATTTCTAAATTAGGTTCTAATTCGATTTCTAAGTACTGTTTTATACCCGAATCCTAGAAACTCGTTTCAACTCATAATGTAAAATTAATCACATTACTTCTAGATATCCTAAATACTAGATTTATCTCTAGTCAGTATTTTATTCCACTCGGTATACTTAAATCCTTATTGGTGTATCGAATTTACTCCTGATGTGAGAAATTTTTGCATTTTTCATATAATTACATAAATTTAAGTTTTTTATCAAATTTATTATATATCCCTATTATTTATAAAATATCAATTTTTATCCTAATATCTTCTATTTATTATATTTTCAATAATTGCATATTATGTACCATCACTAATTATGTACATAATATACATCTAATATTTCTATCACTCTAATTACCATCTTCTAACATCAATTATCATTTCAAAATGTCTAAAGTCATCCTAAATCAGGTTTATACTTAATTACCTTAATTTACAAAATTAACTTAAAATTTACTATTTTTCCCTATTATTTATTTACTACATAATTATAATTAGCCTAATAATTACATCTAACACCCTAAATGCTATAAGTATCATACTTTATCAGATTTCAACATCCTAAAACATATAATTATTCACTAAATCAGTAATTAACTATTTAATTACTTAACCAATCCTAAATTACCCATTTTATGCCTCATTTTAAGGCCTAAAAATTTATAAAATTAATTTTTGAAAATGGGCTTCATAGAATTGTTCTATATCATCTAACTAGTCTATACAAAAATTTTGGGCTCAAAAATACACTCCAAAGGTTATTTATTTCTAAATCAAAACATTCCTAGTTTTACATGATTTCTTAAGGACCATATATCATGGGACATATTTTCATCAAAAGAATATTTTTTCTAAAAACTACATACTAAAATATTCTAGAATAACAAAATTCATAATTTTCTAAGAATATTTACTATTTTTAAAAAATTACATAAAATTAGGTTGGAAATCGAACTCACCGATTTGGGTGGCTGCGACCACCGTCGATGGCCATGGGTGTGTCGACATACCTGGGTGCTGCCACCATCGTATGGTGGTGGTGGCAATCTACTCTTAACTGCTCGTCAAGTCTGGGTTCTTCTTAGAAGCCCCAATTGTACAGATTTTTTGTGATTTTTTTATAAAACCCTCATTTACTCTCAATTTCATCTCTCTCTATTTTTCTCACTCTCCAAACTGACCAAATGAGCTTTTGAAATTTTCTTGCTATTTATAGAGCATTAGGGAAATTATTATGCATTAAATTGATTTGACAACTACCTTATCTTTTTCTAATTTGCCTTTTGTGTTTTTCTAATTTAATTGGATAATTTTTTTCTTATTTTCCTCAGCTGCCATGACCCAAATCTAGATCATTCCTTATTTTTTTTTATTTTTTCTTAATTAATTATGAATTTTTTTAATTATTTAGTATTATTTTAGCACATTTCGCGTATTTTAAGTAATTATAAGTATTTTTACCTACATATAAATTCATATATAGTGTAAATAAATATTCCTAAATATTATTTAGGTCATTCTATGATTTTTAATATACATATAATTTATCTCTAGCGATTCATTAATTATCGAAATGCATTTTACGTATTTTCAATAAATAACAAGTTATATACTTAAAATTTGGAAATTTTATATTCTTTTATTTTATTGCTTATTTTCTTAAATTCGAACTTACGGGATCATTTTTACTAATATTTCTAGCTTTACTTTATAATTTAAGCTCGATCAGATTTTTCAATAGATCGGAACCTCGAGTGACTAATTATGAGGTTTACAGTCGATAAGTGTAATCAATTACAATCATATCACTATTAATTGATATTTATTCATTTTGTAGGTTTAAAATTATAATTTTAGAGTTTCGATCAAGTTCAGGTTCGATTTTAAGTATTTTCGCATATATTTGATTTAGAGTTTTTATACATGATTTAGGTTTTAATAAATTTTTTAGGGTTTTTATGATTGATACTATATTCGGTTTCTTAATTTAGAAATTTTTTATCGTTTTTAGCCTTATCGACTTATAGTATTGTCTAGGACACTTGAGTTTAATTTAAGGTTCAGATAGTGACCAGATAGGGTTTACACTTGTTGTTATTGATTCATCTTTTAATGATAGAATACGATATTCCATCTACCCTTTCTTTTGGCTTATTGATGACATGTTGTGAAAATCTATAGCATTTCACTAAATTTTTTATTTCATCGTGCAGAACAACTATGTATTAGGTAACCATAACCCATTAACCATATGGAGCAAGGGACAAGTCATAATCATTTAATTTGCATGAGTTACAAGATAGGAGAGGAGGTTGTCACACAATTAGTATGTTCTAAAATGGTTATCAAACAATGTTACAAAATAAGTTCTCTTAACATTTAAATTTAATGTTAAAATTTTTCAATTTTTAATTAAGGTTAGTCAATATATGATATATTGAAATGTTAGATAACGTAAATTAAAAATAAAATAATTTAAGTAACTTCCCTTACTTCTTTTTAAATAAGTTTAACCCAATAATTTTGTTTTATGTAAAACCACAATTAAGTAGCAAATTTTTAATGGTAATCTAAATTGTTTTCTTCTCATAAGTATTCAAAATAAAAAAAAAAAAACAAGATGACTCTTTCCATCTCTCTTCTCTCTTTTTAACTTGCACTTCTCTCTCATTCCCTTGTTGATGTCTTAAACAATGGACCAGGTTGATATCATTTGTTGATCTTTTGACTCCACATTATTTGCATCCTTATTCGATTATCTTCCAGTTTCTTCGCTTTATCTACTATTTTATTGTAAGTAGTGAAACCATAATCCAACAACTTGCAACACATTGTGCAGTCAAAGCTAGTAAGAAACAAATCCTTCTTTAACTCAACATTATCTCGGTATGAGCTGAGTACATATTGTAACAATCTATTAAACTCAATTTCATATTGGGTTACACTTATACTTTCCTTCTTCAGTTTGAACAAATCTTGCACCATTCTGTTTTGGACATTATGAGGAAAATACTCCTTCCCGAATTCCTCCTTAAACTTTTACCAATCAATATTATTCCCGAGTTGTCTTACTCTCGAGTCCCATCATACTTTAGCAGCTAACTTTAACATAAAAGTGTTATAAGATAATTTTTGAGATTCAGGGACTCTAACGGCCTCAAAACTCTATTCAATTTGGGCTAATCAATCATTAGCTACATTTGGCCTACCTATCTCTCCTTCAAAATAATAGTTGGCCTTTACAAACTCAGGAAGTTTATTTACCTCTTGAGGTCGCTCTATTCTTTGTTTAGCCTCTTGGGGTCTCCGGTTTCCCACATTACCACCAGTCATAAGATGTTGAATCAACATTCTTGTTATCTCATCATTGTATGCATATTAGCAAGTATTTATCCAATAGGTATATTCTCTTGTGGAGGCAGTGAGGGAAAATCTTTTCTATCTTGTTCTCTCGGGAGTGATGGTTCTCGTGGTAAAGAGTTTTGATTTCCTTCAGTTCTTCCATGATTACTCCCATTTCCAGCTTCAGCCATAATCGCTTAATAATTATAACTTATAACCTTGCATTCATATCTATTTATAAGTTATCCCATGCCTTTGTTTTAGAGACTTTTTGCAAAATTAATAAACACTTGCAATATGTGCTCATATAAAATAGAAATAAGAGTATCATTGTAATTAAAATACTTAGTAGGTCTAACTTCTACTATTAACTTCATTCAACCGTTACATCGTTACAACTAATTACAACTTCAGAAACAAAAAAGGTACAACTCGATAACTTTTGAATACATATATAAAATTTACAACTCGATTACATCATTATTTATATAATCTAGTACAGATTTGATCTTTACAACTCTACAATATAAAAGATTACATCAACTGGTTATATCAAACCTAATTATAACGTACATCTAGCTTAATCCAAAAGCTATAAAATATATCAAAAGTCAAAATCATACATCAAAAGATCCTAAAATACATCAGTTTTCATCAAAATTGCTATTGGATTATATCTAAAGATCTAACTAACCGGAACACGTCAATCACCTAACTAAGCTAATCCTCCTTTGAATTTTTGGTAGCTACCCCATCAAAGGGATCATGACCCATATGGCCTCCTACTAAGTGGTCCCTATATTCGCTATCTGACTCGGAGTCTATAAATACTATCTCTACAGTCTCAAGAATCACAATCACCTCCTGTACATCATCATCATTCGGCTTAACTGCATCACCAGCCCCTACTCCAGTTATCTTAGTGTCTACTATCATCTGCATAACTAAAGCATGAATGTCTACACCAAGTTCATGCTCATTCTCTATCTGTTGCTCCTCTTCAGGGTCTTCTTTTGGATCTTCTTCTTTAAGGTCTTCCTCTGGTTTTTTTTCTTTAGGGTCTTCCTCAACATGAACTCCATTCTCATGGGGTTCAATTGGAGGTGGGTTTTTTGGTGATGGTTTTTGTATCTCAGGCTCAAGTTTAGGGTTAGGGTCTAATAGTATCTCTATACCTTCCCTAGTAGGTTCTAGAAACTGAGGAAACCAATCAATAATCCTTGGTGGGGTACTGTTTGAGAATGTATGGGATTTCAGTAAATATATGAGCAATATTAGCTGAGTATGCTCTCCCATCCTCTAACTTAGCAGGAAAATATCATAAGGGCATCATCAAAGTTACAATTCCCTCTCTCTCCAACCATTTCTGCTCAAAACCTGCTATAGCAGTATATCTATCATACTGAGGTCCTAGACTCATCTCTATCTATGCCCACTGATCCTTCCAACTATAGCACATTCCATCATAAAATTTGTTAATAATCTCATTGATTGTCTTAAAGCTATTCCAATCAAGTTCCATCAATAATCGCTATAACTTAATCCTATAGTTGATAAGGGACATCTCTTCATTCCAACCAAACCGTATCCAACTAAGTATTAGTTTCCCCCTTTGACCTTGTAATTATAGTTAAAATTAATTAACATTTACTACATTAAACATCATGTTTACTTATGTTTTCTTATGCTTAATACAATCTTTTATCGCCCACATAATACTACCCATTCTCAATATTCCTACAATATCTATTTCTTTTAAAGTATGAAGTTTCAAAGCGAGTCCATTAAAACTATGCTCTAATACCAACTGAGAGCTATTATGCTCCAAAATCGTAGAGTCGCAACAGTCCTGCCGTATAAACCATTCTATAATAGTAATTAGCTTCAAGTACCTATTATAGACATGATCAACACAAGGCATCGACGATTCCTCGCTTTGAATTAAATTGTTCAATTAAGAATTTAACTAAAGTTACAGTAAGTATTAAAACTTCAAGTCAATATATATATATATAATTACATGTACATTACTGTAGAATTTCCAGGTGATTCTACATCATACCATAATAGTCAGCTAATTTATATATCAAATATCAGTCTTTTAGTCTTAAAGATACTAGTGAGACTCTAGATATATATTAACTATTAGGCAAATTGATCCTTATACCCCTAGGCTTCAAAAAGAACTAATCTCCGGATAGTTGTAGGGCGGCATATTAGTCAGAATAATCAGAGATCAGGACCTGCAAAATGATCTATGCGGGTATGAGCAACTACAGCTCAGTAAGTTGAATTGAAGACTCATTTATGTATACAAACACAAATAAGATTGTTAAGCAATTAATTTCATGCAATGCAACAAGCAAGTGTCGTTATATAATGTAGTTCAGTCCGTTACGAAATCAAAGTAATTTTACTCGCTCTAATCTGAGTTGAGGAGTTTTCATGTTATGCAATAGCTTACAACTAAACCCAGGTTTGTGCAATGGAAATACTGCTTCTCCTAAGATTATCCTTCGAACCAATGCTCTCATCCTCACCATGACCTCTTCTCTTGTCATTTAGTTCGGCTAAGGATGAGGAAAATACCAAGTTGCTATCCAGTGCTATCTTTTTTAAAGGTGCTGATGTTTGGTTGGAGAATCTTAATGATCCCCTAAAGGGTTGCAATGTATGACAATTTATGGTATTATGGTCGGTTAAGATTAGGATCCATTTAGGGTGTTCAGACAATTTCACACCAATTCAGTTATTATAATCATTAATCACAACACAAATTTCAATACGAAGTTAGATACGCAAGCACATGCATAGAATTACTTATAATCACAATCATATACAATCTTAAGTCTCTGAGTACCCTTAAATAGTACTTTAAATACGATGAAGTAATAAACCTAACTTACTTGGAATTTTCAGTCGCTCAACCACTTAATTACAGGTTGGTTCGTCTCGAGATATCCGATATTACAAATATGTCTTTTTAGTACTTATACTTTGATAATACATATTCTAAGTTATAATTTAACTCATTTCTTCATATATACCTATTATTTACTAAAGATTCATTATATATTAGCTCAGGGTTCGGTTTTTGAATTAGATTTTAGTTTTGGTTTTAAATTGTTTTTAACCACGAGAAATTCTAATTATGCTCGAATCCTAATGTGAAATTAATCACATTAAGTTCGAGTATTCTAATATCATACTAGGTCTTAATTTAGTATTCTAACCTATTTGGTATACTCTAATCCTAATTGGAGTACCGAATTTACTTTCGATATGAGAAAATTTTACATTTTTTATCTAATTATCTAAAATTAACTTTTGTACTGGATTTATTTTGTACTGATATTATTATTATATTATCCAATTTAACCTTTTTTTTCATATTTACTAAAATCCTAACTTCACATATTCCTAAATTTTCTACAATTACCACATAATTCCCATATTAATTACAATTAACACTTCAAAGACTAGGATTAGGTTTTCACATCAAAGATTAATGTTCTTAAACATATAATTATCCTCTAAGTCAGTAATTAATTATTTAATCACTTAATTAATCCAAAATTACATATTTTCTCATCATTTTAGGGATAAAAAATTACTTAAAATTTTCAAAAATTTATTTTAAAAAAATGGCTTCATAACACTATTCTATATCACTTGAGCATTATACAGGAAAAAATTAAGCTCCAAACTACACTCCTAAATCTATTTATTTTTAATTCTAAACATGCTTAGTTTTGTCCAAGTTCTTAAAAACCTTATATTTATTAACGTGATTGAACTTAATCACTATTTTTCCCTAAGTCTATATACAATAAAGTAATAGAATAATAAATTTCACAATTTTCTGGGCATAATAAATAATTTTAAGAAATTTTGTAAAATCGAAAGAGACTTGGACTCGCCTGGTTCAAGAGCTTTTTGGCCTCTAACACTGGTTTAGGTATGTCGATTAGTCCAGGCGGTGGGTTTAGAGTGGGGTGGTGGTGGTGATGGTTCGATTCCAGCTGGTGGTGGTTTGGTTCCAAGTGGCGATGGTGTATAGGTTTGGCCTACTTGCCTTATCTACATAGATTTGGAACAAAATCTCTAAAACTCTAATTTTCCCTCTCAATTTTAGTTCTCTTAATTTTTTCCAGTTCCCAATTGAACAAATGAGCTTTGTAATTTTTATTGCTATTTATAGGACCTTGTAGGAATTAGTTTGCATTAATTAAGACATGATAAAGCCCATATTTCTTCCATTTTGTCTTTTTAAGTGTTTTCTTTTTATTGGTCAATATTTTATTCCTTCTCTCCTTGTTGCCACGACGTGATCTAGTTCATTCCCCATTTTTCTTGATTTTTTTTATTTTTCCTAATTTTTTTATAATTTTCTTTAATTATTTAGCAAATTTTTAACTAATTTTAGGTAATTTTTCCATATTTCTACCTACATGTTGGATACAAGTAAACACTCTTAAATATTATTTAGGTTATTCTATGATTTTTAGCATGCATATAATTTATTTTTAGCAATTTATTAGTTATTGAAATTTATTTTATGTATTTGTGATAAATAACAAGTAATATACTTAGAATTTGAAAATTTTATATTCTTTTATTTTATTAATTATTTTCTTAAATTCAAATTTATAAGGTCACTTTTACTAATATTTCTAGTTTTAGTTTATAATTTAGGTTTGATTGGTTCTTTTAACTGATCGCTATAAATTTTATGTACAAAATTCGATCATACGATTACTTGGCTTATCTTTAGAATTTACAATATTCACTCATTCTCCAATTCTTGCATCCTTACCATTATCTTTGTTCTATAAACTTATTAAGTAGTTACACCAAACAACCCCTCAACATTTATTTTTATAGATTTTAGGTTTTGCTAGCCAAGGCCCATTAACATTCTCCACTAACAAAAATCTTGAGAAGAGACATTCACTTTTTTGTTTTACTCCTTATATTCCTTTTAGTGGATTCTAACTCAGGGTATGGTTAATGAAAGGGTGGTGTTTAATAGATCATGTAAAAGGATAAGTGTATTAATTTGATAAGTGATAGTTTTGAATTAAAACCTAATGTTTATTGAGGAGAATTGTCAAATCAAGCGAAAGAGCAAAGTTGCAGTAGTTATATTATGGTTTAATGTTTGTTTATGACAAGTGCGTATTCTAATGTAATATCTTATTCCTTTGTTAATGTTAAAATCTTATTCTCTACATTTCAATCTAAGAGTAGGCAAAACGAAAACAATTTTGATTATGGTGATTAAAAGAAGATTAACCTAGGATGGTTAGAAATGATAGAGTCCATTTTAATTTAAGATGGTTTTGAAAGATTATAAGTTAGTTTATGTTTCCTTTAGTTGGTTCCCAAAATATGCAATGTTATTTGGAGTTAGGCACATGAGCTTTTATTGAAGATTATAACTATGTGATGATTCCTATTAAGGGAGTTTGGTTGATAATATGTGGTTTTTGGATTTTAGCAAGCAATTGAACTTTTCCATACTCATACTACAATATGAGTATGTGATAGTTTTGTCGCATCTCGAGCTTTAGGAAAAGATAACTTGAGGTGGAATCAAAACTACAAGTTTAAGATCTTTAGAAACAATAAAAATGATCTGTAAGATGGAGAAATGATTGGTGTAGGTAAAGAATAGGTTACGTTTGCCCTTTTTTAAAGTCAATCTTTGCTTTATTACATGGATTTCTGTAAATATTACATTGCAAATGTTTTTATTTTTTCTAATCTAATATTGAAGTCTTTGCTACGTTTAATCGAGGAAAATAATATGCTAAATTCTTGATTTTCTTTGTCTTATTCCTTTAGAATAATGGCTATAAGACATCAAAACCCTAACCCTCATGTTAATTGTTGAGGGAATGCCCCTAAAAATCCCTTACAATAAAAGTAGCAACTTTCCTAAGTTGTTAAAACAAGATTGCTTAGTTGGTGGAGTTAGTGAACATGTTGGTTAGAGCAATTGAACAAAGTAATAGAAATTGTAGTAGAATGTATAACATTAGAGAAATGTAGAAGCATTGAGATAAAATAAAAAGCCATGGAATGTTTGGGTGGTGACAAGTACACATGTATACCCAGTTTAGATTGATTTGTTATATTGGTTAGAGCTTTTCATGCCATGATATTAGATCCACTTGATGCTAAAAGGTAGATTAAGAAAATTGAGAGGGCCTTTGCTCTTTTTGAGGTCCAAGATGATATGATGGTTACCTATATAATATTCTTGTTAAGCTATACGACATCAAATTTGTGAAAATGAGCTTAGAGGCTGATCATTGAGCCCATTACATCGAGAAATTTCTAAGATGTCTTTTTTTAGAAAGTTTTTTCCCCGTAGTATAGTTTGAGGTAGAGAATGCTAGTAGAGTTCCTTCGCATAAGGGAGTGTAGCAAGAGTGTTGAGGTGAGATCTTTTAAGCTAATCAAATTTGTTTTGCAAGGAGTCAAAGATGCAAAAATTTATAAATGGATTGGACCTCAAACTTACATGAGGTGAGATCTTTTAAGCTTACCACTTACTCTATACTAGCTAATAAGGCTAAGTTGTTAGGAATAGGACTAGAAGAAATCCAAGAGCATGAGAATAGCAGAATATGCCTAACCTTGGGAAAGAGAGGGATCCTAGTAGTGATTCAGCATAGGGAAAAAGACTATCGCTTTGCTCACTTCATCTTAGGGCCCTTTTTCTTCCTTTCTGTTTTTTTTTTTAAAGGTATTAGATAAATGATTGAAAGAATTGAGTACGTGGATGTGAGCCTCGTATATTTTTA
Source organism: Lumnitzera racemosa (assembly GCA_024138005.1). Classification (NCBI taxonomy): domain Eukaryota; kingdom Viridiplantae; phylum Streptophyta; class Magnoliopsida; order Myrtales; family Combretaceae; genus Lumnitzera; species Lumnitzera racemosa. The sequence continues at coordinate 22,824,475 of JAMXBC010000010.1, forward strand.
TTTGGGGTGAGAATATACGATCAGCTAGTATGCTTTTTGGACCAAAACTTGATGCTAATATTATTTGTATATGATAATATATGATTGGATAAGACTTGACCCATATGAAGACACTAATCACAGACACGTAAATCCCGCCCCATCCTAATGTAGCAGAATTTCCTAAAATTGTATTTCAAATCTAGGAAGCAAATCAAAATATCACACACTAATAAGACGCATGTCTTTTATTGGCAGTGCATTTATACGTTTCTAGTACAAATTGCAAATGAGGACTGAGAAATAGTGATAGGGACCAACTTGAAGATGGTTACTGATTGGTGCAAGAACCACGTGTCCAGTTGTTTAAAAATATACAGGGCGTATAAGGATGTCGGACGATAAAGAAATATTAAATGCATGTTCTTTTACTTAAAATACTGGAGTCCGCATAGGTTTAATGTTTGCATAACAAGAAACCAATCATATGCAATCGAGCTGTAGAAAGTAATTATAATCACGATAAGGCTATTTGGATTTTTCACATGGGACAGGGAAGATCAATGCAATTAGAACAACGTTGAGCCACGACATATGGGACCACAAATTTTAATAATTGTTCATGTTCCTTCTGTTGTCTTTTCTTTGAAAAGTTTGTGATTTGGCTCCCGATGAAATTGTGTATGGTAGTGACCCGTTTTGGCTGCAAATTACAGGATACATGGCGAGTGATTATTACGTTACGAAATACTAACCGTGCCAATACATTAGTTTCCATCAAAATCTTTATTTATTCAATTCTGATTAGATTTTCCATATTTGCATATGTGGGTTCCAAAGATAGGCTCATATATTGCTTTGTTTCAATAATCTATCCGTATAATTCTAGTAATATAGCTTAGTGATATAAAAATAGGTCTCTTAATTGGATGGATCAGATTTAAATATCTTTTTCTTAAAGTAATGATAAGTAGTATTTTTGGGGTAAAAAAAAAAAGAAAATAACAATAATTTCTCAATGAGACAGTGGAAATAAGTACAAAAACCAGTAAACACATTTTACGTGATGTCTTTAAAATAAATTGAGATAATAATTTTATTAAGTTGAAATATCATATTTAACACTACACGATATAATACATAGCTTTTAAGAGCTAAAATATAGTAAATATAGATGAATTTCAAAGATATTGGAGAAAAAAAAATTTATCCATTATACATCTACAGAAAGCAAAATGATTCCATATAAAGTATGTGAAATAAGAAAAAGTATGAAACGAATCATAAAAATTTTAAATTAAATGTATATCTACCGCACACTATATATAGATAATATTAAATGCAAGTTACGTCAAATAAGCCATGATATACCAATATATTAGATTCTAGTTTTAAGATGGCAACCATAATGAATGTCAATTACTCCTATAGTTGATGATAGACAAATTTTTTTTTTTTTTTTTCTCAGAGTGCTGATGAAAGGGGCCAGGTCTTCAAACAAAATGTTTTCCTGTTTTGTTCGAAGCCGGTCCAATTCCACAGGCTGCAAAAGCCAGCATACAAGGGTACTGGATACGCAATGGAACAAACCAATATCAGACCCGGTAAAACAGTACTATTTTCGCGAGTTAGGGGAAAAGAATGCTTTTATGGAGTGAAAAACCCCACAACAAAATAAAGGACGCGACGCAACATTGTTAATTATAAGAGTAGAAAGCAGTACTATACAAAACTCATCTAATGAGTATGTTATTCAGATCGGTAGATGTTAGACTAGACCTGATCATTAAAGTGTATACAGAGTTATAGAAATAACTTATTTTTCTTCACAAACTCCAAGAGTCAATTTTAGTCACACAAACAGGCTCATCAAAATGATGGGGAAAACTCTAATAGTAGAGTGAGCTCAGGGTTTAAGTCCACGATAAAATGAACTCTACGTATCTATCTGTTAGTTCTACCTTGGGTAAGAACTAAGGCAACAAGGGGATAGAAAAAAAAAAAAAAAAAATAGGAAACAAGCACAGAAGAAACCGAATATCATAATCATTCTGTATTGGTAGATTGGAGATCAATTATATGATGGGGTCCAGTCAACTACCCTTGTATCTAATTGATTGCCCAAGTTTGGAATCAATTGATCATCATTTTTCCCAAAATCAAATTAGATTATTCCTATTTTCTAACTTGTTTCATCATTATTTAAGAATTTGAGCCATAATCAACATTGCCTATAATATATTTTAGGAGCACATGGTTCCAGTCTCTACACTTGAAGTCGTATATGAGGCATAGTTGTTGCGTCCAATTTCGAATATAAAACTGTGGACCCATGCATATTACATTTCTGTTCTATGAAAACCGGTAGGGTCAGCTTAGGTCTATCTACACTATACTAATGAGTTTCAATTTGCAAACAATGGCAACAAACGGGGTAGCATAATTTTGTAACATACCGACATTAGAGTCAAAATAGAGGTCATTGATAAAAAAGAAAAGGGTTTTAACGAATCATTTCCACTAAATAAGGATAGCATTTCAAGGCCTTATCCTATGCATACTATTCAAGCCAATTTATTTTGAATAAAATGAGCAAGCGTGAATAATTATTTTAACTTGTTACTATAGATTTAGTATCCATTGATTTTTGCATAACTTTAATATTTCGTTCTAGGTTGGTGTGATCTATCTGCAATCCCACCATCCACATAATACGAAAATCGGATCATAATCATTTCTTCCCATGGAATAAGGTGGGATAGGTAGGAATTAATATTTAAGATAGGAGAAGAGACATGGGATAATCGACCTATACCCTGTTTCATGTTACTCCTATCACTGAAACTAGGGAGTGCAAATTAAAAAGTAAAACGAAAAATAAAAAATAGGTTCACTTAATTTTAACAAGATCTAGAAATAAGCAATCCACTTAGTATTTGATTTTCCTTTCCCCATCTTTCTTTCATTTGACATATATGGTGATCGCTATCTTGCACTTTATTAATACCCATTTCTTTAATACAATACTTAAATCAAAGTAATAGTATATATGCGAAGCAAGTTGATGCATAGGAGAACCTTTATTCTTGCAAAATTATAAGTAACTGAAAAGTAAAGTTGGCCCACTTAAATGATGTTGCCTTGCAATTTCCCAATCCAACTTTTCTTAATTCCCATCACCATCCACTGATTTCTGATTTGACGAACACAAGCTAGTGCCCCGACAAACTTTAATAAGACTCATCCGTTACGTGGATGAATTAATGATACATGGGTGTTATTAAAATTTTAATATATAAATAGTAATTTTTTAAATATTATTTATTATTATTATTATATATTTCAATATTATTATTGATACTGTTTCATCACTCGATATATTAGTAATAATAAACCTTTTTTTCTGCAAGCCTGTGAAAGGACCCACAAATATTATGACGAGTCCATGGCTTGCTTTAGATGGCTTTTGTAGATAACGTTGCTTCCTGGTTTCACAACGTACATCATAACGTTATTATGTGTTTGGTATCTAATAAAGGAAGGATCGGAAAAGTTCCGTTGTTCACAATTAACTAATCCCAAAAGAATCTACCTTCTTTCGTGACGTTAACCTTTGTCTATACTTCATAGTAAATTAAGACTCGCATGGGATGCTAGGGTTTTTCAACTCTTAGTTTAACCAGGTTGACATAACATAAGTTTTGCCGCGGTTATCGTAATCTAGCATTCATCTTATCACAAAAATCAACATAACATATTTTGTAAATAATTTATTATATGTTTATATGAGGAAGTTTCCATATATATATTAGAAATGTTATATCTTTTCTTAGACTATCTTTATTATAAGTGACTTAATACAACTTTTAAGGTAGAGACTTGTTTTATAGAGTTACTATACATTGAAAAGGATTATTTGAGCAAATATCATTGTACCGACTAGAAATCGAAAAAGTGGGTTGTTTTATTTATTTTCTTTCTTTAATTATATCAAGACAAAAGTGAATGGATATTAAAAATTTTGCATTTTCTTAGTTACATGTTTAATTAATACATTAATTTTTCTAAATTATATTTTTATTTTATAGTATTGTCATTAAATTTCTTAATTTTATTTTTAATTGATAAAATCGTCTCAACATCATTTTTTTTTTTTAATGTTTGGATATCTGGTTAAAAGTAATTTTTGTGTGGGTCTCATAAGAACTTTAAAAAATGCTGAGAAGCAACTTGGGGATAAAGCAGACAGTGGCATAAAGGGACAAGTTACTTTTAAGTGCTGACGTGGCATCGCAAATAACTTCTAGTATTGCTTAGTATTGGAGATAGCCTTATCATATATTACTTCTATGAAGGGGGAAAAAAAAAAAAAGTGTCTTTATTGAAGTTATATGACATTTGATATGAGGAGACATTGAAAGGAAATCTCAAAATATATAAAAAGAAAAAAAAAAAAACTTATCCTCTTTTTCTAATAAGAGGGGCAATACTAGTACGCGTTAAGTTCCACAATAAATTGTAGAGATATAGACATATATATATACGCACACATACATATATATATTATGTATATATATAAATTACAAATTTCGATCAAACATGGACGTTCACTTGAATCTTAGAAACTATCAGAATTATTGTGGTTCATGCCCTTTTTCTCTTATCCAATTTTCATGTCAATAATCATTTGATGACAATGAAATATTACCGCAACTATTAGTGACCATATGAAGACCTAGTAAACACATATAAGGCTCTAGGATTCTGTACGCTTTTAATCTTCTTTTCTATTCAAGATTTTAGTACCTGAAACATTTAAAAACGAGTCCCATATTGGATGGAAGGCCAATAAGTAAGACGTAACAAAATTCACCTTCAAATACAACCAAACTGCTCCCAATGCAGATATATACATATAATACAACAACCAATAAAACACTTCACACAAGAATCATTTTATCTCATCTAAGTACAGCAAATACAATACATTGGATGCTACTGTTAATTCCAATACCAATACTAACACCAACAATTAATCTCGTTTTCGGACTTCCCTGTCCGTATTAGACATCGATAATTGAATATATTGCCCCAGCATATAGTCACCTTTGATACAGTGATACATCCCAATGATATAGATATATAAAATACAATTTCATTATGAATTTTCCAATACATAGTAGCCACGAATCCTTTGTATCAAATATCCACATAATAGCAAACTATGAGACAATCATTTCAAATCTTCAACCGACAGATGGCTCTAAATATTCAGTTCAAGACTCATCGGCCATCTCGAATTGTTAAAGGTTATATGTTCATATATGAATTTAGAATATCTGAAAAATTAATTATGATTATGTTGTACATACTTGTATTGATCACAGCCATGTTTGTATATATGTAATTATATCTTTCTCTCCTTCTCCATTACAATTGATGGCTTTCAATGGGATTAGCTAATTAAGGTTTTTTCTTATCAAAGTTAAGAAGTGGAGAGGGAATCTAACCTATTTATAATATTTCTCCCTTTACGGGTTAATTTTTAGGCTCAAGACTTACAATAACCCATCTTTCTATATTTTTAAATAAAGTATAAACGGACTTCATACATAAATAAATCAAATAAATAATTTAACCGATACAACATATCTTATCAAACAATAATTATTCAATTTTTAATTTTAGGCAATTAACCAACACATCATCTAATCCCACGTGCACATGCGAGTTTCCAACCAAGTGCAGTTGGACAAATGCTTGCCAATCATTCAGCTACTGACTCTTTTGTTTCATAAATCCTAAGAGCATAAAATTTGTCAAAAACTTAATTATTTTGACTACCTACCGTCTAGTTCAAGGATAAGAATAAAAAATTAAAGCAAAAGGAAGGAAAAAAAAAAAAAAAAAAGAAGAAGAAGCAAGAAAGGAAAAAACAAGGTAGCGAATGTGAGGATAGACGGCAGGTCAAACGGGTTCGTTCGTTGGCCGGTCGAATGGGCTTGCTCTCTGTGCTTGGTCGAATGGCGGGCTTAGTTTTGATTTATTTTTCAGTTATATTGTCTATGATTTCGCCTAAGTTGATATTAGGGCTTATGAGGGTGTTAAAAAATCTATTTTGTAGCTTTTATGGTCTTAGTTATTCATTAGTTAAAGTTTACTTATATTGTTTACCATGCATAGATTGTTATGACTTATTTTATGGTTTATAATTTCCTTTTCGAAAGAAATATTGTCAAATTTATTTGTTAATGCAGAACTTTATGGAAGTACATGGTTCAGGGTTTGATCCGATAATTTATATTATTTCGGTTACTATGTCACAATTTTCTTTAAACGGTTGTTTTCTCTTTTAATTTTCTAGATTATGATTTAATAAGAAAAGGCAATGGTTACTCTTACAGTTACGAAGGAATTAAGTTGATATGATCAATTCAAAATTTTAAATCGTGAGCTAGAATTGAGTTTAAAATTATGAGATCAAGTTTAACTCAAAATGCAACTCAATAAACTTGAGCTTAATTCAATTAGATTTGTTTAAATTCCATTTACTTAAAAAATATTTTTTATTCTTATAATAATAATATTAATTTTTGAAACCCAACTACTTTTAGTACTGGACTTAAGCTTGAGTGGACTCGTAACCTACTCAAGTCGAACATTATAAGACTCGAGCTCGACTTAATCAACTACTCAAGTATAGCTCGAACTCTACTTGATTATTCATAGGTTGAATTCAAATAGCTCACGAGTAGTTGACTCGTTCATAACCCTAACTAATCCTAGACTCATGTGTATAGGCTAAGATTTGATTTGTATTCATAACAAGATTGGGATACATATTTGAGAATTTTTAGTGTTGAGTTTGATTAAAAACATCTTTATTTCATTTATGAATTGAGAAAATCTAGAGTTAGCATATGAGTCATTACCTAAAGTAATCTCTCAATTTGAAACAAGCTAGTGATCTCTTTCAAAGTAAACTGTGAGAAAGAATCTAAAATCCAATTTCTAATATTTTCGATAGGTTAATATTTTTTTATGTCACTTTCTATATTTACTCTCACTCAGTTCTCTTATCAATTAATTTGACTTCTACGTACACACAATAAATTTAATTTTATGAATTATCAAGCATAATTATAATTATATTATAAAAAAATGCACCGTTTATCCCCTATGCCCCTTTTCCATCTCACTCCCTCCTCTGCCCATCCCTTTTCAATGAAGTAGTGTTCACTTTGTTCAAAATGCTGTCATAATAATGTTCCTACCAATCACAATCAAATATAAAGAATATGGTATAAATTCCAAAATTAACTTAGTGTTTCCATCATATAGGAGGTTTATTGTGATTAATTGAGTCATCATTAGGACTGGATCTTAAAGAAAACAAATATTTATCCCTTTTCACTAATAAGCTAATATATAAAATTTCTCGAACACATGTCAAATATGGTTTTTACTTCCTCGCTCCACTTGTTAAAAAGAAAGTAAAAGCAAACTATAGTATAATAATATGAATTCTAGTTATTCTCTATGGCATATACTATTTTCGATTCCCCATTCATCCAAAATTTAATATAATAGTAGTATGAGAAAAAGAAAATACTACTATAATATCCAGTATCCACAACTAATTATATACATAGAATAATGAGCAATGTATTTAATTTGCAAGAGTTTCCAAATGAAAAATTAGATAATGGGGGCGCACACACTAATTTTTACAAAAACCATCTTTCGAACTTATAATACACAAGATTTATTATATACACAGAATAATGGGCAATGTATTTAATTTGCAAGAGTTTCCGCATGAAAAAGATAGATGAGAGGGTGTACACACTAATTTTTATAAACACCATCTTTCGAATTTATAATACATAAGATTTTTCTTAAGAATCACACGGGCTCTTCTAATATTATGTTGAAGATCGATACAAAAAACTGGTGTAACTTTTTTTAAAATTTTTCACATGATGCCCCTCTATTTGATCTTGCTTTTTCCTTTTAAACAAATGTTCATCTTTTTAAAAAAGATCTATAGATATTAATAAATTACGTGTTTCGAACGATGATAAGAAAGTATCAAGCTTTTCTCTCATCATCTATCAAACAATCTCTTTGTTTCATAAGCACATTTGTGAAAAAGAAAAAAAAGAAACGGCCAGTGGTAAAAGTAAATAAAAAAAAAAGAAGTGGAAACAACGTGCAAACCCACTGTACCAAAGATCTCTCTTCGTACCATCAGACATCAAAACCCATGATAACAATGATAGCCAGCTTTAGGATAATGTTGGGGTGTAATGACTGGTAAATTGAATAAGGAAACTATAAAGATGAGAGCAAGAGGCTTTGGCCTTCTTTTTGGCGAATCCATGTGAAAGTCCTGGTCAAAATGATGACCTTATGAATTGAAACCCTAAAAAGCGGTAAAAATTAAAGCAAAAGGCTGGTTAGTAATATTAATATTCGGCCTTTTTTTATTTTTAAGTACTTTTTCCTTTTTGAGTTCTGCTTTAATGATTCGGGATGGAGCTGATCAGTCTTAGAAGGAAATTATTATTTTTATTTGTGCTTTTATAGAGGAGGACATGTTGTGGGCTCCTTTGATTACCCTTGAGATGCTTATAAACGGGTCGAAGACCTAAAATTCAAACATTCGTTTAAAAACATAATAGAAATGGCTAACAATAAAATTACCTACCTTTTAGTTCTATAAGTACCTAATGTACTGCTGAAAAGGTCGACATAGATATTTCTTGTTGAGATGTTACTTCAATTTATACGAGATTCAAAACGAAAGGATATGTGATGAAAAAAACATAGTTGAACCTCATAAATCAAATAGACGGTTAATCGTCTGGAAAAAAAATATTGATTGATATTAAATATGCCATATGTGTTTGGATATATAAGTGGTAATCAACTACAAAGGTATTTTTGAAAAACTACTATTCATGATTCCAATGTGTTAGAATTTTGGTGGCACTCACTTATCATTAATTCATTTACCTAATATATTAATATTATTAAAACTTTTTACCATAATAAAATGGTTAATTAGACTTGGTCACAAGAACGTAGCCCGTAGTGAATTAACACTAAAGTTAGATATTAGTTGATGAAGGAATTCTTAGGCTATGAAAGCTTTCTATTGTTGATTTTTATTTTTATTTTTTCCTCCTTTCTTTTTATTTCCTTTTAAATCTAAACAACTTCCTTTATTGTGCTAACCCGTAACCCGAAAGACACAACCTGTAAATCCTATGAAGTTATGTGTATTAAAATGAAAAGATAGAGCTATAAAGGTCTAGTGACTTGATTGTGGAAATTAGCATTATAGTAATGGATCTATCTAGTTTTGCTTACGATTTTTTGCCTCTATTGCTCGGTGGCTTTTTAAAAATTAATTAAATTCTTTCTTTGCATTCACTAGCATATCTACCGTATACTGTGTTATGTTGATCTATAATTTTAAATCCAAATTTGATTATAACAAATTGGTAGCATTACCGGAATGACCAGAGTTAGGTGGTTAGAGTAGTTGTGATGATTCATACCCTAAAGAGATAGTTATGAGAAGTGATGTTGAGAAATTTAATAGGTGGAAGAAATTTCATTCATGTCAAGTAATCAAACTCCAAAAATATCATTCAATAAACAATTGAAATCTATGAAGGAGGAGGAGTATGCAAAACTTTATCTAAAGGCTTCGACAGTGCTCTAACTGAGTTTACTGAATTGTAGGTTATAGAAAGTACTGATGGAGAAGAGAAGCATAGGACAATGGAAGAAATTGAATAGACTATAGATAGCTAAATCTATTTGGAACTTGATTGGTATTGAAGCAAATATTGTATTTGTTTCGGATAAGTGGGGAGGCATTGATGGGGTTTCGAAGGACAACATATTTCTAAGTTCAGACCTGTTACTCATCATTTCAAAACCATTGATGTGAAAGTTCAAACTACGCACTAGGAGATAAATTTGATCCGCCCTACGGTCTTAGTTCCATGGGTCAGGAGAGTTCGTCAATTGACGGAGGGCATTTGCAATACTTACTCTTCCTTATTAATCTAGTTCCATTGTCTATGGTATGCATAACGTTGGAGTAAATATTACTGGATATGTGTTAAATTAAAATTCCAGCTTTTCTTTTCTCTCTCTCTCTCTTCTTTTTTTCTTTTAAAAAAAAATTTTCCCTTTGATTTTGCATAAGAACATGCTTTTAACTTGTGGTACAAGTACAAACATAGGCACTTTTTTTTCTTTTTTATCCATCATTTATATTTGCATGCACCTATATGCTACTGACCTAGAATTACACTTTCTGAGGAAAAGAAAAACAGAAATAGACTTAATAAGTGAAAGTCATACATGCTACTCCATAAATGACTTAATCATCTAAATGTAATTGCAACCAATATTAATGTTCATCCTATGCCTTTCAATTGTTTACTTTATATTATTTAGTTTTCCTTTACCCTTACAACGTACTTTTCATTAAACTATAAGCCTTACACCTTTTTGGTCCTAGGCAGTGGGTTACCAATTTAAAGGGTTAAATTTGAATTCAAGCTTTCGAGTCCAAAAATCAAAATGGATTTGATTTTTTGAAATAAAGTGACAAAGTTTAGAGAGTTGAGTTTATCAATATTCGGGATGACTAAGGAAAATTTGGCATTGTGGGTTTAGAATAAGGCGTACTAGATTAGTTTACCTAATTTAAGATCTTATTGTGCCTAAACTCATGAAAGATAATTCATTTGAGGTTCAATAAAGAGAACGAGTAAATTCTAATTGTTGATCATAATAGCTATCTAATGGGTGAGATTAATAGCTAACTGCTAATAATACCATATTCCCTCCTTCCATGCATATAAGAGAATTCTAACTAACACCATTGTGATGTCAGATTCCCAACTCAAAAGATTAAACACTTAAATTAGTGAAGAACATCGAACATATTCATCATAAATTGTGAGTTTGGTGCTATTAAACTCCTCCATCTATCATATTTTGTGTTAGAGTCTTATTGAGATTGTTTACTCCTCTTTCTTATAATTCATTACTTGATCATCTCATAGGCATTGGTCAAGGTGTTTCTTTAATTATGTATAGCACAATACTTACGCAACACGCATATGACCTTCATATTGAGACCCTTTCACCCATACCAATTTACTTGATGAAATTGTTATGCCTCTGTAAAGTGGCTTTACTTTTCCATATTGTTTTAAGCACATCGTAAGGTTGTTAAACTCAAAATTTTATTTAAGATGGAAACATATAAAATTGGTGAAATCATTATATAGAACTATTACATTTATAAGCCTGTAAAATCATATTTCTAACCTCATAACTATACTAAGAACCTAGACCTAAAATATTTTTCATCTATTTAATTTAAGAAAAAGTGTTATAAGATTGTGAACTTGTATATTTTATAAGCTAATTGACAATTTTAACAATTATATATCATATTCATTATTTGGATAATAATTGGTCATGGGTATTGAATAGGTCTATTATCCCTTCATTCTTCTTTGTTGATATAGTCTCTACAAATTCTATCTTATATGGTAAATAACTATATTTTTTTTTTTGCTAAATAATTGATCATATTATTATTAATAATATATATATATTGCTAAATAGGAGATTATGTTATTAATAAATGCACTTAGATAATGTTTGGGGCACTACAACTACAAGTCCAAATCGTTGTATGATAACATGTCCAGGTGGATAAGCTTTTAAAGGGCGAACGAAAGGATATACAACCAATCTATAGGTCATATTCCCCTTTTTATTGTATGAAGCTAATTAATTTACTACAGTAATGGCATCTTTACTAACTTTATCAAAAAGGAGAAATAAAACTATTAACAACAAGACAAGTCAAGAATTGCATTAACTAAGTCAATAGAGGACTAGTTCATGTAATTATATGCAATACAACTAACTTGACCTTTGCTTTCACGTAATATTTGAAAATTGTAAATGCATCCATCTCTATGACCATTATTGATGAGGGTTTTTCGTCAAGCTTGATGTTGGACCTCCAATTATTTGTAAAAATAATGCACAACTAGAATAGATGTTAGAGTTTCCTTTATCATGACTATTTTGATTCTTATGTAAGTCATGGATAATGGATAATAAAACAACATAAGGATATAAGAGTTTAAGTATGTATGAAGTTCTAAACCACCCCTTAAGGGTAAGAAATAGAGCATTTATACATGGGGTTTTAGACTCTTGATTAGTAGATAACTTGCAACATAGGACTTCTTGTTTGAGGCTCTTAGGTCTTGAGGTTTACAAGATCTTCTAATAGAATCATGGAATGCTTACCATAGGCTTTGCACCTATTTGTTCACATTTAATGAATTGTGAGTATCATATTGTTTGGGCATATAGTCACCCCATCGCATTTGACAAGTAGTTGTGTTAACAATTATAATTATCCATTATGTTTGAATAAGAGTTTTTTTTTTATATTAGTCACTATTTCATGTGTACTCCAAATATAAATATTATATGTAATATTGCTCAAATTAAAAATAATTTTAGAATATTACTAAATATTGGTGGTAGTAACGTTGCTGAATACAATGGAGTTGGTAATAGTGGTGATGAAGTGGTTTTTTTAACAACCACGTATAAGGAAATGTCTTTCAACCTTTGTCCTAGTTCTTCTCGAACTTCCAAATATACTTATTAGAAAATGTTTTTTTTTTTTCAAAACATGTTCTTTTTCCCTACAAAACAGCCATACTTTTTTATAGTGGGTTCGGAATAAGTTTATAAGGGATGCTTGACTCGATTCCTTATTAAACACCCTATATTTCTTTATAATGAATGAGAACCATATGATACTTAAAAGTACCCTTGCTTGTTTGACTTCGTATCAGACGATTATAGTAAATTATGCCCATTGCCATATTTTGGCCATTTGGTCATTGATTTTTTTTATTTTTATTTTTCCTGTTACAATAAAATATTATAATAATAATAAAATAATTATTCACATCAATTTCAAATTAATATTTTATGTATTAATTTAAAAAGTAGTAATAACATGAAACTCGCAACAATTTTAAAAATTTGATAAGAAATTTTGGTGGATTACTTCTTTATAAAATGAATAGTTGCTTAAAAACAAAATGTGCTTAGAATACTAATGTAGCACTCTAAGCACCCTACTTATAAAATATTTCAAGAGTTACTTAAACTATGTTACTCCCGTGTGGAAAAGTAAAACATTTCTAAGGATATAAATTTAAGAAAAGGGTATCTTTGGACCATTGCATTTTAATCCATCTAATCTAAGTGTATTACAAGGGAAAAGTTTCTTTCATGACTATACTCACTTATTTACCCTTAGTTTTTTCAAAGTTCATAATTCCCTTTAGGTTGTTTATTAAAACCAAATTGAATTGAATTGAGAATGGATACAAATCGTAAAATATGATTCTCTTATTTTTTATTTGGTATGGAGGGTTTAAATGATTCGTTGCTTAGTTCAAAAATCAAATCGTTAAATCACTTAACCTAAACTAAAACCGCTTCCTCTTTATTTTTAGTTTACTTTTATATAATCTTTTATATGTGTTACATATTACACGAAGTACCAACATATTTATTGAATTGTTTGTTTTTCTTTTCTTTTGGTTTGCATAAAGTGTATAAATATTTGAAATTATGTAGCAACCATGATCAAAGTTGAACACTTAAAGTTGAACATGGGTTTTAGAAGTTGGATAAGATATGGGATTTAGTGATGGTGGTATCATGGTGATGGCTCGAGGGTTAACTCCAAGTGGTCTGTCAGCTGCGCATGGTGATGGATCTACAAGAAAGCTTACCATGACATAGCTAGTAAGGGCCCTCTAGAGCTTAAGTTTATAGGTAAGGTATTGGTGAGAGAATAGCAATGCTAAGAGATTTCTCAAGAGTTCCCAAGAGTGTTAAAAGATGCTTTATCTGATGGTTTGACTCATATTTATAGATTAAGAGATCAAACCTGCTTGGACATGTGGCAAAAAGGGATTGGTTGGTATGGACATCGAGGATATAGCACTGTTAGTATGAGAAAAGACTACCAATCCTTTTGCTAGTTGATAGAGACGGGAGAAATGAGCTTATCACATCAATGGAAGGTGGCCGCTTTAATTCAGTGACTAGATAATAGGTTAGACGTCAGATGACTATTTAGTATTTAATGATGAGAGAGAAAAAGACGAAGTTGAGCTCATGTGCTCATTTTGCCAATTGACGAGCTCTTCGGGTTCAGATAGGTCTTTCCCTTGAGAACAAGGGGTGAAAGGTGAAAAACTTTTGTTGTAAGACTCTAAGAGTACTTAAGGTCGGCTTGAATAGGCTAGGTAAAGTTCAAATGATTATTGGGTTGGTCTTCATCCTAGCTAATGAGGCCTTGTTACTACATCAATTGAACTCTCCAGTGGGCTCAGATTTCTAAAGCCTTAGTCTTAAGATCAATTGTCAATAGGATTATTCTCATAATTTTTTTAAAAAATTTTTACCTTTATTTGTGGACTTAAACTTTTGTTTTATAAAATTTCCATAGCAATTAAGATCTTATTTTTAGTTCTATAGGTTTTCTTGTTATATGCACATATAAATATTTTCCGTGGTTTAGAAGGGGTGTGCTCAATGACGTAAGCCTATTGAATCCTCTAATTCACCAATCTACAATTTTTTAAAATCAATATAAAATGGATAGAAGTTAGTTTTGTAGTTGGTCATTTTTAAAAAAATACGCGTTTAATTATCTATATGATCTTAAATTATTAGAAAAACGTTCTTATTTTTAATAAACTGATGGATTGCCCCTATTTAGCTTACCAAACCTTTAAATAGACCGAATTATTAGATTGAATCCATCAATTCAGAACACAAGCAGGGATTTGAACTTACTTGTACATTTTATCTTCCGTTACATAGCTCACACATTAAATCCAGAAGGCCCAACAAGTAGCAGCCCCAGCCCAATCACTCTTGACGACCTCTTTCCTCCTGTTCCTCTTTCATTTTTCACTCACCTGCCTTGAACAAAAAGAAAACCCTCCCAAACTCGTATACATAAACCTCACTCTCCTTCTCTCTTGCAAAAACCAAATACCAAAATCAGTCTCTTACTCGCACTAACACATCCATTATAAACGACACCGTATCAGCATCATGTTCCGCAACCAATACGACACGGACGTAACCACATGGAGTCCAGCTGGACGGCTCTTCCAAGTCGAGTACGCCATGGAAGCCGTGAAGCAAGGCTCCGCTGCGATCGGACTCCGATCCAAAACCCACGTCGTCTTGGCCTGTGTTAACAAGGCCAACAACGAGCTCTCTTCTCACCAGAAGAAGATCTTCAAAGTCGATGACCACATCGGCGTGGCCATCGCCGGTCTCACCGCCGACGGCAGAGTTCTTTCCCGGTATATGCGATCCGAGTGTATTAACCATAGCTTCACTTACGAGTCGCCGCTTCCAGTAGGTAGACTCGTCGTTCAGCTCGCTGATAAAGCTCAGGTTTCTTTTCGCAAAACCCTAATTTTGGGCATTCGTTTGATTGGTATTTTATATTTTACACGAAATGCTTAATTTAGGTTTTGGAGTATCAAGTTTTGGTGCTTTATCTAGTTTAAATGAACAATGCGATTGGTTTTTGTCATGTGACGTAGCGAACGTGAAGTGGAATGAGAGTTCAATGTAGTATATTGAGTTTCGGTTCGGATAGATATAGTTTTCAGGTTGCAGTTTCAGGTGTTGTGAACATGGAAGGAAATGATAGAGATGGAGGGAGGAAGTCTTAAATCTATAATTGCGAGTCTTTGAAGTTGGAAATTGTCCAAATGTGTAAAAGAATTTGAAATTCCTTTTCTTTTATTTGCGTGTAGGTCAATAATCTAAATACATAGTCCATTTTTCAGTAGTGCTTGTGGAATGTGATGCCAAGAGAGTTACAGTTGGTTAGAGTCATTCTGTTTCCACAAATTCGATGCCTCTGCTAGTTTACAACAATTTCCACTTCCTTAATGAAGTGGATAATGCCTTGGAGAGGAATTCGGTGTGGAGAGGAGTTAAGGCGGATTGTCAGTGCTGTAGGACAGTTATCATAATTGAAGCTGTGTGCTTTGGGAAAAAATTTAAAAAGAAGATGGTTATGTGAGTGAAGATACATAGAGAGTTCAGCTGATAATGGTCAAGGTCATTAATTAAGAAGCTATTTAAGTAGTGGTGGAGTTCTAATTGTTGGCCTTATGAAGAAATGTTGAACTGTATCAAGCCTTGAATTTAAATGTTAATGTCGATTTTTTCTTGCTATATTCTCCCTATCTGATGTGTCTCTAGATGTGAGCTTGCAATGTTTACCAAAGTGAGATTTTGAGGAGGATCTAATTTCTTTCTAAACTTAGTGGATTGGTCATCCATGTCAAGGGCCATAGCTTATAATATGTGTTTTCTATTGGTTGTCAACTTTTTTTCACTCTTAAGTATCCTGTGATTGAGCTTTCCTGTGAAGTGAATATGGCTGTTCATGCACCTTGTCTGAGTCGGGAGATATATTTTTGGTCAATTAATATATAATAACTTTACTTTGATAAGTTACTAGATTGCTCTAATTTGCTTGTAATTTCAGTTAGGAAGCATTACTAGACTTAGTTGACAGTGATGGATGGTGGCTTTGATGCAAAACATGACAGGTCTTACTCGACCCCATTGATAGGCTTGTACCTTCTTCTTCTTCTTTCTTTTGTTTTTTTAATTTTTTTTTGGGCCATCGATAGGCTTGTACTTGATCAGTAGGTTCTGAGCATGTCTTTGTGCTCTTTCTCCTCCTTAAAAGCATAACAGTTTAATATCTTCTCATAATGTCAGTGCTTATAAGTGGAATTTTTTTGTAAAAATGTGTGATGTAAGGCTTGGAATGCGGCCTTGAAGAATAGTAGTTGTCAGAGAAGCAGATCAAGTGTCAGCTCAGTTTGTGTTCAGATTCTCATCCCTGCCCATCGAAATCTCTGGTTTGGGCCTCTAAGGGAATGAATATGTATTTAAATGGTCTTTATAAATATTCTGTACTGAATCTGACTGATATGAATCTGACATATGGAGTCAGCTGTGTGGATAATTTTATGCTACTTAATGCCATTCTTATCTTTAGAATTCTGTAACTATAAGAAAGTTGCTATAAGGCACTTTCAAGATTCAAATTTAATGAGTGTAATTTGGTCTTGCCACTATGTTTACAGGGAAGACAAATGTTAGATATTTCTGAATAGCTCCTAGCAGTAGTATTCATAAGTTTGTCGATCAGTTCTTTTTTCCCTTTTTTTTCTGCTTTAGTTTAGACTTAGTTTTGTAATTAGTGAGTTGATGCGAGGAACAGCGTTATAGATGCTAAGTGCTCCAGTCTTCTCCTCCTCAATATTCTGCTTACTTTACTATTCTGTTAAGTAGTCTTGTGGAAATTATACATGCTTTTCTAACTTCTTTGATTTAAACTTAAATCATGTAAATAGATTCGATCTTTACTTAAATATGTGCAATTATATGCGTCTTTTTTGGCTTTAACTCTATGGCTTTCTCATGTTTTTCTTTTTTCTTTTTTTTTTTTTCCTTTTTGGGTGGAATTTTAAGTGACTCTTCTGTGAAGCTTAATATTAACTTATGATTTAGTTCATTACCAATAAAATATGTGCATTTAAAGTTGATGGAAAACCTGACCTCGCATTTGCTTGGACTTGTTTATAAAGAATAGACTTGAGCTGACAATGCTTTGAGCGGATTGAACGATAAGTGTGACATTTTAACTTCTAACAAGCACATGTGGCAGGTCTGCACCCAACGGTCTTGGAAACGACCTTATGGTGTTGGTCTGCTTGTGGCGGGGTTAGATGAGTCTGGGGCTCACCTGTATTACAATTGTCCTAGTGGGAACTATTTTGAATATCAGGCATTTGCAATTGGATCCCGATCTCAGGCTGCTAAAACATATTTGGAAAGAAGATTCGAGAATTTCATGGACTCCTCACGTGACGATTTGGTTAAAGATTCACTCATTGCTATCAGGGAGACCTTGCAAGGAGAAAAACTCAAGGCTTCGATATGCACCGTTGCTGTGGTTGGAGTTGGAGAAGCCTTCCATATATTGGATCAGGGTAAGGTACAAGAACTTATTGATGCATTCGAGATTGTTGAGGACGAAGAGCCTCCTGCTCCAGAAGGAGGTGCCACAGCTGATGAAGGTGCTGCCACAGACCAGGGTGCTGGTGATGCTGCAGACCAGGGTGCTGCTCCTATGGAGATGTGAAGTGAGTAAAAATCATTCTACTGTTATTGTCTTATAGGAATTGCATCTGTCTGCCAAAATGAGGAAATGGATTGTAGATTGGGCCTTCTTTATTTAAATGTGATTTTGTTGTTTAGATATTCGATGGTGTTACAGAATGTACTTCCTTTCTTGAATTTGAACACGATATTTTTAGCTTGCTTTAAACCTCGATCTCAACATATTGGATGGGATCCCCTGCTCTCACTTACACTGTTGTGATTAGTAGTAGCATTGTTTTTAGGCCACAGTAAGTAGGTATTATTCGGCACGCATTTGGTTGGCTAAAACTTATTGGGTTTTATATTTCCTTTCATACCCCATCCTATCAATCAAGAAGTACTCTTAACATCGGTTATTGGTTTGACTTGGCAATACGAATAGGATTTATAAACTGTTACGTTCGGTATTTATTTTTGTAGTTTAGAAGTTGATGTATGCATTTGATGGAGCAGTTCCAATGGGGACGGCTAATCCGAAGTTGACAAATACTCGTGAGAAACATTTGGGTTCACCCTTGGCTTAGGGGGAGTTTGCGTTTTCAATTTCTTCGGTGCATTTGTTTCATCAATATTTCCAACGGTATTTTGGTCGTCTGCTATGCATGTCTTCTCGTCTTTATTGTTGCACCGGCGAACATCATTTTTAGGTGAAAAATACGAAATATCATGTTTCTTTTCCCCCGAGAATGGAGCTTGATACGTCGAAAGTCACAAATACATCAATGATTTCGTCAAGACAGTGGAATAAATAGTATCACGGGCATCAAACTATAAGATTCCAACTAAAGCAAATAGGGATATAAATCCTGATTGATGGAGCGCATTTTCCTTATAGTATAAACGCAAAATCCATTCAGCTGCTCTGTTTGCATTTCTACTAATCAAGCTAAAAGAGGCGGATTAATATCTGGCTAGGGCCGACCTTTACCTTCGAGATGCGCCAATGCGTTGAGCTAATGGCTTCATAAACTAATTGCACGTCATTTTTATCCCTACTTTACTGCAGCCTATCGCTGTGCATTACCAATCTGTTCAATCCCGTCGACCCTTTGGCCCTTTCCCCACCCCTCACATAGAGTAGCGATGAAATTTCTCGCTATAAGATCACTAGCTATCGTCTCCGTCTTGCCGACAAAGGTGCTATCGGCATCAAGCTTGACACGTTCGGGCACTAGCAACTGTCTCCGTCTTGCCGATAAAGGTGCAAGGACATCAAGCTTGACACGTTCGGGTTTGGCATCACCCTCGACTTTTTATCATTTCCTACTGCTCTCTGATCAACGTGAGGGCTGCAGCTCTTGTGCGGTGCGTCCCTTCCATTTCCAACAGTGCCAATCTGCTTGATTCAATAGCAAAAAGAAATATCTGGGCTTGTTGAATTCAAGACTCCTTTGCACCTAGATTTCCTTCCACATGCACCACGTAAAGGTGGCTAACTTTACAAGCACTACATGTTTCTCGGTTTTCTTTCCAACAAACACCTTAATACATTTCTTTAGCCACACATCCATGTTAGCTGCCGGACTTGTGTCACTCATAATACGAAATACCGCAGACCAAATAGGGGCAACACCACAAGTGCTCTATCGACTCATCGGCATTGTGAGTCACTTGCCTTTAGTAGACTGAAGAACGTGCTTTATTACAAGATCACGATTTGTGGGATTTGTATTATTTAAAGCATGCTACATAAAATGGCTAACATTTAGTAAACAAGAACTATTCCAAGTTGGGCTCTAAAATGCTTTGTCTATTTGGTCAGCGGAGGATCCATCTGGATTCTTGATTCCAAGCATCTGATGAAATAATAAGTTAACTTAACGATACATTTTCCCGTCTTCTTATGTGGCCAAATAAGGCATCCCTCTTTGATTGCACTAGGAAGCGGGATCGTAAAATTAGCTTTTGTTGTTTCTGCTACGTACCACATCCTTAACTCCCTTGTATTGCATCCTCTCCACTCTCGATTGATTAACTCCAACAATGTAAGCTTTGATTGGCTAAATTTAGCCTGGAGAGGCCTGAAACCATAGATATTGGGCATCCATTTATCTCCTCTGCCTAAAATGGAATTGCCATTACTCCCTTCCCACAGTGTACCTAACGTAAAAAATTTCATTCTTATAAAATGCTATCTCATCCTTAAGAATCTATATAACCTCTAGAAACTTGAAAGAAATGTTAGCCAAATTGGAAGAATTTAAATCTAAGTCCCAGTATCGAATTGGGTTGGATGAACTTTTCCTAACTCCACTAATGGATATTCATCTTATTATCGGTTTGACCTAACTGATATAAAGCTACTAATGAGTTCAATCTATTGCGCCAACTCATTGGGGTGTCGGGTTCAGAATTCCCTTGTTTTTTTTTTTGTTGTTGTTGTTGTTGTTGTGGGGAGTGGGGAAACTAAGGATTTCGAAACTTGAATTTTAAAATTTAAGAAAGTTAACAAAAATAACTTTTGAAAACAAGGGGCTTGATTCAAATTAAATATAAAATTATATTTTTTTTTAATTAAAAAAAAATTTATTTTTTAGGAAAAATATTTATTTATCTTAAAATTTTAGTATTGCTTCATTTTTAGATGTTTTTGTGTTGCTTCTTGAAATTCAGTCGTTATTTTGCAAGAATATATCATTTAGGATCGAATTTTTTCATGAACCTGACTCTCTCATTAGAAATATCTTGGAAACTATACCTATTTCAAAATTACATCAAAATTATTATAAAAAATTGAATTAGTTGACTTTGCTTCTTATAGAAATTGACATTCCTTTTATAACTAGAATTGTTTCCTTTTGCATTAAAAATTTGCTTCTGTGACCTTCTATATTTTCTTACACACTCTAAATTGGTTACATCTAAAATTTCATAATCCATCTTCTATACTCGATATTATCCATACACTTAATAAACAAGTTAGAGAACACATAATATGTTTAGTTATCACCTAAACCTAACTTAGAGACTCAACATGATGATTAATAAAAACTATCTTTGTGATCTATTTATGAGTATGTATACCATAAATTAAGTCAGAACTTTGTATATTGGGTTTATAAGATCTTCAATTGTTCTTGTTTCTTGTTATTAATTGATATATTTTAAGATTTTTGGAGTTCTATTGGAGTTAGATAAATGAATTTGGGAATGGTTGATGTTGTTAATGATTTTGGAGTTGAATTCGTTTTTGGGCAATAGAAGGTCTAAATTTCCTTTGAGGGCTAGTGTCAAGGTTAGAGACTTGTTTAGAGATTTCTTGGGTTGAATAATCGCTACTAAGGGTTCATCTTAGCCTTACAGTCAACTACATCCCCCTTGGTGGTTTGCTTATATGTTGGATCATGTCGAGGTTGATAAGTGAGTTTAGGTAAAATGAGGTGATATTGTGCATTGCTTGTACTTGTAGGATTAGAAAAAAATCAACCTAATCTACATTAGACATTACAATTGATGAGTATTATATGTGCTGGCACTCATGCTAGTAATCATTTTGGATAGGTTGATTATGGAGACTTGGTATTCATTGTCTTTTAAGGGTTAGATATTTGGAATAGAGGGGCTTATAGTTAGGCTTTAGGCATCTTGATTGTGGATAAGTGCAATAGCGATATTGATGAAACTATGGTTGATGTCGATTAAGACATCTAGAGAGAAACTATCAATGTTTGCACTAGTGGTGTAGAACACTATTATGGATGGAGTGGAGGTAGGTAGTGGACTACACTATGATGATTAATGTAAGTGATGAATGCAATAGAAGGTGATAACTTAAGTAGTTGAGTATGGATATTAGGATCAACAAGTCCATTAGTGGTTTACTAGGATTTGAGTCTCTTTCTTAGGTGTGGGCATCAAGTGCATATATATTTGCTAGTTAACCAATTTTAAAACGGTGGAGTAGATTCTAATCCTTTGGCACCAAACTATTGAGTCAAGTATGCTTTGTCAGTTCATGCCCCATTGAGCTATCTAATGGCACTTAGCAATCTCTTCTTGCATCTCTCATGCACTAGATTAAGGCCAACATAAATCTCGTCTTTTTCACTAAGAATAGCTAGAAGTTCCCTTCTATGTAGCCTTGCGAGTTAATTCTTTCGTTTCTTACATTATTATTCCCCCTTTCCCACTGTATAAATGATCTGGGAATTTTGTATCTGTTCATGGATGCTTTAGTTTTGTGCCTAGAACACTCGATTGTTTTACTTACTTCCCCTTGCTTAAACAAGATAACTAATAAGGCCTCTGTGTGTGTGTGTTGTTTATATTCATTTCTCCACTGGTATAATAACCATCGTGGGAAGTAGGTGACCACCACTAAGACTGGCAATTGGTATTGACCTTTGTCTCTCACTATTAGCTGCTATTAAAAGTCCCTAGAATTCGTATCGACGGCATCAAATATCCGAAAAAAAAAAATAGTACAGAAAAATATTTTATAAGAAACAACTACACCGTAAAATCTGTTTCTCTTTTCTTTAAGAAATTGTCTGAAAGTCGAATACTTTTAGTTTGACAACCAATACTCAAAAATCAAGAGTCTCGGGGAATATGTAAGACCGTAGATTAGTTCATGACCTATATTCTCGACTAACAAATCGGTAGAAGAAAATATTACGTGGATTAACTTTTCCTAGCGTCCTGTTTTCCATGGCTCACTAACGAGCATTTAAGGGTTGTTTCTTAAGTGAATCGACTGACTAAGTATTAATAAAGAATTGAGTAAAAAAATTGCACTCGAAGTCTGGGTAACTATTTTTTGAACCCGAAAGTATTTTGTACATAAAAATGGCCCTATAAAAATAATATGTTGATTGTAATGCATTACATGTTTGTGAGTTATCCTTACATTTCATGCCACGGCGAGCAGATCGCTAGATTGCTACTAAGCAAGAGTACGTCGAAGTCATTGTGAACCAAGGTAAGCACAAATACTGGAACAGAGACATACTTTTAAAGAATCTCTTGAACATCAACGATAATTCAATGAGTTTTAGGATATCGATGGGATGCTATGAAATCAAGGAGATATTGGAATGCTTGATAAGCATCATCGAAAATACACTCTATGCTCAGGTCTCAAGTAAAGATATTGGACATCACAAGGTCACCACCACATCAAGAACAAAAAGGTCACATCAATTGCAAGAAGTTTTAAATTAGCGATTAGCCTTTTTTCTTTTTCCCCTCTTTGTGTAACCGAAGTCTTTGTAAACGGCACAAAGCATTAGAGCCATAGGATTATTTCTTATTCTAATTGTCTGTTGTTGCAATCTACTACTTGAATATAAGTATTTCCTCTCAAGTTTTTCCAACCTTAATTGGGGAAGTTTGGCTTAAGCTAACTCTTCCTTTTCAATGATGTTTTAAGTAAGTTAAGACGTTTGCAAGGCTAACCTACGAGGGTTAAAGCACATCAACACCAAGTTTACTGCTCAGGTCATGTTTATCCGGATCTTTCGAAATTAGCACTTTTCAGGAAATGAGAGAGGACATAAAATTGTTTTATTAGTGGGGATTAATACTGAATATTAAAGATAGTCTTGTATCCATTTCAATAACGAATATAAAATTTCCCTCTATACGAACTAAAACTCAGCTCTCTTCAAACTCACATTTTGAAATGCATCGAAGCATAATTAGATCTCCAGATGCATCTTTTTCTCATCAAGCAAATCATATATAATTGGATTTCCCTCATCTGACCGTAGAAATCTTCTCGTTCTTTTTTCGTGTGCGAGTTTGATTTGTCTCTTCTTTTGGAAATTAGCACTAAATAACACTTGTTCGTTAGCATTGCATCGTCGAACTTTCGTGCAATGAGCAGGCTGAATATGACACGATTACAGTGGTTGTTAGGTAAACAAAAAAGTTGAATTCAGTTTGTTGTTGACATGTCAGTCATCATTCAGAGATCCAAGTCTATGCCTCCCTATGTTCAGACTAAAATATAACCATCATCATCTTGTTCCTCAGCTAGTTAATAATTGAACGATGGATCACTAGTTTATCCCGGGCCTCAAATGGAATATATTAATAGTATAGGAACAAATAGAAGTAAAATTCATTTGAAAGATTTAAAAATCGTTAAGAAATTATCTGAAATGCTCAAGTCTATTTTCTACTAACTTCAGCATCGTATCTTTGAGGAACCGTGGCAAAGCATCTTAGAAAACCGTCTTTGGCAAGTATTTTGTGAAATCATGTCTATTTGGAATTTCCTAATAAATTGGACAAATGAAACTGATCACATAAATCTCTTAATTAATGTCTCCAAATGCTTTTTATTAAAATTTTATTTTAATATTTTCAAACATAAATTTTCACGAATACTGTTATAATTTAACGATATGAATACTTTCTTTCAATGGAATGAATCAATTTTGTTTCTTTCTTTTTTAAAGTTATAATATGTTCATAGTTGGTGAATATATATATATATATATATACACACACATATACATTAGTGGTCGATATACCCGTATTGCTTGAGCAAAAAATACAAAATGAGAGAGAGCGAGAGAGATGTAGGTGGGAAGTGTAAAAAAGTGGAAGAGAGAAAAGAAAGATATAGATGCAGTTAATGGGACAGTGTGGAAAAGTAAGAGAGTGAAAAAAGTTAGAGAGAGTGGAGAAATGAAGTAAGCGGACATATTTATCTGTTGGTTATAATTTTAATAGCTTATTTTACTGTTATATTTTTTCGTTAAATAATAATAAATAAAGGATAAATATATAATTTTAAGAAAAACAGTTATTTAAGATCCCATTTGCTTTAATAATATATATATATTCAAATGCTATACTAACTTAATGGTGACTATGAAATGAAATTTAATATTAAAAGTTAGAATTTAAGGTAACTATGTGAAATGGGGAATTTCCTTCTAGAAAAAGAAATAATCAGTTTTCCATTTCTGAAATAAGAAAATGACAATCCCTGGTTCCTCTACAAGAGTAGATGGTTCTTGATGGCCTAATCAAGAAAATCAAATTAATTTAGGAAAAATAGTCAACTATACTTTAAACCTTGAAGAGCATATGAAGTGCCAACGGCCAAGCTGACATAGAATGTTGACCTGGCCAACAAAACAGAAAACTCAATCGTATTCACATACCAAACAGATATAACAACTCACCAACTACTGCACCATAAAGAGGACATGAAAAATGCGATTATTATATATACTGAAGACTTTATTATTATTAGAATGTAATAATGATAATCCTAGTTGAACTATGATTTAAATATGGAACAAATGTGTTGTAATCATTTGTTCTCGAAACATGGCCAGCTAAGTCTCGTTAGTCATCATCTCATAGAATTACTCTCGAAATTCTTGCATTAAAGCGGCCTGATCGATCTGGCTGCATTTGTCCACGGAACAATAGTACTTGCTAATTCTCTCAAACAGTCTCTTTTGAGACATCCGATGAAATTGGAACGATACTGATTCTCCCAACAGATGAGTGGAAGTGGAAGAATCTTTGTGGTGATATTCTTCTTTTGGGCTGCCCTGACGATCATCACCCCAACATTGGTTCACTTGTCGGAATCGGCGAAGATCAAGTCGAGTTTAAATGGTAAGATTTATGCTTGATTCTAGATAGAGACTAAAATGTTGATTTCATTTTATTTGTCAAATTGATTTATTGGTGTGCTCTTGCTGGAATTGGTTTTGGGGATTGTAGGTGAAAGAGTTGAACCGACTAGTGCTAGGAAAATGATGGGATATTTGAAGAGACCATCAAGATCGTCTTTCATACTTCCAGCAATAAGAAAAGCTGTGTCTCCAGCCCTTGCCCCCGTGCCAGCACCGGCACCAGGGCCAGCGTGGAAACCTGCTGCTCTAACGTCCCACGATCCGGTTTAACGGAGTTGTCTAACAGGCCATTGGAGCTACAATTTGTAAACAATGGATTGGTTGGAGTATTATTGTGTTTGACGATGTTGAGATATTCACAAAAGAAAATTGTACCGGGAGACCATCCTCGACGAGATGAAGGCTCGGGCAACCTAACATTGACTTATGGGGAGATGCAGAATGGAGATTCGATTGTCCAAATTCATTGTAAGCATTTTCCAGAGGATAATGATAAATATTAGGTGGGAGATGTATAGGACCACAGCAAATAATTGAATTTTAATGAATAGGATTATATTTGCAAACGGAAGCTTTATTTTGTTTATCTATTATTTTTTTTTATCAACATTTGTAAATTATTAATCATAGCTATGTCATCATTTTCTTGAGATAAATCATTTCAATATTGTCCAGGTTTCTCACAAAATAATGAAGGAAACTATGAGAAAAGTAGAATCTATTAATGATTTTTTCTTATGTATGAAGTCATTTGTTTGTTTGTCTTTCTTAGTATCATTTGAAATAATACCTCATCATGCGTGAACAGAATTTTGGATGAAGATTAGAGTTATTGTAAACTTCAATATTACTTTTGCAGTCAATTCAAAGCTTTCATTCTACAGCATAAATCATGGGCCAATATGAAGAAAATCTAACCAAGACAATAATCCAATGTTTTATATATTATATCTCTAATTTAAGTTGTGATTGCTCCGGCACATATTTTTATCTTTCACAAAAATGCAGAAAATGATTATATAGCTGCTGGAATCCATAGTTATTCATAAAATCTGTAAGCGATTCTCATTGGTTTTCATCAGCTATAGTATTAGTAGTGGAAAATTAAAAGTCTTAAATTTTCCATTAACAACTAAAATAGCCAAAATAGAAAAGAAAAATTTTAAGAAATTTAAATAGTCTTATTGAATCCATTGGCTAGTCTTTAAATTCATAGTTAAAATCATTGTCAACTGTACTCTGAACACACAGATCATAACACAACTCATTGTAAGGATTAGAGAAATCACCAACACTTAAAACATATAAATCCCAAATAGGTAACTTGTGAAACTCGGTGCATAAATTTACACACCGCACGATCACATGCTATGTCATGCACAAACCTATATTTACTAAATGTATTGACTAGATTCATTGAATTATATTATTAGGTGATTCACAATAGTACAGCCTTGATAAGTAAAGTTTGAAACACTTAAATTTCACTTTAGAAATTGTAGAGTTTGCAAACCTATCAACAAGCAAAATAACATGATAGAACTTATAGACTTGTTGTATATGATAAATAATTAACAAAAAATGACTCTATTTCCGCTTGCTAATAAGTGATCTTCTCATATTGAGTTCACTACCAGCATCATGCCATTAGGATTATAATTCATCTACAATGTTCAAATTAGTGTAGCCTACCGTCGATTCACCCAATCAAATTATATTCCTATTTGGTTGATTCATGTATGAGCTGTAATTCTCTCATATCAATCGGTCACTATAGTAATGATTTCACTTACTTCTGACCAAATAATTTGATAGCTCTTGTAATACCATCCACTTATTGTTAGCTACTACTTATGGGTTTGAATGGTGATATATACTCAAAACACACATTATTAAAGTTTAATAGTTATTAATCCAGTAACAACTACCTTACTTACACATATATACGACAAACTACTAACTACATATGTGAGATTTGCATGAAATCTTGACAATATCATAATTATAATTAACACCTAACTCTAGCATATAATATAGATAAATACTTATACATACTTAAATCTTAGATATCTAAAGGTTAATGCTTAATTTCCATTGATAAAGTTGATTATAGGCCTATTTGACTAATGTTAGTTCATTAATTAGTCACCTAATTGACTTAATGGCCAAGTGCTTGACTTAGGGGGTTGGACCATTGATTAGGGCTCAAGGTTAGTCTACTATCTTATACGGGATCGTTGACTTGCGTCCCTCCTAAGGGGTTGATAGACCTTAGGCTATATGGATCAATGATGCCTCTTAGGATTTTATTTAACTCTAAAATTCTCAAAGGCTTTAGATTTAGCAACGGTGAAGAATTCTACTAATCTTAACCTTAATAAATCTTAAAACATGAAGAGTTTTTGAGCGAGTTTTTTAATCCAATAACTTCACTAAGCAATACCTTTCATATAAGTACTATTAAGTAAAGTTTCTATTAAAATAGTTAGAGAATTCTTACAAAATGCATTTTTTACATGTAAACTCTTAAGTACTCGGAGAACTTGAAAATTCCATTTTTGTTATACCAAAAGGGACTTGAGTTAATTTTTAACTCTTTATTGATAACAAGTATAGATGGATTTTCCATAGAATTCAATTATCTTTAGATTGTAAGGGGAGTGAATCCATTGCATATGAAAACAGTGATTGATGGTGGCTAAGGAGAGAGATGAAGAGGTGGTGGCTTTTTAGGAAGAAAGAGAGACTTCGATGAGAGGGAGGAGTAGGAGTTAGGGTTTTCTTCTTAAAAGTTAAGATATTTCATCATTTCCCTTAAAATAAATTGTCCCTAAAATTTACTTGAAGTTTAGAATAATTTAAGATGCTTGCTTCTCATTTCTTATTTTAGTTCCCAAGTAGTTTCTTTTTTGTATGATTAGTCCATTAGACTATTTTGTACTTTATGTCTAGTACCTTAGGACAATGACTAACTTAGGATTTTATAACTGTTTTTTTTTTCTTTTTTTTTTTTAGGGGTGGGGGGTAGGTGGGGTTTAAAGGGGGTTGGGGGTAGCTTACTTTAATTAAGTCAATATTAATACTATTGGTAAGAAATATTTGATTATTATTGTAATTATATTGTATGTTATATATTTAAAAAGATCTTATTAATGATTTGACTTGTAATGATTCCTAAAGTTTAATTGGATGGAAAATTTCTTTTAAAAATGATTAACAGTGATCGGTATACTTCATAAGAAGTTAAAGAAATAATTTTAACCTTTTCTTTATTATATATATATATATCAAATGAAAATTAATTATTAAATTATATAACATTACATTAATATATAAAAATAGTATAAGTTTTATTTTTCACAGAAATATATTAGAAAAATAATTGAATTGAAAACTACAAGTAAAGTACAAAGAATAACTTGACATAAATATAAGTATTGTATTATTTTTTTTCATGATAACTTTTTATGATTGTTACATTGGCTATGCTAAAATAAAAATATAAAGAGTATAATTTTGAATATAAATTATTAGATAGTCAATTCTTCAATAATCCACATTCATCTTCATAACATTAATTATGAAAAAAATTACTAAATTAAGGCATATAATTAGTATTATTTATCAATACTTTATGTGATAAGACCAAATACTTGTAATACGAAAAATATAATTACTTTTTATGGTATTACTTATAAGAAATAGCAATTTAAGAGAATTTATTTAGTTAAATATGATTTGTAGTTTAATGAACTCAATGTTATTGGTAGATGTTAAAAAAAAAAAATTTAATACTTGCAAAAAGACAAAGATCATTTAAGAAATAGCTAGATTTTAAAAATGTAAATAACAAACATGGGATTTGATTAAAGGACCTTACGATTGTCAAACAATTACCTATCCACTAAGCTATACTTCATCTTATCTTATATTTTGCTCTTTATAATAAATATTTAATATACAATTTTTTCCTCTTCTAAAAACTTTTAAAAGTAACTTTTCCCCAAGTTAGGGGTAGGGGGGTCGGGTTTGGGCACCCTGTTATCCCCTAAGATCTGCCCTTGCCTTAGGACTTGATCCTTTGTATTGATTATTGTTATTGGACACTTTGTATTAAGTTTGCTTAGATCTGCAGTTATTCAACCTCCATCATTTGATGTACATCTGATTTACACTTTCGAGTAAGAATACATGGAGTACATTGTACTATAGCTAAGCTTGGTGATAAAGCAATATGTAGGTCATATTATCGACCCATCTAGTATCTTAAATAGTCTAATATACTTAAGACTCAATTTCTTTCACTAAAAAAAATTAACAATTGTAAAAAATAAAAAAAAAATGACAATGTATAGAATTAGAAGAAAATATCAGGAAAAATGAAATCGTGCAATACCCCTTCCCTTAGCCTTGGGGTAGTTGGAAAGCAACTAAAACTTAAGTGAGTCATGCAATCCCCTAGAGTGTTTGATGCCCGCCCTCCATCATGACATAAAATATGAAAAATTGCTTGAAAACCCAATTGGTATGGGCTACATAACTTGATTGTGATCGGTGTAATTTTAAATGATTTTTTTTTCATAAATTTATAGTAGTCGATCAATAAGCATCCACCAACCTAAGGGAGTCGATTGTGACCTATTGGGTCTTTAAGTAATTCTTTTCTTAAACTTGTGGTGATGATAGCTATCCATTACTTTAAAAGGGTCATATAACCCCTCATGGAGTAGTGTGTGGCTACTAACTATTGTTGTTGAGTTGCAAACTATATATATATATATATATATATATATATATATTTTTGGCTTTTTTCCAACCACTTTGGGGTGATTGAAAATATTATTTTCTTTTTCCTTTTAATTTTAGAATCTTCCTAAACTTTTCTTTCTAAAGAAAAATTGCATATATTTTTTAATTGTTTTTAATTAATAATAAGCAGTTTAAAGGAATAAGAAAGATGAAGCTTCATGGATGAAATTTTAAAGTTTTTCTATAATAACTTTATGAAGAAAATATTTTATTGAGAAATAATTGTTTTATATTTTCTTAATATAATACCTAATGGTTAAGTGTTTTTATAAGATCGTAATATTAGTTTATAAGATCGTAATATTAGTTTATAAGATCATAATGATAAATACCTTATCAACACAAGGTTGTAACTTTTAGGTTAAGTGGTTAAAATGAGTCCATTAGTGTGTTGTTGGCTTGGTTTATTTACTACTTTTGGCTCGGATCGTTATAAATGATATCAAAGTCAATTTCTTGCTAGTAAGTGGATGATTTGAATCTGACTCTAGTTTAGAGAGAAGGTCTAAAGAAGGTAAGGAGCGTTACTAGGGTGCAACTCCTGATATATTTCTA
Organism: Lumnitzera racemosa; assembly: GCA_024138005.1. NCBI lineage: Eukaryota > Viridiplantae > Streptophyta > Magnoliopsida > Myrtales > Combretaceae > Lumnitzera > Lumnitzera racemosa. The sequence goes on from JAMXBC010000010.1 coordinate 22,855,788, forward strand.
AGATAACTTATAAGTAAAGAGTAGCCCATATCATACACTAAAAAAGGAGGAGATCCAAGCTCAATTATAAGATCTTGTGAGGAGAATGTTACGTGTTTAGAATAGAGTGAAGGTAGAGATCGTGATACACTATGGTTTAGTATTTTATATAGATTGTGAAAATGGTTTATAAGGTTATGGTGGTAAATACTTTTTCAACATAACATTGTAACTAGGGGTTGGAATTAGCTTGCTAATGTTTATTAGCTTAGTTTATTTGTTATTTTTGGTTTGAGACGTTACACTTAAGGATGTTGATGGTGAGATATCATATCTCACTATCAATGTTCATTTGCTTTAATAAAGAAGACTACTTAGTAGCTATCTTCTATATCATTAAGCCTCTCACACTAGTTTGATATCTTTTATCCCTTAAAATAATTGTACAAAATAATTAGTTCAAAAGGCATGCAGCAAGTAAAGGTAAATATGAGCTCATAAAGCCTAGCCATAAGTGCACGGAGCAGATAAAAGCAACTCAAGCATATTAAAATTTATAGCTCTGATGAAATTCAGTATATTTGTAAAAGTATAATCGCACCTTTGTCCTGGTGTAATCGTACGTAGCATGATACATCCAAAACCCATCTTTCCTGTCCTGCGGCAGTCTTGAAGCCCAGCAAATTGAAAAGCCAATCGTTATCAAGTTGAAAAGGCACTTGTCCAAGGCCTAGATGTCCAACAGGCTTTCCAATTCACAAGGAAAGCCCAACACCATGTGTTTCAGTATTATGTAACTTGTTATAAATACCATATATAGTAATGTTCAATGGATGTAAAATCTAGAATATTTCTAGTATAGATGATTTGAATAATAATTTATATGTATTTTAACACGTCTTAATGTGTATACATAATTAAATAGATATAGTTATGTACGTATAAGCTCAGCATAATATAATTTATATACATTCCTATAAGAAAAATAAGTATATGTATTTATACATAATATATACATATACACCATATATCTCTCTCTCTATATATATATATTATAATTATATTCTTTCACTTTATAATATAGTTTACCTTAATAATATATATTTTTATCCAACTTTTGTTATGCTTGCCCATAATATTATATCATTTCAATCGTATAAAAAATATAATTGCCAAGTTATGTTTTAGCTCTAAAATAGTCGTTGCAAGATGGTAAAATTAGTTTTATAGCATCGTGAAGCTTATAGGAAAGCGACATTACAAATATGAATTTGAATTTTAGTTTTGAATTAAGAAAGGACCATTCCACCCACTATGTATTTCAGTCCCCTAAATTAAAATCCTATTTGTATAGTATTTCGATAGCAAATACACAGAAACATAGTTTTCAATGCAACATAATGAATTATATTTACTTATCTCATCTCTGACTTGTATATATTACAACATTGGCTTAAAATATGTGAAAAGGTATGGCCAGCATGGTTCAAGTACCAAGAAATCATAATTTCATCAAAATAACACATTCAATATTAGTAAAAATAAGTATCTAATAGTAACTTAAGCCATTTTACATGTTATTCACATAAAAACTAACAAGAAAATTATAAGGAACATTTCTGCCACTCATTACATGTCAATGGGTATATCAACTATTTTTGCTAAATTACAATTTTAGATTCCAAGTTGCGAATAATTACTCATAATCACCATATACATGAAGATTAAAATCAAGGCTTCCTTACATTGGTACTAAGCTCCAGGAATCATTACATGCTAATTCATCAAGAAGTTTCATCAAAGTCTATTAGTTTCAACATGTACTCAAAATTGGAAGATTTGAAATTAAATTTGAATTTTAATTAATACAAAATGTGTTATTTTCCAAAGTTTTTTTTATTTACATAAAATATATGTTGATGGAAGCTCATAATAAAAATTTGAGCTCAAAATAATATCACATTGCTAGTGGAAAATGTTTTACAATTTTTTCCTAATATATTTATAAATATCAGTTACATTATTATCTAACATATCTCTAATATCTGATTATGCTGTGGATCTTGATATATAATTTTTATTTCAAAAGATGAAGTTTATGGAACCATTTTTACTAATTTCATGGACACTAATTACATTTCAAACCAAAACCGATGACATAAGGAAAAATCCTAAAGAATTTTCAAAAGCGGAAACAATGGAAAATAAAAGAGATTCATTTCCATTAATTTTCCAATGGCTTAAATTAAAAGCGCACCACTAACACATGTCGTGCATGTAATGTTATTTATGCTGACTGGTGAAGCATCTTTACTGACAGCTAACGTTCAGCCTAGGCGGCAATTTCATAATTACAAAGCAGTAATAGTGTTGGCTTATTCCGACGCGTGTCATATCTGAAACATATTGTTCGAGTATCATATGTGACGATGCTATATACACGTAGTACGAATATTGAAAGAATTTCGTTATATATAGAGTAAGCGATGTAGAGGCACAGTTGTTCTAAAAATTAATAGGTGTGTAAAGATTTTATAAATATTTATATATTAGGTGTACATATGACCTATTTTCATCATGTGTAGCAACCAAATTTCAGGTGTCATTTGATTTTTCCACAGTATTGATGACACGGGATCAATCCTAACAGGAAAAATAAAAAAGAAGAAGAAGATATATTTCCATAGAAATCATTGTTTAATCCTAAGATACACTTGTATTTTGATTAAAACATGGCCAGCATCATCTTGGTGTTTTTTTTTTTCATTTGCCCTATTACATTTATAGTATGTTCACTTTGAGGGAATTAAAATTCCATTCCTTTCTTATTTTTTACTATGATGTCCACTTAATTTTTTTTGTTATGGAATTATAATTTTGTAGAAATTCTTATTACTTATTTATTCAATCAAGTAATTATGATTTCTTATTAGTATCAATACTACTACCGTCACATAAGCTACTATTGATCACCACCATTAACCACCGTTGTTACCATCACTACTATTGCTGCAGTTGCTATTATTACTACTGTTGTTGCCGCCGCTACTGCCATCGCTATGGACTACTATAGCTACTGCCGCCATCGCCATCACCATCGACTACTATAGCCGCTACTACTATCACTACTACTAACTAATATTGTTGTTGCCACCACTACTGCTGCCACTATTACTGTCGTCGCCACCACCACCAACTACAGTAATCACCCCTATTATTATTATCATTAATTGCTACTGCCGCCGCCGTTATCGCCACCACTACCGTTGCCAACCACTATAGCTAACCACTTATTATTTTAGAATTAGTTGAAAAAGAAAATGGACTGAAGCTAATTTAGTTGTCAAAGTTATATTATATGTTTATTCTTAAATTGCTTATAAATCTAATTAAACAAAGTAATATGTATTACATTCTCATTTCATTTCTTAAGGAATTCCAATTCTGTTGCCTTTCATTATATTTCATAAAGTGAGCGAGTTGTTAGAGTATAATTCAGATTGTTAAGTGGCTAATGGTTAAGGGAGTTAGAGCGATTGGTAATCAAGTGAGATAGGATATACAAAATAGAGAAATATGTGTGTACAAGGATATCAAAGCGTATGTGTAGTGAGTGAGTATGTGAATCACGGTGAGTGTATGTGAACAAGTGAATAAAAAAAGTGCATATTCAGTATGTACGTGTGTATTCAGTGTAAAATATCGTTCGTAATCTTTGTTCCTAACAATTACAACTCCATGTAATAGTATCTACTTTTTTAAGTAAGATTCTATTTTTTGGAATGTACTTACAAGAAACACTATTTTATTAACATACCTAAAAAGAATAAGTTTTCAACATTCTAGATTCGAAGAGCTACTAAAAAAGTATTTTCATACTTTGGAGTAGCTTAAAATTTCTGTGGTGGCTTCACTGCCCAACTTCTACAGAGCATTCCCCTCTTTAAATATATATATATGTACACATATATGTATATTATTATGAAAATAAAACTTAGACCGTAAAACTTGGTTAAAAGAAAAAGAGGTTATATGGTAATAATAATAATAAGAGAAGGAACATAATAATATAATAAAGGCATAGAGACATTGTTTGATTTGCAATTGATTAAGAATAGCAAGGGCAATATTGTTAGGGAAAAGATTCAGACTTCGTATCATCCCTTATCCTAAATAAAAATATTATTCAATCCTATATATTTCCCTTACCAAAATATCACATGACTTTTTCACTAAATCCCTAACCAAATACTAAAGCTCTAGTCAAGATTCATAATAATTGAACATGAGATTCAATAAAGAATCAATCTTTTTGCATTTCTTAAGGAAGTTTCCTTTATTATTATGTTCTTTGTAAGTTTATATTTTCTTTTAGGGTTTTCTTTGAGTTTTAAGAGAAGGCATTGTAATTGTCGACGTACTGGTAGTGATGGATAATTATTGTTTAGTTGGTTTGTAGAGATGCTGTATTATCGGTGTTGCATATGCGTGCGTGGGACGCATAGGGTATTGTTTGCGAAGAGTCAATATGTGTGAAGTGAGATGTGTGTACATGAGTGCATTACGAAGAATAAGCAATGGTGAATCTGAATGCAGAATTCATGAGAAACAAAAATTTGGGAATGCAATGTTTTTCCACCTTTTTTTGTTACATTGTGTTTATATTCTTGTAATACTCCCAATATTATGGTTAGAATATTCCTATGGCTATGTCACTCTAGCTAGCTTAGCTTGGTCATTAATATAGTAGTAATATGATATGTATTGGTGTAGTGTAATTACATGTAATAGATGGATAATTTATATGACGCGTTAGAGAGTGACCCTTATTTAATTCTAGATATGGGCCTTGCATCACAATCCTAGGCTTAGTTCGACCCATAAGCCTTTACTTTCTTCTCATTACGCAACTATTAGAGTCGAATCTGACACTATCTAAAACATGTTCCCCATTATCTCCAACTGTATTCAACATGTCTTCCTTATCACTCATCCTCAGAAACCTTAAATTGGACTTCTTTCTTGTTACACTCCCCCATTCTTCCAAAACCTTTGTCCATAAGGGTGAATTTGAGAACTGTAATTGAAGATTCTACAAGTATTCCTAAGTAGCATCAGTTGGTTGTGTACCTCGTTAGTGGATTAACACCATTGTAGTAGCCTTGTTTTTGTGTTTGACCATTTTCCGGTCAAGGATCGTAAAGGGTTCAAGGTCTTCATCTAGATTAGCAAGGTGGAGTGGTATTCTAGACGTAGATGGTGGTGTAAGCCCCATAACCAGTCATTTAAGGTTTCAATCGGTTGAAAGATCCGATCGAGTCTAAATTATAAGTAAAACTAAAAATATTAGTAAAATAATCCCTAAGTTTGAATTTAAGAGAATAAGCAATAAAATAAAATAGTATAAAAATTCCAAATTTTAAGTATATAACCCGTTATTTATCGAAAATGCATAAAATACATTTCGATAATTAACAAATAGTTAGAGATAAATTATATGTATACTAAAAATCATAAAATAACCTAAATAATATTTAAAAATATTTATTTGTACTATAGATGAATTTACATGTATGTAGAAATATGTGTAATTACTTAAAATACGTGAAATGTGCTAAATTAATAATAAATAATTAAAGAAAATTTATAATTAAATAAGGAAAAATATAGAAAAATGAGGAAAAGTCCAGAAGTGGGGCGTGGCAATGTAATATTGAAAAAAAAATCAACCAATTAAAATGCAACAAATAGAAAGTGGAAAAAAAGAAGAGATAAGGTAATTGTCTTGTCTCATTAATGCATAATAATTTCCCTAAAGCTCTATAAATACTCTAAATTTTTTAGAAGCTTATTTGGTCAGTTTGAAGAGTGAGAAAAATGAAGAGAGGTGAAATTGAGAGAAAAATTAGGGTTAGGAAAAAAAAGAAAAGAAAACTGTACAGTTGGGGCTTGTAAGGAGAACCCAGACCCGACGAATAGCTAGGAGTGGACGACGACGACCACCATACGGTGGTGGTAGTTGTAAGTCCCACAACTAGCCATTCGAGGTTTCGATTGGTCGAAAGACCTGATCGAGCCTAAATTATAAAGTAAAGTTAGAAATATTAATAAAAATGACCCCGTAAACTTGAATTTAAGAAAATAAGTAATAAAATAGGAAACTACAAAATTTTCAAATTTTAAGTATAATACTTGTTAATCATCAAAAATGCGAAAAGTGTAATTTAATACCTAATAAATTACTAGAGATAGATTATATGTATACTAAAAATCATAGAATGACCTAAATAATAATTAAGAATGTTTACATGTACCCCACATGTATTTATGTGTAGATAAAAATATGCGAAATTACTTAAATTGGCCAAAAACTTAGTAAATAATTAAAGAAAATTATTAAATTAATTAAGAAAAATTAGAAGGGTGTGGAATGATGCAAATCTGGTTGTGGCAGGTCAGAATCTGAAAAAGAAAAATTATCCAATTAGAATTAAGCAACACAAAAGCCAAAAATCAAAGAAATGGGGTAATGCATGCCTAATTAATACATATTAATTACCCAAAACGTTTATAAAAAGGGAAAAATTTCAGAGAACTCCTTTGGACAGTTTAGAATTAGAGAAAAATAGGGAACTTAAAAAATTCGAGAGAAAATCTAGAAAAAAAGAAAAGGAAACTGTACAGATAGGGCTAGTGAGCCAGACCCACACCTCACCACCACTTGGGACCAAGCCACTACCACTACCCCATTCCAGCCCTACCGTCTAAGTCGGCCGACACACTTGGATTGGAGTTGGACGGCCAAAAAACATCGAACCGGTGAGTTCCTTATTTGCTCTGATTTCGAATAATTTCGTAAAATTAGTTATTTTGCTTAGAAAATTATGAAACTTGTTATTCTGAGGTTTTGTTGTATGTAGATTTAGGGAAAAATAGTAATTTAATTTAATAACATCTAAAAATATAGGGTTCTTAACATATTGAGTATAACCGAACATGATTAGAACGAGAAATAAATAGGCTTAGGAGTGTAGTTTGGAGCTCAATGTTTTTTTCTTCTGTAGAATACTTATGTGATATAGAACAGTGCTATGAAGCTATTTTTCTAAAATTAATTTTCGAAATTTTTAAGTTAATTTTTAGCCCTAAAATGATAGAAAAATTGGGTAATTTTGGGTTAATTAAGTGATTAAGATACTAATTACTGATTTTGGATAGTAATTAGATGTTTAGGGATGTTAATCTCTGATGTGGAAACCTAATCCTAGCCTTTGGAGTATTAAGTATAGTTAATTTAGGAAATTAAGTAGTTATTGTAAGAAATTAGTAATATGTGGAATTGAAAATTAATAAATCTAAAAAAAATTAGGGTTATTTAGATAATATTATAATAAAAATCAGAATAATACTAAATCTGAAATAAGATTTAATTTTCGGTAATTATATAAAAATGTAAGATTTTCTCACATCGGGGATAAATCTGATACCTCAATTAGGAATAGCGTGTACCGAATAGTTTAGAATACTAAATTAAGACCTAATAGGATATTTGAATACTCATGCTTAATGTGATTAATTTCACATTAGGATTTGAGCATATTTAGGACTTAGAAATCGAACTAGAACCTAATTTAGAAATCGATGCGGAAACTGAACCCGAACCTAACCCCAAACCTAGAATAATTGTAAAAGACTTAAGACCTAGATAATTAGGCATATTAAACCCTAAATAAAACATAACAATAAGCGTTATAGGATAAAATGAACATATAATGGTTATATGAAAAATTAAAACCACGTTTGTGTTATAGGGATGATCGGCGATGGCCTGAGCAAGTCGGACCTCAAGTGAGTGAGCGAGGAGTCGAGGTAAGTTGGGATTAATACGTTGCTATATTTTGGAGGCTTAAGATTATGCTTGGTTGTGCTTGTTAGATAATTGGATGTGTGCATGTGCGCATGTGCTTGATTATGAATGATGCTATGATTTTGTCTATTGTCCTGGCTTGTATTGTATGGTTTGTATGAAATGATTGATCACCCTAAACTGGACCTAATCAAAGATACGACCTATAATCATAATCGGATTTATATGGCAACCCATTAGGGGAATTTAGGACTCTTCGACCAAATACCGACCTCTTCAAAAGGGATAGCGCAGGATTGCAAAATGGTCCCTTCTTCATCCTTAGTCGAACTAAGTGACGGGAGAGAAGGTCGCGGCTAGGGTGAAATCAATGGTTCGAAGGTAGTCATGGGAGGAGCCATGTCTCCATAGCAGAAGCCTGGGTTTGGTCGTGAGCTGTTGCATTAATGGCAACTCCTCAACCCGGATTAGAGCGAGTGTAATTTCTCTAATCTCACGACGGACCGGACGACGTCGTGCGATAGCATTTGCTTGAACATGCATTGCACCTAATAAGTTGATCGATAACCTTATTGTGTTTATGGTATAGTTTTAAGTCCTCTATCCTAACTTATTGAGCTGTAGTTGCTCACATCCCTATAGACGTCGTACAGGTGCTGGCTAAAAAGTGGCAAACAACTACTCTGAAGTTAGCAATTGTTGGATCCTAGGGAGTGTGGAAAATTATTTGAAAAACAAACATATATTCTTAAGGTCTAAGTTTTTATTTTTGAATTTTTCATTTTTGAATAATGTAATAACTGAATTATAGTATATATATATATATTTTCTCACTTTCTCAGGTAAATGATTTATTTAAATTACAAACTGTTTACTTCAAAGCGAGTTAGTTGTGGACGCCTTGTGTAGATTAGGTCTAAGATAGCGGTTGTAAGGCTAACTTCTATCTTAGAATGGTTTACACGGCGGGGCTGTTACGATTTTACCGTTTTGGGGCATGACAGTAGTGCTCAGGTGGGCCGACACACCTATGGCCACTGACGATGGCCGGAGCCACCCAAATTGCTGAGTTCGATTTTCAACCTGATTTTGTGTAATTTTTTAAAAATAGTAAATATTCTTAGAAAATTATAAATTTTGTTATTTTGGAATATTTTTGTATGTAGTTTTTATGAAAAATATTATTTTGATGAAAATATGTCTCGTGATATATGATCCTTAAGAAATTATGCAAAACCGAGCATGTTTCGGTTTAGAAATAATGACCTTGGGAGTGTAGTTTTGAACCCAAAATTTTTCTATAGACTACTTAGATGATATAAAATAGTACTATGGAGCCCGTTTTCAAAAATTAATTTTTGAAAATTTTAGATAATTTTTAGGCCTTAAAATGAGGCATAAAATGAGTAATTTAGGGTTAATTAAGTAATTAAATGGTTAATTACTGATTTAGTGAATAATTATATGTTTTAGGATGTTGAAATCTGATGAATTATGATACTTGTAGCATTTAGGGTGTTAGATGTAATTATTAGGTTAATTATGTAGTAAATGAGTAATAGGGAAAAATAGTAAATTTTAAGTTAATTTTGTGACTTAGGGTAATTAGGAGTAAAATATGATTTAGGATGAATTTAGACATTTTGAAATAATAATTGATGTTGGGAGATGGTAATTAGAGTGTTAGCAATATTAGATGTGTATTATATACATACCATGCAATTATTGAAAATATAATAAATAGAAGTATTAGAATAAAAATTGATATTATGATAATAATAAAAATATATAATAAATCTGATAGAAAAATATAAAAATTTCTTATATCAGGAGTAAATTCAGTATACTATTAAGGATTTAAATGTACTGGATATAATGAAATACTGATTAGGAGTAATTATGGTATTTAGGATATCTAGAAGTAAAGTGATTAATTTCACATTATGAGTTAAAACAATTTTCTAGAGTTCAGGTATAAAATAGTACTTAGAAATCGAACTAGAATCTAATTTAGAAATCAATGCGAAAACTGAACCCAAACCTAACCCCAAACCTAGAATAATTGTAAAAGACTTAAGACCTAGATAATTAGGTATATTAAACCCTAAACAAAACATAACAATAAGCGTTATAGGATAAAACGAACCTATAATAGTTATATGAAAAATTGAAACCACGTTTGTGTTATAGGGATGATCGGTGATGGCCTGAGCGAGTTGGACCTCGAATGAGTGAGCGAAGAGTTCAGGTAAGTTAGGATTAATACGATGCTATATTTTGGAGGCTTGAGATTATGCTTGGTTGTGCTTGTCAAATAGTCTGTGGTGTACATGTGCTTGATTATGAGTGATGCTATGATTTTGTTTGTTTTCTAGCTTGTATTGTGTGATTTGTATAAAATGATTGATCACCTTAAACTGGACCTAATCAAATATATGACCTGTAATCATAATCGGACCTTCATGGCAACTCATTAGGGGAAACCTAGGACTCTCCGGCCAAATACCGATCCCTTTGAAAGGGATAGTGTAGGATTGCATAATGGTCTCTTCTTTATCCTTATTCGAACTAAGTGACAGGAGAGAAGGTCGTGGCGAGGGTAAAGTCAATGGTTTGAAGGTTGTCGCGAGAGGGGTGAGGTCTCCATTGCATAAGCCTGGGTTTGGTCATGAGCTATTGCATTAATGGCAACTCCTTAGCCTAGATTAGAGCGAGTGAAATTTCTCTAATCTTACGACGGGCCGGATAACGTCATGTGATGGCATTTTCTTGAATATGCATTGCACCTAATAAGTTGATTGATAACCTTGTTGTGTTATGGTATAGTTTTAAGTCCTCCATCCTAACTTACTAAACTGTGGTTGCTCACATCCCTATAGATGTCGTGCAGGTGCTTGCTAAGAAGTGGCATACAACTACTCTGAAGCTAGCAACTACTGGATCCTAGGGAGTGAGAAAAAGATAAAATAATTTCTAAGTCTAAGCTTTATTTTAGAATTTTCATTTCTGAATAATGTAATAACTAGGAAATATATTACGATGAAATATTGTAAACATTAATTGTAATAACTATATTTCAGTATATATATATATTTTCTCACGTTCTTAGGTAAATGATTTATTTAAATTATAAACTGTTTACTTTAAAGAGGATTAGTTGTGGACGCCTTGTGTAGATCAGGTCTAGGATAGTGGTTGTAAGGCCAACTTCTATCTTAGAATGGTTTACACGGCGGGGCTGTTACGACTCTACCGCTTTGGGGTGTGATAGGTAGCCCTCGATATTTCTTAAGTCGGGAGACATGAAAGGTTGCATGAATAATAGATCCATGTGGTTAGTCCAATTTATAGGCGATCGTACCTATTTTGGCAACTATAAGTTAAGGACCATAATACTTAAGTTGTAATTTTTATGCAATAGGTAGTTTGAGGCTATGTCAACAATAGGGTTGGAGTTTGAGCAACACCCAATTGTTGATCTCAAAGGACCTATCCATATGCTTCTTGCCTTTGTTCTGCTTCATCCGATTTTGAGCATGTTGCAGGTGAAATTTCAACTTCTTAATCTATGCTTCCTTATCAGTCAATAGTTGGTTTACCATAGCATTTCTTGAATCCCTTGCTATGTAGGGTAGATGAAGTGAGGGCAGGTAATCGTAGAGAGCCTTAAAAGGGGTTACCTTGGTACTTGAGTGGTAGTTGGTATTATACCAAAATTCAGCAAAGGAGAGATAGTGTATCTACTTCTGAGGTTCATCACTAGCTATGCATCGTAGATAGGTTTCAACACATTTGTTGATAGCATTTGTTTATCCATCAGTTTGAGGGTGGTAAGTTGATAAGAACTTATGCTCAACGCCCTATAAGTTAAAAAATTCAATTCGAAAAGTACTAAGAAAAATTGGATCTCTGTCAGAAATAATTCCCTCAGGAAGGCCATGTAACTTATAAATGCTATCTAAATAGGCACAAGCTACATGAGCTACTGTGTAAGGATGTACTAACCCAATAAAGTACACATACTTAGTCAATTGATTAACCACGACAATTATCAACATAATTTTGGAAATCCTTCCCTAATTTGGGCCAAAAAAAAAAAAAGGGTACTTAGCTTCTTGTAAGTGACTTAAGCACTTGAATGTCCTTCAAGCACCCCATCGTGATATAACTGGAGTAGTTTAGTTTTTAAGGTAGAATCTAGCCTAACCACAACTCTCCCCTTCAATCTAAGTATTCCATTAACTAGTGTAAACTTTTTACACTCTTGCTCGGCTTCTAATGTTCTAAGAACAACTATATAATTAGACGATAGGGACCGGCTAGCCTTTATTGCATCAAGGAGTTCAAGTGTAGTTAAGAAAGTAGTGATGGAGTTTAAAACAACATCCTTAAACTAAGAGAAGGCGTTTGCAGTAACATTAGAATTCTTACTCTTGTAGAAAATTTTGTAGTTTAAGCTTAATAGCTTAGCTAACCACTTGTGTTGGCTGGTGGTAACTAACCGTTGTTCTGAAAGATACTTCAAACTATGCTGATCAGTTTTAATGATGAACTTACGGCCCATGAGATAGTGCCGCTACTTCTCTACAACATAAACTAAGGTTAATAGTTCTTTTTCATACACTGAGAGGTGCAACTGTCAGTGAGATAAGACCTTGCTTAAGTAAGCAATAGGGTATCCATCCTGTATTAAGACTGCCCCAATTGCTACTCTATTAGCACCAGTTTCCAAAACAAATGGTTTAGAGTAGTCTAGTAAGCAAAGGATAAGTGCTATAATGAGGGCTTTCTTCAGATTTTAGAAGGCTACTTTGCCAGCATTGTTCCATGAAAAGCTGCCATGCTTTAGCAAGCTGGTCATGGGAGTAGAAAGAACACTAAAACCATCAATAAACTTCCAATAGTACTTAGTAAGCCCAATAAATCCTCGTAGTTGTTGAAGTGTTTTAGGTGAATGACATTCTAAGATAGCCTCAATTTTCTTGCGGTCGATAGCAACCCCCTCCCTTGTAATCATGTGCCTAAGATATTTGATTTGAGAAACTCTAAAGACGCATTTACCCTGCTTCAAAACAGCTACTCTTTTTGCAAAATTTCAAATATAAGGCGCACATATGTAACATATGTTTCCATATTAGGGCCGTAGATGAGTATATTGTCGAAAAAGATTGGTACAAAATGCCTAAAATAATCATGAAAAATACTATTCATTAGTCCTTGAAAAGTTGGGGGTGTATTAGTTAAGCCAAATGGCATGACTAAGAACTCGTAATGACCCTCATGTGTTCAAAAGGCTGTTTTGTAAATGTCATCTGGATGCATACATATTTGATAATATTTAGAATGTAAGTCCAATTTACTAAAGTAGCTAGCACCATGAAGTTCATCAAACAAATCATCAATAATGGGAATGGGAAACCTATCTTTGATAGTTTGCTTGTTAAGTTTACGATAATCAATACACATTCACCAAGTGTGATCTCGTTTCTTGACAAGCACTACTGGGGAGGCATAGGAGCTGTGGTTATGCCTTATTATCCTGCTCAAAAGTAACTCCCTGACCATAGCTTCTAAAGCTGACTTTTGAATAGTGGAATGTCGATAAGGCCTGATGTTGACAGGGTTGGAATTTTCTTGTAATATAATCTTATGATCAAAATCATGTGAAGGGGGAAGTCCATGAGGTCCCTCAAATAGGTTGTGAAATTCCTCTAATAGGTTAACAAAGGAAGGGTGTAAGGATTGTGAAACCTCATCTATAGTAGTCCCTTTAGTAACCTTAACCATCTAACATTGTAGTTCAATAGATGCATCATGTTTAATCAAGAGTTTTTTAAGTTGGTCATGAGAAATGCAACTAACAATTTCATTCGACCTATGCAAGTGGTAGAGTTGCCCATTCTAAACAAATTCCATTAGTTTACTCTTAAAGTTCTAATGGATAATGCCCAACGTTGTCAACCAAGGGATGCTAAGGACAATATTGAAACTAAATAAGGGTAGCAACTGTAATTCAACAACAAACTCACAGCCCTATGCGGTCCATTGGAAGCTAACAATCTTGTTAGTATAAGATAAGTATGAACCATCAACTAAGGTAACATGGAAAGGAGTAATAGTAATTGTTTCAAAATGGAGTGATTTAGCTAGAGTTGTATCAATAAAGTTAAGAGAACTACCAGAATTAACCAAAAGACTGAGTTGCTTCTTTTTGTAAAGTCCAACGAACTTCATACAATGCTTAACATGCTGGGCTTGGTTAGAGATAGCACATAGAGTGAGTTAGGAAAGTTCCTCTTCTAAATTTATTTCAATACCTTCTTCAAATGGCTCACACACATCATCATCTAAATCAAGTTCCACCCCTAGTAAGCTGAGATGTTTAGTTTTACATTTATGTCTAAGGTTGAAAGGTTCGTTGCACCAGAAACATTGGCGTTGACATTGTTTTTCTTCAATCTCTTCAGGGGTCATGCATTTGGTTCTTGGAAATGCAAGGTTGGAAGGGTTGCAGTGGGTAGTAGAGGTTGAAATGGGTATATTGGTCTTGTTGAAGGATGGAGGGGATGGATTGGACTTAAGTGGTAAGGAATATTTAATGGAAGAGTTGGGGTTAAGGGAGGCCGTGTATGCTGGTTTAGTGCTTTTGAGATTTTAGCTAGATGAAAGTAGGTTTGCTTCTTGAAGTTTGGCTAGGGTATAAACTTGTGGTAAGGTCTTAGGTTGGAACATTCTAACCAGGTACTGGTATTCGGTTTTGAGTCCACTTAGGAAACAATTGACTAGGTAATCTTTAGGCAACTGTAATTAAGATGATAATTACTCAAATTGTGTCATGTAATCTTGGAGTGAATCGGTTTGGTGGAGTTCCTTGAATTCAACCATAGGGCCCTCATAAGCTCTATCATCAAATCTAAACTATATACCAGTAATCAACTCATTTCGAGTCACCTTATCTTCACCCCCCTTGGCCTTAGCAAACTGGTGGAACCACTGTAATGGCTTTTCTCTAAAATTTACAACAGCCAATCTCACTTTATATTCTTCAGGAGTAGAATCAATTAAAAATAATTTTTCATCCCTAAAAATCCAATTCTTCAATTCTTCCCCATTAAAAAACCGGAAATTTTAATTTAGTGAATCTAGTAGGTAGTTGGTAAGGTAGATGAGCTGAGTTACCTTTGTCGGGTGTAATTCCTTGTGTAAGAATTGATGTAGTAATTGGCTTACTTGATGTAGAGCTTATGTTGGTATTTTATGGTGTAAGTGGTGCTATTGTCTTCTTGTCCTCCATCACCATTTGCTTTAATTCATTAATGGAGGTCTGTTGTTGAGTTAAGGTATCGGTGAAAATTTTAACCTAGTTTTGCTACTATTCAGCTTGCTTATAGATTATTGAATGAACAGCATCGTTAAGCCATTTTTGATCTGAATCAGTCATGGTTACTCGCAATGGAGTCTCTAATACAATTGTTACGAAGAACAAGTAATGGTAAATCTGAATGCAGAATTCATGAGAGACACAATTTTGGGAAGGCAATGTTTTTCCACTTTTTTTCCTTTTTTGTTACATTGTGTTTATATCCTTGTAATACTCCAATATTACGATTAGAATATTCCTATCGCCATGTGACTCTAGCCATCTTAGCTTGGTGGTTAGCATAGTAGTAATCTAATGTGTGTTGGTGTAGTGTAATTACATGTAGCAGATGGATAATTTATATGATAGGTCAGAGAGTGACCCTTATTTAATTCTAGATATAGGCCTTGCATCATAGGCTTAGGCCTAGGTCGGCCCATAAGCCTTCACTTGCGTCTCATTACGCAATTACTAGAGTTGAATTCGACACTATCCAAAACATGTTCTCCATTATCTCCAGTTGTATTCAACATGTCTTCCTTATCACTCATCCCCAAAAACCCTAAATTGGACTTCGTTCCTGTTATAGAGTGATGGTGAGATTCAAAGTGTGTGTGTGTTAATATGTGAGACAGGTGTTAAGTATGTATGTGTAAATGAAGAAAGGGAGTATATAGGGAGAGAGAGAGAGAGGGGTGAGAAAGAGAGTAATTGTGTGTGTGTGTCTATTTGTGTGGGGTAAGGATGAGAGAGAGAGTGTGTGACATGTGTATGTATGTATGTATGTATGTATAAGATGAGAGAGGGAGGGGCAATGGGGGAGAGATGGAGAGAGAGAGGGACGAGGGGTAGAGGGAGTAAGAAAGTGAGAGAGAGAGATGTATGTTGTGTATACATTATATAAACTATGATATATCTTAAGGAATAATATATGTATTGTAATGCCTTAGAATTGAAGGATGTTATAACTTGCCACATGTCTCTATCATTTAGGAACACGTTAAAGCTCTGAAATTAACTACAATCTCTAAAATAAGTTGTAACAACCACTTATAAGGTACAAAACAACAATTCTCCAAATACATCAATTTGAGTGACTCACAAGTTAGTCACTTTAACCTTAAACATACAAAATAACTAGATCTTGATCTTCTATAATATAAAGAACTATCCGTCTCTCTTTTCCAACCAATGATAGCTATTTCATACTTATCGCAAACTTATTGAGTCAACCTACAGTTGTAAAAAAAAGAAAAAAAGAATGAGCTGAAACCTAGTACGGGTGTAAAAACATAAATAGATGCCAAGCCTAGAACGTTCACATGTATATAATGCAACTATAACAAAATATAAGCAAACAATAATTTAATTATCTTTAAGTTATGCCAGCAATCAACAAAGGGGTACTCATAATCTCGTCGCACCATGATCTTTGCCTACATACATAGGTGGATATAATATATGTGTTCCTTTAAATCCTTTATGCCTAGAGTTTAAATTCTAAAGACTAGAAACATAAAATTCTAGCTACGTCATCTCATATATGAGTTGACTAGGAAGTCCTCACATATGATTAGCGGTTGCTCCTCTAGGGAACTACTATTACGAATCCTTAAAGCAATCAGGTCAAGCACAACCAACAAACTATTCTTTTAGGCCACATATAGACTAGTTCGATTGGATCTTTTTTGTCTTAACAGGTACAACTATACCAACAAGCACTACGTACCTGGAATCGCTCCACAACAACTAAAAGAACTTTAACTCTCAAATCTTGAATCAATAGCTCAAACCTCAATAAGGAAGGAATTCGACAACTACCATGAATCTATTTGAAAACAAGCATATATGTTAATCCTCAAATACTTGATAATTAAGTTTTACCTAAAAGTTACTTAAGAATCTATAAACTTATCAATTCCAATGTTCCGAATGAAATTAGTCAAATCTATTTATAAATCAAAGTTAGAAATTGGAGATAATATAAATACATAATATGATATTGTAGAAAGTTAACATATTTATATATAATACTATTTAATTATGCATATTATAAGGGTACAATATATATAAAAGGAAAAATATAAGGGAAACATATAATAAGGGTATTAAAAAATATAGTTTATTAATTGGTATACTAAAAAATTACATATTTAATTTGACAATACTAAAGTTAATAGAAATACGTAAAGAAAGACATATTAATAATTGAAATTCAAAACAGACGTACTTTGCCATTATTATCATATACTATATAATCATAATTACAATTGTAATAGAAATACTTAAATCATAATATTATCAATAATAATAATAATAAGGCATAATCATAGTAAGATAGAATCATTGTAAACCAAATCGATACTTGAAGTCGTACATATATGATATGAGTATTAATGTAACTCCACATCGAATTATAAAATAGTGACCCAACTTGGAATATA
The DNA here is from genome assembly GCA_024138005.1 of Lumnitzera racemosa. NCBI lineage: Eukaryota > Viridiplantae > Streptophyta > Magnoliopsida > Myrtales > Combretaceae > Lumnitzera > Lumnitzera racemosa. The sequence continues at coordinate 22,873,438 of JAMXBC010000010.1, forward strand.
ACAGGAAATAGAAATCCAATCTTATAATTATACATATATACATAATTCGAATTATGACAAAATTTATAATAGCAACTTTCATATAAAACAATACTACAATTACAGCAAATAAATCAATTACGAGCAAAATAATTACTTTTCACAGTAATATAGGAAAAGAAAAATAATATATTATGTATATGATACCGAAAAATGTAACTAAGTTAACTTATGAAATAAAGCTGAGACGGAAATACTGGATGAACACTGAATTGTCACTGAATAAAGGACCTACTAGAAACGAATAATACAGAAATTACATTTTGATTAATAATTTACCAAATAATTACTCTACTAGAATGGATCAGAAAGTACGAAATTGGGATGAGAGAAATTGGAATAGCGATAGAGATTTTAGGGGTAGGGGATCAGACAACTATAGAAAATGTAGTTGGGTGGAGGGGGGAAGGTGGGGATGGGGGTGGTGGTGTAAGGGGGTAGGGGAACGGGTGGGGTGGTAGTTTTCAGCCTGTTGGATTGGGAAAGGGAAATGAGGGGCAAGTGAGGAACGAGGAGTAAGGTCTAGTCGGTGAGGCGAGAGATTGAGGGGGAAAGAGGAGAATTGGGGAAGGGGGCTATGTAAATTGCAGAGGGGTAAGGTCCAAAGCAGGGGAAAGAAGGGGATGGGGTGAGTGAGAAGATGGAAGGAACATTGGGCAAGGAAGATGACGAGAGAGAGAAAATTTGTAATGACGGTTTTGAGGCCTTAGGTAACAAGTGGCGAGAGAGAGGGAGATTAGTAAAAGAGAAAGAAAAAGAAATAAATTGAGAGAGAGAAAGAAGAAACGATTGGGTAAGCACAAAATTTTAGGATGGGTTTTAAGATAGGGTTTAGAACATTTTAAAATACTCTAGAATGTAGGATGTGTTATCAATAATTGAGAAAATAAAGAATTAATTAAAATGAAAACAAATGATATTTAGAACATAGGACATGTATTAAAATATTGTAAGATATAGAATACTAATAAAAATATATATACTTTATTTATAAACTAAAAAAATTAATTTATTCAATGCGTATGTAAAATAGGAGTTATAAAAAAATATTATTGAAATTTTAAATGAGATATTTATATTATAAGATAAAATTTAAAATAAGTCTGAATTTACTTGAAGATTTATAAATTGAGATTTTTCCTACTAAGGTACGGTTTCTATTGACATGACCTAAATGGATTTTACTACCTAATTAATTAATTACTATTTTAACTTTTGCTAGGGTGTTTCATGTATACTTTTAATATAATATGTAATATAGTATATGAGTGTATACTATGAGACACAAAAAGTAAACTAAATAATATAAAGATATTTAGAGTGCAGTTTGAAAGCTTGGATGTTGAGGCAAAGGGTTGAATAAAAATGGAAAAAGTGTTCAGTTGAGTTAAGAATTAATAAATTGAATTTTAAATCTAGTATTTGTATTTGTAACCAGATGATATGAGTCATGTGGTGTTGAACCCCATTGAGATAGGAGTACCAGGTACGGGATGCATATTTGATGATTGTGTATGCTAGGTTAGTATATATTAACTGGACTTAAATGAAGCTCGGACTAAACTGTTTGTTGCTTATGCTTGACTTTGACTACCTACTAGTCGGGTCTAGTGGTGTTGATGAGGTATCTAGTGATCTTTGTATGATGTTGTCTTTGATGGAGTATCTTATTGAAAGGACCTAGATAGATTTAGGATGGTTTTGGCACTCAGGTGTTGGGAAGTACCCAACACCAATATTAATGTACTTTTATAAATTGTATGTGTAGGGATCATGAGTAACCATAAGTCTTGAGACATCAAGATTGTATTGTTTGTAGACTTAAATGACAAGATTTTAAATTGGTTGTTTCTTGCATTTATGATGATACTCGTGTGTGTGCTTGATTGTTACTTATGTTTCATGTGCATATGTATGGTATTCGGTATTAGGTGTTAGCTCACCCTACGAGGGTGACTGTTTTTCAATTGTAGGTTCAGGTTAAGATGATATTTCTAAGAGTTATGATGGTAACAACGGAGTTCATAATTAAGAAGAGAATCGAGATTGCTATTCTAGGATGGGTAAGGTTGTGTGTTGAATAGATGATAGGCATGGACAAGAGTTGGGATTCAATTTTTATTGCCAACTGTAGGGTGAAGTCGTCTGTTACTTCTATTGGTTATGTGTTCTATGTTACTTGTAGAGTTGTGAGAATTCTAGTTAAGTTGTTATATTTATATTATTATGGGTAGGAAATGTGACATCTTAGTGTACGATGAAATGAGTAAGTATTTATGTTACTCTTTTACTAATGAATGAGGAGTTGTTACTAGTGAATTAACAGATTATTATTTGTGAGTTAAAAGATTTTGTGTAACTATTTTGTGGATCTTAGACAAGTTGTAGGCTTTTAGATGTCTGACGTGTCAATAGAGGTTAGGGAGACATGATGGACTATAGCATCCTGAGTTTTGGGGTGTTACATAGACTTATAAATTTATTAGTATTGTTAAAATTGAGCCAACTCGTACGGTCATACTCTATTCGACTTGGCCCTTGTATAGAACTAGTTCGATGCAACATTGGTCCAACCGGGTTTATTCCCTTAACCTTGGACTCTCTTACATGTCCAGGTCAACTACCTGGATTGAGTTTGACAACATTGAAATTTGGCCATTTTACAATAAGTATTTATTAATAGACTAAGAAACAAGACAATAAGTCATAGGAGTTCGTATGGTCTCGTTCCTCATTTTAATAGAACCAATACAATCTTCTATCGTACTTTTAATTTATATCCATTACTGGACTATTATAAGTACAATTAGTCTAATGGTTTTAATCTAATGGATATAATGTAAGATGGAGGGTTAGATCGGTTTTATAAAAAAATATAGACAAGACAGTAGAAAAATCTATAAATCAATTACTTTTTTTTTTGTTGTCCATTTGTCATTAGGTACATACTAAGCCCAAGGAGTCATCCTTCTTTTGATTTGAAGTTTTTAACATTTTAAGCATTTAATCGTGTTTGATATGTCAGAATTGTTTGGAATGGGATATAATAGATTATAATTGAAATAATAAATCGACTTTTGTATTTATAAATACCAATGGAGTGAAATGAAATAGAATGTACATGTTGTATTATTTGTCAAAAATACTTTAATTATTTGAATGATAAATAGGTTGGAGGATCAATAAGTAATTTCAATTAATAATAATTAATAAGGGCCCTTAAAGGTGGGATTAGGTTTCTTCTTGAAGTAGAAATTGCTGATTTTGAGAAATTAAGATTTTGTCTTCTAAAAGCACTTTTAAACAAAGAAAAGGGAATCAAAGTTGGAATTGCAATTCTATTTTGAATCCATTCCTGTATACAAAATGTTATAGAGTATTGATTAGTGGACTAAAAATCAAATTTCCAAAATTGCACTCCTTTTGACATGGTTTTTGAAAAATTAAGATATTATGGCGGCCATTATTTCTTTTATCCATTTATCATTGAGCATGCATGATAATGCGAAAACAGTATATATTTTCTATAGTAAATTTACATTGATTTCAACGTTATTCTTAATAATTTGATGCTATTTTGAGCCTAATTTGTTTATTTATTACTTTAAAGGGGTCGAGGAGCACTTTATGAAGATTTTAAGGATTTCGAGATAATTTCGAGCAATTTAAGAGTAAAATCATGACTAACGAAGTGAAGCAGAGAAATTTCAAACATGAATGGAAGTCTAGTAGTGACTATGGCCACCCACCACTCTTGTAGTCCTTACCATGGTTCTTTCGTAAAAGAATTTATTTTGAATTTTGAATTTTTGCACGAAAAGCACGACCACGACTTGCTACCACTATCGTGTACTAGGGTGTGAAGACATTGCGAGTTCTAGTATTTTACTTTTTTTAGTTTTTTTTTTTTTGGGTGGGAGGGGGAGGGGGAGGGGGGGGGGGGGGGGGGGGGGGATATTAAAAGCATTGCCTATAAATATACTCTTAAACCTAAGGTTTCAAATATAGCCCCTTTAGCAGTTGGTAGGTTTAGAATATTACTTTAGATTTTTATATTCTGTGCTTATGTTATTTTTATGTTTTATTGTCAGTTGTTATTTAGTTAATCAGTTATTTAATTATTTCAGTAGTTAGTTGTTTTTAATTCTTTATTTTTGTTATTAGTTTAATATCTTATTTTATTGCAATCCTTGCTTTCTATATTTAGTTTATTTAATTAAATCTTAGGCTATTCAGTAAAATCTTCCTTTAAGAGAAGTTAGGTAATTGAATAAATTAAAAGGGTACACTTGCTAAAAATAATTAGATATATTCACATAACTTGGCTCTTCGTGGGATCAATACTTGGGCTCATATCCATTTTAAATTTATATTATAACTTGACTAGGTGCATTTGCCTACAATATGGTATAAACCTGATCAATGCACTAAGTATAAGAAGTTGTGCTTTCTTTTTGGTTAGAAGTTCCAAGCTTTTTAAACAATTTCCTCTTTATAATTTGAAGAAAGAAAGATATTTAACAACACATAGTGAAGAGAAATAACAACAACTCATATGGAAAAGATACTGTTTTTAGTTTAAATGAAATAATTTTGATTTGGTAAAGAAAATTAAGATGTAGGAAGGTGGTGATAATTGGATTATAAATCTAATGATCATATAGGTCATTGAATTTAAATTCATTTGTTTTTTGGTCTGTTTTCCCCTTGTCGACATCATATTTTCAATTTTTTTTGAAGATAACACTATGAATGTTCAGTATCGTCATACTAAAATAGGAATGGCATATGGATTTGTTAAGGCTTTAATCCTATGAGACACAAATATTATCATGTTGCTAGGTAAAATTGTCACACAATTCACATACAATTCATAAGAGTAAACACGAAGTATTTTAGAGAGACATCCAAGGAAATCCAGCACGAGATAGATTGGGGAAGAATATTTTTGTTATTATTATTATTTTTTATTGTAAAGGATGATAGTGGTACTTATAAAAGATCCACTAGTTCTCCCTAATGCCTAATCGTATAACAAACTAGGAATATTCTAAAGTTATTTTTGCTACTTCAGATATCATATCTTTGTATTTTATAGTTTGTTTTTTTTTCCTTCTTTTTTACTTTTTCTGTATTTTTATAATATTACAATTTATAGTTCATAATGTAACTCTACTATTATGTATAGCTACGTTAGCTCATGTACCAACTTACTCCACCAAATTGCAATTACTTCATCCTAATAATAAGCCTACCTATACAACCTCCTACTACTGCCTTTAATCACTTTCTCCTTTAAAACCCTAATATCATGTTGTAACCCATGCTATAACCCCAAAAAACTTACAACTGGTCTTTGATGTGTAGCATCCTCCTCCTCTTCATAAACCCTTGACCACAAGGTTGATTGAAGGTAATGTAAGCAGAGATTGGATAGATACTCCCATGTAGCCTTTATTTCGTGTAGTCCATACCATCGTACTATTACTTTTGTTTTTTTAGCGCATCCTCTCTTCATAAGTGGGTGGTCCAAAATGGCGTAAGGCTTAAGATTAGAGGAAAAAACTTGTTGAGGAAGAGGAACATTTTGAAGTGTTATAGGCAAAAGACAGGGTCGGAGTTATGATATATGAAAAGTTGGATGAATGAATACATTAGAAGGTAGATCTAAGGTATATGTGACTTTACCTACTTTGTCAATTACTTCGAATGGTTCAAAATACTAGCCATGAGTTTTGAATAACCATGTTGCCGTACACTATGTTATCAATAAGGTTATAGTTTGACCCATACCCATTTACACACGTTAAAGTGTTTGTTACTTTGGTTCCTATTAACTAATTTTTTCATGCAATCTTTGGCTCTCTTTAGATGAAACCGTAGGGTTTGAATCATACTCTCTTTATCAATAAAGATAGCATCTATTACTGTATTAGAAGAATCCCTTGAAACATATGGTAAATGCAAAGGTGGAGGAAAGCCATAAATAGTTTCAAAAGTTATCATACCGACCTAGTATTATATCACAGCTTAGCTAGTAAAAGATAGCGAAACCACTTCTTAGGTTGCTTCCTTTCCATACAGTATAAGTAGGTCTCCAGATACCCAATAACTACTTCTATTTGCCCATCCGTTTACGGATGGCAAGTCATTGAGATTTTAATTTCAATACCTTGTAATTGAAAGAAGTCTTTCCAAAAGGCCCTCATGAAACTTGTGGCCCCATCGCTAATAATTGAATATGGGAGCCCACGGAGTATATAGACATGGTCCAAATATTATTGAGCAACCACAATAGTTGTATAAAGATGAGTTGGGCTAATGAAATGAGTATAATTGCTAAATTGGTCAATAACAACCATATTACATCCTTCACTTGTGATTTAGGAAGACCCTTGATAAAATCCATACAAACATCCATCCACACTCCTTCAGTTACCAACAAAGTTTGTATTAAACTCGGATTAGCTACATTCTCATATTTAAAATGCTGGTACACTTCACATTCTCTAATATACTAGCAAACATCTTTTTGCTTTCCTTTCTAGTAAAAAGCAAGCCATTTGTATGTAATCATAGCACTTGAATGTCCTCCAATAGAGCTGTCATGATAATATTTCAAAATATGCTGTTTAAGATCATGATTTCCTTCAAGCACTAATTTCCTTTTCCTTCACAGGTCACCATTATCCAAGCGAAAGACTCCAACTTGTTCACCTTTTAACAATTGTGATGACATATTAGTAGTAATGTTGGTGTTACCTTGTTTGTATTGAATTTCATAATTCAAACATATCAACTCCATGAGCTATTTATGATGATAATGATTTGAATCTCTTTGCTCTGATATGAGTTTAAGACTTTGATGATCCATTTTGATAATGAAATGTCTTCCTAAGAGAGAGTGCTTCCATTTTTCAATAGCAAGGATTAAAGTTAACAATTCTTTTTCATTTACAGATAGAGATTGTTGTCTATAGGACAAAGTTTTGCTCATGAAGGCCACTAAATGGCAATCTTGAAGGAGGACCGCTCTTACTACCCTATTGCTTGCATCAGTTTCAACGATGAAGGGCTATGTATAGTTAGGTCAACTTAACACCGGTAAGCTAGTAAGTGCTTCTTTCAACCTTTGAAATGTATTCTCAGCATCTATACTCGATTTAAACTAATCTTTTCTTGAAAAATCTTTCAAGTGTTTATTTAACTCACCATACCTTTTCATAAAGTACCTATAATACCTAGCCAAACCCAAAGATCTCTTAGTTATTTCAAAGTTTTAAGGATTGGCAATGGGGCGATAGCTTCAATTTTCTTTGGATTCATGGCTATTGACTTTCAAAAATAAGTTTATTCCTTTTTTAATACAACTTCTACTCCTTTAATATCCCAAACACTTAGAACAAATGTTGAATATTGAGTGCCATGTCTTTGTTATAAATTAGGATGTCATCAGAAAATCACTAAGACAAACTTTCTTAAAGATTGGTAAAATATCATTCATCAAGTTGTGAAAAGTTAATGAGCCATTAGTTAGCCTAAAGGGCATATCTAAGGATTCATACTAGCCATCATGCATTCTAAAAGCTATTTTGAAGATACCCTTTTGATGTATCTAAATCTGGTGATAACCCAATTGTAGATTGATAATGTGAGTTTAACATACATTTTCTATAGTTACTTTATGTTATTTTAGATATTAATTTAGCTAATTCTATAATATTTTGAGCTTAATCCATTTAAATTGCATTTTTAGGGACTTCGAGAGCATTTTATGAAGTTTTGAAGGTTTTTATTAACTTTTAGAGAATTCTAGAGAAAAAGCATTGATCAAGGATTTAAGCAGATGAATTTTGAGCGAGCAAAGAAGTCCTATAAAGACTATGGTCAAGGACCACGGCTGTGTTTTTTTACTTGTGTTCCTTTCATGAATTAATTCAATTAAGATTTGAAGATTTCAAACAAAGTGCAAGTATACAACTCAACTCCACAATTGTGTACCTCACTTGTGGACTTTCCATGATTTTCAAATCCTCTATTTTTTGTTAAGTTTTCTTTGTAATTCTAGGCCTACTTCTTATAAATAGAGATATAGGCCTCGGGTTATAGATAGAGGTGTGTAAGTAAGTTAAATGGGGTAACCTAGCCTAGCTTACTTTGGCTTATAGGTTAAATGAGCTAGGTTCATTTAGCCTACTTTTTAAATGAGCCTAAAAACCTCGGCCTTAACTCATTTAAAAGGTAGGTTAAATGAGTTAGTTTACTAGTTAAAGGTGTAAATATATTAAAGGGGTCAACCCAAATTGGCTCACTTTGGCCTGTCGGCTAAACAGGCGGAGTTCATTTGGCTTGCTTTTTAAATGGACTAAAAAACCTTGACTCAAACCCTTTTAAAAAACAAGTTAAATGAGCTGACGAGGGGGCTAAAACCCACTTGCACACTTTATTTATCATTCACCACATTGTTAAGTTAAATAATTGGTATATTAAGGTAAATTGCTAGTAATCTAGGGTTTTCACGGTTCCTAGTGGAATTGACACTCAGACTCATAATCCATTTTATTTATACTATACTTAATCAGGTGCACTTTCTTGATGCATGCATATAATTAAGTTTTTAGCACTGTTGCCGGGAAGGCAAAGAGTGTAATAATCCTCCCTATAGTTCTTTTGGTATTTTCTTTGTTAACATGCTTTTAACTGGTTAAGTGTGCAATTATTAACCAAGAATCGCATTGAGGGATGGATTCAACCGTTAAGCTAATAAAGTAAAACAATAACGCTCTTTGGGAGGCAACTTAAGTTTGGTTTGTTTTAATTTTGGTTATTTTGTTAGCTTGTTTGTTTATTTTCTGTCTTGATTTAAGTATATTTAAGTATCAAGTTTTAAAATTAGTTAGTGTTTTTCTACATGAACAATTTAGTTTCATCTAAAAATACTTATTGGATTTGTTTATGTGATAGTAAAATAAAAGTTTTCATCCAATTGAAGTGTTATTTTGAATTGCTTTTGTGCTACAATTCTTTTTACTTTTGAGTTTGCCAAAAGTAATTTCAGGAATCTAGTCAAGATAATGAAAATCGTATGGATTCACAAGCTGGAGGAAGAACATGGCTACAGTCTACGCTTGTAGACTTAGCCCATGTTCCTCTCATAAACAATTTCAAGGGGAAAGTTGAAAGAATTTGGTGGATGAGAGGTTTATAGTCGGGACCACATTTGATGCGTACCGAAGCTAAGAACAGATAAGGCTGTTCATAAGGTGGATCCAAGCTTGTCGAAGGCATGAAAGAAGGTGATGGGATTGTGATAAAACAACAAATATAAAGTAAGCAAACCTATGAATAGCTTTGAGGATGGGATGCACCAAGAAACTTTTGAAGGCTCATGACATAACTCGATATGATGTATGAAGTGGTTTGGTAAGGTTACTCGTTACCTTACCTTACTTAAGGGTTAGGATAAGAGTAAGAAGAGTAAACAAGCAATGTTTACAATAAGAAGAATATTCAATATATTGATGACATCAGATGTAATGTAGCTACATGTACAAAGGGTATTTATACCTGCAAAACTAGGGCAACTTACTTAAAATGGAAAAGACCAAACAGAGTAGTGTCTAAAATGAGTAAGATACAAGGAATGATGAAGGGTATATTGGAAAATACAACAAAAGTGAGTATTTTGTACGGGAAATTCTATCACATGACTGCTCGGATACGAGCTTATTCTGGGTGTACGACTTTTTGGCAGCAAAGACAATTTTGCATGATTAGCTTGATTTTTGCCAAATTGAGGTAAACTTATCTAAGAAGGAATCGTGGTAGACATGTACTGGAGCTCTCGGTTTCTCAACGCCAATGTTGCCGAGTTAGGGGTTGGCTTGATCATGGTTGAGCAGATGGGTATAAAGGGTCATGTTGTCAACAAAGCTTTCATTTAGTCAGCATACGACTTCCGAAAGAAGAGGAGTTACATGACTTGGTAGATGGTAGTAAGGATCATCTCGGCTTTTGCAGGAGTTGGCTAGAGTAGGAGTATTCGTCTTGTTAGTCCTTCAAGGCTTCAGCCTTAACTGTATGTCAGAGGCCTAGTAGTTTGATTCTTATCATTCCTTCTAGATTGATTTAGATTTGGGATCAAATCTGATTGGTCTTCACTCAATTCTTCGTTAGGGTAATAGGGGTTGAGGTTGGCGATGTTGAAGATGTTAGACCCATAATCTTTAAGTAGTTCTAGTCGTAGGCATTATCATTGATCTTGTGGAGGATTTTGAAAGGGCCGTTAACTTGGGAGGATATCTTGTTCTTCCTCTTGCTTGGGAACCTCTCCTTGCTTAAGTGTAGCTATACTAGGTCTCCATGCTGAAATTATATTGACTTCTTTCCCTTGACCTTTTCTCACATTTTCTTGGTAATAGATAATGCTGCTACACTTGGAGCACTCGAATTAGGGCTAAGAGTTCTTTGTCGTATATATATAGTTGTTCAATTGGCGCCTTCTGAGCTTCTCATTATGGTAGGTAATTAGTCGGCCTTCTTGCATTAAGACAGTGTTGATACCAATACTTGATACGTCATACTCCAACTCAAAAATCTTCTCAAAGTCAGGTAAGGCTAATTTGGGTATGGAAGTCAACCTTGTTTTACTTCAACAAAATTCCTCTCTTCTCTTTCTCCCCACTTAAATTCGATGTTCTTCTTCGTGAGCTTGGTAAAGGATGCAACAATGGCATTGAAGTTTCTAATGAACCTTCGATAAAAGGATATTAGTCTACGGAAACTTCTCACTTCGGTACAAGTGGTTAGAGTTGGCTATTCAGCAATAGCTTGAATCTTCTCATCATCTACTTGTATGCCACTTCTAACTACATAACCCATAAATATTACTTTCTCTTGGTAGTATAAAAACTTAAGATTGCTAAATAACCTTTTGACTCAAAGTACATCTAGTGTAGCACTAAGATGTTCATAGTGGCTCTCTTGGTTGATACTGTACACAAACATGTTCTTAAAGTACACCGTGATACACTTCCTGATTAGATTCCTTAGTAAATGGTTCATCAGCTGCATGAAAGTTCTCGAGGCATTTGATAAACCAAAAGGCATTACCATCTACTCATAGAGTCCATGCTAAGTTTTAAATGTAGTTTTCCACTCATCTCCCAACCTCATTTAGATCTGATGGTAACCGGATTTTAGATCAATCTTGTCGAAGACCTTAGCCCTAGTTAGTTCATCCAACATATCATCTACTTTAGGGATAAGGTACCAATACTTGATGGTAATCTTGTTCATGGCTTGGCTATTGATGCACATTCGCCAAGTTCCATCCTTTTTCAACATAAGGAGTGTTAGTACAATACAGGAGCTGAGGCTCCTCCTTACATATCCTTTATTTAGAAGTTCATTGACTTGTCTTCAGAGCTCAGAAGCCTGCTCGAGGTTCATTCGATATGCTAGCTTGTTCTGCAGGATAGCGCTAGGTATTAAGTTAATACAATGTTCGATGCCTTGAAGAGGGGGTAACCCCTCTAGTAACTGCTTAGGAAATAGGTTGGCATATTCATTCAACAGGTCCTTGACTTCTAAGGGTAGTTCACCCCGCTCCTTCAACTTTAGTAATTGCCTAATTAATAGGAACATCGGTATGTTGGCCTTCATAGCTTCTAGGAGCTTAGCTTAGGATTAAAGTTTTCTTAGATCCTCGGGCCAGTTTAGCCTGTAGCTTGCTAACTTGACTTGATGTCATAAGGTTCAGAGTAACCTTCCTCCCATCCTTCTTGAATGCATAGGTGTTCTTAAATCCATCACGTAGAACTCTTCGGTTGAAAAGCTAAGGTTGGCTAAGCAGCACATGGGATGCACATATGGGTAGTACGTTATAGAGAATCTTGTCGGAATAACTCTCCATAGGGATCGGCAGCAATACTTGTTAAGTAACATGTAGTGCTCCTTTCTCATTCAGCTAATGCAACTTATACGACTTTAGATGTGCGATGGTCAGCAATTTTAGCTTCTTGATTAAGTTGGTAGATGCTACATTGGTGTAGCTTCCACTATTTACTATCCACTATGAGTATGCATACCTTATCATTTACTTTGTAGGTGATGTGGACTAAGTTCTCTCTTTACTCCTTGGTAAAAAGGTTTTAAGCTCATGGCACATCGGACAACTAGAGTCAACTTATCTAGGTCTTTTGTAAATACATCCTCCTTAGTCATGTAGATATGAACATCAACCTCATCCTCTACTTCCTTTTCCTCATCTGGTTCTTCATTTGTGCTATTTACCTCGATCTTTAGGACATCTACCTTAATGATCATGTTCCTTTGGTTCAAACACTGGGCGGCCATGTGCCTAAACCCTTGACACTTAAAGCACTTGATTTGGCTTGTTTTCCTCTTAAATCCTTGCCCCTTCTCATATGTTCGGGTTAGCGCATTATTATTAGGTTGGCTCTTCTGTTTAGTCTTGACATCTGTTCATCTAGTCAGCTTGGTATTGGGTTAAGCTCGGCAACTTCCTTAAACAGGTCGACTCATTTAGGGTCTAGTTGGCACTTGTCTTCTTCTTTGCCTCTCCATTCATTGGCCTATCCTTATAGCTTCATATAATGTGGTGAATTGTTAAAGTTCCACAATGTCTTGGATATCACTCATTAATCCAGCAAGGAACCTAGACACTGTTTGGGTTAACGACTCTTCTACTTCACAGCAAATTATGAGTATTTAGAACTCTTGAACGTACTCGTCAATAGTTCATCCTCCTTGTCTTAACTTTTGAAGTCAAGCAAAAGTGTCTTGCAGACATGCGTTTGGCACAAATCTATTTCTAAGTATCCTTCTCATCTAGGGCTAAGTACTTACTTCTCTGTATCCTTCTCGTCTCCTTATGATTTGAAAGTTCTTCTACCATATGGTGGCATATTCTGAGAACTCAATAGCAGCAGTTCTTACCTTCTTGTGGCTCTCAGACAGGTAATAATCAAACACTTGTTCAACCTTTTCCTCCCAATCTAAATAATTATCTACACTCTTAGAACCACTGAAACTCAGAATCTGAAGCTTTATATGGTTAGTAGCTCGGGATGCTCTAACTTACTCTTCATCTTCAACATCATCCATATCTCCCAAGTTAATCCTTTGTCATGCTCATTCGCCTACTCCTCCACCTTGAACTTACTGAGTTGGGTTCTAACCTCTAGCAGGTTAAGCGACTTGTGGGGTACTTTATACAGCCTCAATAGGTCAATAGGTCATCGAATGAACGGTTCTGGTTAAATCAACTATAAGGTTGGCCACCTCATCTAGTCTCTTGTTCGTACTTCTAGGGGTGCTCAAGATTGTCAACCATGATGGATAACACCACTATTGTCATCCTTAATACTAGCATTAACACTCGAGTCGGCCATTTTCTTCAACAAATTTGGTTTCAAACTTCAAATCTTAGATACAACTAGTACTATCCCTTTGAGCTAAACAACATGTATACTCTCCACACAGATGTCCAATTAACCCATAAACATAGCAACCACACAAATGAACAAACTATTACGTAGAAACTTTCTCTATTTTCGGATGTTTGAAACATGGCAAACCAGAGTGTACTTGAGAATAACTACTATACTTTACTTCTTACTCAAACACTTCTATGATTCCTTTTACAACTTTGACACATTACTATAGCGAGCAGTACTTCATAAAACACAAACATAACTTACCTAAACGAAACCTCCGCTCTGATACCAAGATGATGTGTATCGAAGCCAAAAATAGACAAAGTTGGTCATGGGGAGGTTCCAAGCTTACCGAAAGCTTAAAAGAAGGTGATAGGATTGTGTAAAAATAGTTAGATAAAATAAGCAAACTCATTAATAACTCCGAGGATGGGATGCATTAAGGAACTTTCGAGGACTCATGACATAACTTGATATGATGCATGAGGTAGTCTGGTGAGGTTACTCACCACCTAGCCTTGCTTAAGGGTTAGGATAAGAGTGAGAAAAGTAAACAAGTAAAGTTTATAATAGGAAGAATATTTAGTATATTGATGACATTAGATGTAATGCAACTATATGTACAAAGGGTATTTATACCCACAAAACTGGAGCAACCTACCTAAAATGGAAAAGATCAAAATGGGTAGTGTCTAAAAGGAGTAAGATACAAGGAATGATGAAGGGCATATTGGAAAATACAACAAAACCGAGTATTCTATATGGAGGATTTTGTCATATGGCTGCTTGGACACATGGCTTATTGTGGGTGGACGAATTTTTGGTAGAAAAGACAATTTGGCATGATTAGCTTGATTTTTGCCAAATGGAGGTGGACTCATCCAAGAAGGAATGGCAGTGAATATGTGCTAGAGCTCTTAGCTTCTCAGCACCAATGTTGCCAAGCTAGGGGTCGGCTCAGTCATGGCCAAGTAGATGTTATGAGGAGTTAGGTTGTTAACAGAGTTTTTGTTTAGTTAACATACAACTTTTGAGAGATGAGGAGTTACTCAGCTCGACATAAGGATTTGGTTGGTAGCAAGGATCAGCTCGACTTCTATAGGAGTCGATTAGAGCAGGAGGATTCATCTTGTTAATCCTTTAAGGCCTCGGGCTTAGCTCACGTTAGAGGCCCAGTAGTTTGATTCCTATCAACATCAGTAGTCCTTAACTATGGAAATACTAAGTAAGAAATAATTAGGCAAAAGCAAGGACCATGGCCAAACTACATGGCCATAGACCTTACCCAAGTTCTACTATGAATTCAAAAATCATGGTATGTACATCATCCTTATGAAACTTCATGATCTAACATTACATTCTACAAATCTAAGGTATGTACATCATCCTTCTCTAGATATTTTCTTAGATTTGTGGTTAGATTACATAAAAAGTTGACTTTTAGTGAAGGTTTCATGAAGAACGCTTTTACATGCATGTGTAAAAATCTTGATTTCTAGGAGTGATTTAAGATAGCTAATGTGATGAAAAGTGTTGTCTAGCCATTATCTACTAGAAATTACATGAAAGCCACATGCTTGATAAGGTTTGAATGTGAGAGTGATCTTCTATGATTAAGGAAAGTGAAGGAAAGAGTGAGAGAGTGAAAGATAGTGAGTGAAGGTAAAGAAAGTTGGGAGAAAGAGATGGAAACTATGAGATTGATGTTGTTCTTGGAATGTGACGTTTATAATTTATGTCAAAATTTATAAACTTGTTATGATTGGAATTCTTGTGCAATTCAAAAAATCCATGAATTCTTCAATATTGATTAGAATTGTTGATATGGATTTATTTTGGCATATATCTTAAATTCATTATTAGAGAACAATTGCTATGAATAAGTTTTCCATCAATTGTATGTTGAATGCTAATGTTCATGGCAATTGAGATTATGAAATTATAGGATTATTAGCATTAACCTATAATTTCATTAATCCTTGTATTTAGAAATTAGCATTTCAATACACAATATTTTGTTACTTCAAGATTTTTTTTTAATTAAATAAGCTCAAGGATTTATATGCTAAATGCTAATACTCATGACAATAGAAATTATACATGAACATATGATTTAATCTTGAAGTAATCCTATAGTCGCATTAATCCATGATTTTACCAAAATTAACATTCTATCATACGATCTTTTTATATGATGCTTAGTTGGATAAATTAGTAATAAACTAGGAATGATACTTGAGTTTTATTGAATTCTTGAATTAGCATTTTATCTATATGACATGAAATGTTTACTTTTATCAAACTTGATTTCTTTTGTCTTTTTGATTGCAGATCATGCCTAGGGAAAAGGCATGCTACATGCAAAAACTTAAGTGCCATCCCTCTATGCTCGCTCCTAACATTATGCCATTCTTAGCAAAGGAAGAGATATCTTCTTTGTCAAAGAAAGAGTTTAGTTAAACTACATATATGAATTGGGAAACACTTACCTAGGCGGGTTACAACACTAGGGTTCGGTAGCTGATGAAGTTGAGAAAAAAAGGATGATTTTGAAAAAAAAAATGACAAACTAATTAAATGAAAGGGTGCACTTTTCGAGAATTGTTTATAATTATCTTATCCTTAAGATATTTTTACTTTGATTTTTATTATTTTGCTTGAGAAAAAGCAAAAGCTTAAGTGTGGAGACATTTGATAACATGAATTTAACATAAATTTTCTATAGTTATTTTGTGTTATTTTAGATATTAATTTAGTTGATTCTATAATATTTTGAGCTTAATTTAGTTAAATTTTATTTTTAGGGCCTTCGAGAGCATTTTATGAAGTTATGAAAGTTTTTGTTAAATTTTAGAGCAAAAGCATTGATCAGGAATTAAAGCAAATATATTTTGAACGGGAAAAGAAGTCTAGTAAAGACCATGATTGAGGACCATAGCCGTAGTCTCTACTTGTGTTCCTGTCGTCAATTTCGAAGATTTCAGACAAAATGCAAGTATACTCCCCAACTCCATGACTGTATGCCTTACCGTGGACTGGCTATGATTTTTAAATCTTCTATTTTTGTTATATTCTCATTGTAATTCTAGGCCTACTTCTTACAAATAGATGGATAAGCTTAGGGTTACAGAGATGGCTCCCTTGGGAAAAGTTGAAGGTTAGAATTACATCCATTTCTCATCTTTTCTTCTTTTAATCTTCATCATGTTGTTCTATTGATTATTCTTAGAAAACTGTTATTTAACCCTAGTTTTTTTTACAACATTTTCTTCTATTCAATCTACGATATTACCTTTGAAGACCTAACTATACCGTTTATATTGTTGTTGAATTTGTATTTACCTAAGTTGATAGTTTGATGTGTGAGTTTGTTATAGAGACATGAATCTTGTATTGAATAGATAAGTGTTATTTAAGGGAATTAAGGCTAACTAAACCCTTAGCAGTTCGGTTCTTCTAGATTAAGGTAAACTTATTATGGTCAATCTAATAGTAAGATCTAAGTTTTTATTGCAATCATAGGACACTCTATTTAGAAGTGATTAGGATAGAGAGGGTTTTAGGATTAGGAAGAGGCTAGAGACACGAGTGCAGTCAATTTAGCTTAGGCATCTTCACGGTCTAAGGAATAATTGAGATTGAATAGTTGTATAGAACTAAGTAGTAGATAACAACAATTTACTAAAGATCATGATCTCCTTAATTTAGTTAAATTATGTTTATTTATTAGTCTTACTAGTTTTGTTATTTTAATTGTTCTTATTTATTTATTTATTGTTCCTTATTGATCTCTCCTACATAATTACAATAATTCCCTACATTGTTAAGTTAGATAATTAATATATTAGGGTAAATTACTAGTAATCTAGGGTTCGTGTATGTATGGATGCTTATGGGATTAACACTTGAGCTCATTATCTATTTAATTTATGCTCTAACTTGACCAAGTGCACTTGCTTGATGCATATACTTATTCATAGTTCCAATTTATTGAATACAATTGCCCCTTATAGTTCATCTGACAAATCCTTCACTATTGGAATAAGAAACTTAGCATTAATTGTTTGGTGATTTAGTTTTTGATAATCTACACACATTTCCAGGAACCATCATTCTTTTTGACCAACACAACTAGAGAAGAATAGAGACTCTTATTAGGATGGATTGTGCTTGCCTTAACATTTCTCTTATGGTTTCCTTAAGCATAGTTTTCTATCTAGCTAAGTGCTTGTATGGCCTCAAATTCATGAGATGAGCACATGGTTCCAATGGAATTTGATCATCATGTACCCTACTTGGTGGCATTCCCATTGGCTCTTCAAATAATTTATGGAAATCCTCTAATAAATCTACTAAGTCTAGGTGCAAGACATAATTTTCACCATTTTTTCCCTCATCTATCACCCTTGCACTTGCTATCTAGCATTGTATGGCTTGGGTGGTTGTCATCTTCTTAAGTTTCTTAAAAAGTTGTTTCTCATTTACACACTTCACTTCAGTTTGCCTAAGTCCTTTCAATTCATGTTGTTGGCCTTATCCAAAAATTCTAATGAATAGTTCCCAAACTACTTAGCTATGGTGACTCAAGAATAACCTCATCACTTCCAAAAGGCAAAACACATATAATAGCCTTATATTCACATCTCTGCATGATCTATGTAAAGTTTGGAATAAAAAAAGTACACATAATTTGTTTACCATGAACTATCACGACTTTGAGTGGCTTAATGGATTTAGCTTTACAATGCAGTCCTTTATCCAACTTAGAGTGAATGAAATTCAACTAACTATCTGAATCCACCAATATTCCAATCTTTCTTTTCTTATAATAGTTGAACACGCGCATATGTAACCCTTCCTTATCATCTTGCCTCCCATGAAGAGTACACAATGTTATTTTAGTAAGTTCATTTTCTAATCGAACATCTATCTCCTCTTTGGTACTTTCTTGATCTTCATTGTCATTAGGAGTAGGAATAATTGCATTGGTTTTCTTTTGTCAACACTTGTGGCCTAGAATATTTGCCTCATCACACCAAAAACATAATTGCTTGCTTCACTTTTCATTAAGTTTAGGTGGAGTCATTCTTCTAACTTGTTTTTTGGTGGGTTTTATTGTTTTGTAAGTTGATTTTGGTTGGTAGTAGGTGTAGGTAACAAGTTATGGTTGGATACTAGAGTATAAGTGTTTTAAGTTGAAGATGAATTGTATTAAGTACTATTAGGGTAAGGTATGTAGGGTTGAACAAATGGTGTTGTTTAGGTGATAATTAAATGTGAGGAACTATGCTTAGAGCTAGTGAAGGAAAGTTTCAAAGATGAGTTTATGCATCTTGGACTTGAGCAACGGTGTAAGCTTGGTGAAGAGTGTTTGGTTGAAACATTCGAATGGGGTATTGAATTTCAAGGTTAAGTCCATGTAAGAAAAAAACTAATCTAGTAAGTTTTAGGTAGCTGAACTTGTGTAATTACTTATTCAAAACCTTCAATATGTTCCTATAAAGTGCTAATTTGTCTTAATTCAATCAATATTATGAATGGATCAATATACCCCTATTTCCAAATCTATTAGTAAACCTAGCAACCAATTCTTCTCAACTCATTAGAACTTGTGAATGTCTAGCATTAATATAGGTTTGATGATACTGTAAAGCCCTATCTTCAAAATATAAAGGGGCAATTTGTACGTTAAGTTGTGGAGGAGTTCTCTTAACATGAAAATATCGAGTTGCTTTATAAACCTATGCCTTGAAATCATCACATGTGAAGATTGAAAAGTCTAATCTACTTGTTCTTGCAAGTATCACCGTATCCACCCCAAGTTTAGGCACTATTATTGCTTTGGCCATGGATTTAGTCTTCGCTACATTAGCTGGAGAATGCAAACGAGAACTTCTCAAAGCTTCACATTTCTGTTGTTATATTTTTGACATAGTATTAGTATGTTTATTAATGTTATCCTATTATTTTTGGAGTGTATCCATAAAAGTTGTAATTAATCTATCAATTTGCTCTTTTATCACATTATGCAATGCATTGTCCATTCTTTTAAAATCCTTAGTTCCATCAGTCATGATGCTGGACAATATATTAACTCTGATACTAGATGTTGCAAGGTAAACTTATCATACAATTCACAAGAATAAACATGAAGTATTTCATAGACATTTAAGGAAATCTAGCGCATGATAGATAGAGAAGAATATTTTTTTTATTCTTTTGCTGTAAAGGATGATAGTAGTATTTATACAAGATTCATTAGCCCTCCACAAGGATTAATTGCATAACAAACTAGGAATATTTTAGAGATGTTTCTGCCACTTTAGCTATTTTTTTTCTCTTTTTTTATCTTTTTTTTTGTATTTTCATTATATTACAATTTGTAGTTCATAATACTATTACTAATAACGACATTGGCAAATATACTAGCCCACTCTACCAAATTGCAATTACTTCATCCCGATAGTAGGCTTACACATACACCAACCCCATTGAAGTAGCACTCCTTATCTCCAGCTGCACATCAACTTACTGTTTTGTGCTTATCTTAACATAATACAACTTGATGCTTGAGGAACATTTCATGAACAAAAAAGAGGGGAGAAAAAGTGAAAATGGAGCAAATTGAACTTCTCTCTCTCTCTTTTTTTTTTTTTTAGTAAATCCCATTGACTATCTATAATCTTTTAATAATATATTGACACTTCACTTTAAAAATAGCAAAGAGTACAAAAAAGCTCTTAGTGTTTATTTCTTTTTCTATTTCAATCCTTAACATTTCAAAAATTTCATTTCAGTCCTTAACGTTTTCAATTTTTATCAAATAAGTCCTTCTGTGAGGTTCTATTAGGTTTTCTGTCATTGTGGCCACATTGCATCGTAGTAGATCCATATGTAATTTTGTAAATAAAAAATAATAAAATAATTTAAAAAAGAATAAAAGTATATAAAAATAAATTGAAAAATTAGAAAATGAAAAAAAAAAATCTACAAAATTAAAATATTTATATACTTGGATAAATATTTATAAATTAATAATATATACTTATATAAATATTTATATTAATTAAATTTGGAACAAATATAAAAAAAGTTGAAAATTAAAAAAAAAATTGAAATCTGGTTACCCAAAGACAAGGGTTGTGAGCCACTTTATGAAGTGGGTCTTGCGGCCCTTAAGGCAATTATGGGTGGTTGTCAACCACCTAAGGGAGGTCTTGTGACCCCCTCGATGATCACCAGCCACCCCTTGCTCTTTCAATTTTCTTAAAATTTTTTTAATGAACTTTGACATATTTTAATTTATTAAAATATAAAAATGATATTTTAATAATTTTGACAATATATAGTAATTTATAGATATTTATTTTTTGAAAATTTTAAATATTTTTTTGTATTTTTTAATCAATTTTACTTAAATAATATATATTATTAATTTATTTAGTTCAATTAATTATATGGACAAATTATAATGTGCTACATTTCAAGACTAATGGAAGGACTGAGTTAGAAATTTTTTTAAAATGTTAAGGATTGAAATAGAAAAAGAGGTAAATATTAAGGATTTTTTTTGAACTTTTCCCTTAAAAATGCCTCTATGGTTAGACACACAAAGGGTATACTATAATAGGGAACGAAAACAAGAATAAAAAAAATTTAGTAAAAATTTGAGTTACTTATAAAGATACGATGCACTAGACAAATACTACATGACCAAATCTCTGCTTTGATATGATGTACAATGTATCGATTAGGATCATTTGCTATTATTCCTTACTAAAAGAAATAGATAAGAGCTAAGGAAGAGATTGAACTCTAAAGAAATAATAGGTGTATTAAATAAGTAGTTACAAAATGAAGCATTTTATACTAAGCTTGCTAGGGTTACATCATTGAAGGAAAAGACAAAAGGGTAGACTACAAATTAATATAGAAGAGATTCCTAGGATACTTGCGAAAAGGGTAAGATCATAACTCGAGGACACGTGTTAGCTATAGACTAGATGCTCTAACAAAAAGACAAAAGAGAGGTACTTGTCTGCTCTTGGAAAATATATGCACTTCGGTAGTTTGGATAGCTCAGCATTATATGCACCCCATTTTTGCCATTATATTTTTATTATTTATTTTAGGCTAAGTGTCGAGCCTAAATTTTCGATTTTCTTTATTTAATTTAATTTGATTTCTTATTTTCTGATTAATACTAAACCCTAATCCATTAAGTATTAATCCTCAATTAAGGAAATTGGGAAATTCCAGTTCTTTAAAAAACTTTTGAAGTCGCTAATTGACCGGAGTTGGAAAAAAGAGAAATCGTAATCGTAATTGTAATCGTAATCGTAATCAATTGAGTGGATTGACTATGATTTAACTACCGGTATTTAATTTCAATTTGATAAAAACCAGAAGGTTTTGAATTTGAAGGCTAACTTATTAAACTCTAACGGGTTCCATTATCTATTTTTCGAAATTAGGTTTATTCATCAAAATTGTCCTTTTAAAAATATTTTTAAGAAAAATAAAAACCAAAAGAAACAAAAACCTAAGTCTTTAAAGATTTTAATGTTGTCCTGAAAGTGCCTACGTACTTGCTCATAGGGATCAGACGACTGTAATTCTTTCCGAAAAATTTAGTGTATTTGTTTATTTTAACTTAGAAAACCGATCGAGTTTAAGTGTTTAATTGATTTAAGTTATTCAAATAAAATTTTGAAAGGATCTTAATTCTTGAGTGTTTAAAGAACTCCCTAAAATGTCCTAATTCCTTCTTCTTTACCTATCGTTTGTTAGTACAGATAAGTATAAGATAGTCTCCATTGGGAAAATGATTCAAACACTAGTACAAATATTCTTCCTATTAACTTGCTACCAAATGATTTAATGAAGTAATTTAAGTAATCTTTACAACTAAATCGTACTAATTCTAAGATAACACAATGGATATAATTATGACACGAAAACAACAATTTACAAAGTAGGTTTGCTTTATCATATTAAAATGGTGTATGAACTATCCATCTTAATAATTACTCATCTATACGAATTCTCTATTCATGAGTATTCGTCTTAGAATTACTAAATTCTAATCCCAATTGCATTCCTTAAAATCTCTTCTCAAAGAATGGATAAGTCAAGATTGCATTAAAAGCTTACTAATCCTTGAATTCCCTAAACATGTAGTGAACTTCCTAATAATATCTCTATTAATAGGATTAGATTGTTTTAATGATTAAGATCTACTCAACGGAATCGTCTCTTAATGTATTCCATTGAGATCTATTGTAAGATTGTGTTGTACACTACACTTTCCTAACTTATATGAAGTTATAATCACTAAAAATTCGTAATTATTAGGAATAGTAACAATTCACAATATATTCATGTTAAAATGACTTCATAAACACTATTTTTATCACTCACACATGATAAAAAAGAGACAAATACAATGAAATAAGAAAAATGAATTGAAACACAACATAAAAGAAGAGAAAATAATAAGACCCCTTTTAATTTACTCGAAGTATTCTAGTACAACGGTATACATACATTAGATTCTTCACAATTCTCTCGAAGTTAATGAAGAATGTTATACAATCTCACATCATGGTATCTTTACCCTAAGAATACAAATAAGAGAAACTTAATGGTCTTGATTCTATGATCTCTTGTATTTCTTGATGGTATTCGTTATGATGTTTTCCTCTCTTGATCTCTTCTTTTTTGTTTCTTTAAAAAGTCACAATATATTTATACTCTTCCCATGAAAAGACTTGAATCTGCCTCTTCAAGGCATCGCCTATTGTTTTTTATGTATTGGTTCGTATGAAAAGGTTGAAAAGAGCAATCGTGTCTCTTCCATCATGGCTATAACTCAGGGCGTGATCGTCTTGAAAAATGAGATTCTTTACTAATTACGGCCATGATAGTGGATGTGAAGTCCTCATTGCTTCATTATAACTCATCATGCCCATGATTGAGGGCAAGATCACCCTCTTGCTATGCAATCATGGTCATGATTGATAGGGGGATCATCAATGCTTCCTTAATTACGCCCGTGATAAAGGGTGTAATCAGTGCTGGTAAATGCAATCATTTTTCATCACGTCGTGATTAAATAATTCTTATTTCTATTTTAAAGTTTTCTTCTCCTTTTGGTCGTGACTGACTTAAAAGTCATTGTTCTTGTGTAAATTTCATCCCATTTCTCGTGATTTAACTGAAATCAATACATTAATTAAGTACTAAAACTTAATAATTAAATCACAATTATGATCAATTCTATGCCTAACCATGCCTTGAAAGCATAAAGAAATTTATACTTATCAAACTTCCCCACACTTAAGCTGTGCTTATCATCAAGCAAACACTTAATAACAATCAAATACACAATCGACAAGGCATTTCCAATAGATTAACTTTGTGCTTAACATGTTATGTTCTTAAAACAATAACCAATATTCTATGACCAATCAAAGTAAAGCACACTTCACCCTTACTATATAATGATAGTTTTCAAAGGCATAAAGTTAATCATAGTGTCAAATAGATCAATAAAAAATTGATTACACTTCATCTATTTCCATAAGTGTATAAAAACTCTTCAATTACTTCTTAAGAACACTAATCTAAAAGAAAAGTATATTGCATCCATCTTTCTCTTGTATTTGTACTTCTTTTATTGAATCTCTCCTATAACAACTTATACATTACATTTGCATTTTTCTTTCTTTTCTTCTCTTTATTTTTTTATTAAGAATACCAAAGATCAACAACGGAGTTAAACTTTGCTCTTTTGAGGGATCGAAGCTTACCCTTACTAACTTGGTTATAAAGACAAAGATCAGCTGCGGAGTTAGACTTTGCTTTTTTGAGGGACTAAAACCCGCCCTTACTAACTTGATCCTTATAGATTCTTATTGGAATGGTGTATAGACAAAAATTAGCAGCGAGGTCAAATTTTGCTCTTCTGATGGACTAAATCTTGCCTTTACTAATTTAGTCCTTAAACACTTCAATTTACTCTATTTTGAAGAGATTCTCAAGAAGTATCAACCAGTGAATTATTTCATTTACTCTTTTCATTCAAGGTTAATTGAATTTTCAAAAGTAATTGAAAAGTAGATATACTATTTAGAAAATTTAGAAACATAACCAATTAACTTTTGAACTAATGACTTCAATTTACTTCTAACCTCTAAATTCATTCATTAAATAACAAGTTAGTGTACTTTACTTAGATTTTATCCTACAATATTGATCATGTATACTAAGTCCACAAGAAGTAGTTATGCACAAAATTAAGTACTATTATGCCAAATTGACAATCTACTTAGTAAACTCATAACTTGAGAACAAACAACTTAAGTGGAAGAATTTTGATAAACAAAATTTACTCTTCCCCACACTTTTTTGAGAGACATTGTCCTTAATGCTTGAGAGAAACAATCATAGAATAGGCAAAGAAAAGGAATAACTAACTTAGTTATTCCCTCATAGAAAAAGAATAATTAGAAAGATGAAAATTGATAAACAACAAGAATTGGACTTCCTTGAAATATGTAGTTTGACCATTTCATTGATTCTTAAACCATTAGAGAGTATAGCTCCCAATACCACGACGGCTCAAACAATAAAAGATACCTGACTATCAAGACAAAACAAAAACAAAATACAACAAACTCATACTATGAGAGTCTCCATTAATAGAACATTAGTGAGGTTAAGCTCTCAAACATATAATGAGTCTAACACTAACTAAATACAACAAACGAAAACAACATAAAAGAAAGAAAATAAGTCAATCAGCCTCATCTCCTATCTCTTCATCTGAATCATCTTCATCATCCCTGGATGATTCTTCTTCATCATCATCCCTAGTACTTTGTTCGACTGTTTCTTGCTAGACACCATGTGTTTCCTTGTCATCATCACTATCCTTTTCTTTTGATATTTCCTCTTCCTCATTAAAGTCTTCCTCTTTAGACTCGTCATCCACTTCTTCTTCTTTTGGAGCACTTACGGGTAGGGGAATCGGAAGTTGACCGGGACTAGCGTCCTCCTATATTTGAGGACGAGAGAAACAAGAGGGAATAACCACTCCTACTTTCATGGTGATGTTCTTTAAAATCTCAACAATTCCCTTATGAGTCTCCTTAATCTCAGCTACTTCAATTTCTAGTCTCTTGAAATTATCGATTGAGAAGCTTGATGTTGATTGTGCATAATTGGGAGCATTAGGGTCCTTAATGTCTAAATTAAGATCCAAGACTCTTTGAATACCCCACTAATTAAAAGGGGTTCTTGGTAGCAATTTAAGATTAGCGCAAGATTCTCTTGGCTTGTCACTTGTAGGCCATAGCCTCAAATTCCTAATGATCCTTGTAATCAGCCCTCCAACGAAGATACCTTTACTTTTATCAAATGTTTTCCAGCATAGTCCAAATGCGGTTAGGATGCTTATATTAATCGAAAACCCCTTTAATACATTGTATAAAGGTAGTAAATCATGGTCCTCCACTGCCTTAGGGATTTTGTGCTTCCCATAAATTGTCCTCATAAAAATGTAATGGAAGACTCGAGCACTAGTCTTCTTTAAAGTGGATGCCTTAGATTTGCTTGCCTTGAAATTACTCTCATTGGATATTTCTCTCTAGAACTCATTCATTGAAGTTCCTTGGGGAAGACTTATTGGTAGATCGAAAAACTCTTCATCCTCAAGCTTAGTCCGTGTTTACAACCCCATCGCTGGTACAAATGTTAACATATTGAATGTATGAGTTCGTCTAAATGCAAAGAACTCCACCTCATTGTCCATTTTGGAGTCGATATACTTGTACTTAATCTTAAAAGATGAGAGGAAAGCCAAAGTTGTTTGTTTATAAGTCTTCTCTTGAACCGTAAACAACTTCAGCCATGGTCTATTTCCCAACAACCATTGCATAGCTATCTTTAAGCCGTACTCCCTGAGAGCATCCCAATCTACTATACAGTGTCGCTTGATAATCTTCTTATTGGCAAATTCCTTGAATTTTTCCTTCTACTCTTCAGTCATACTAGTTGGGGGTGCAACTGCACTATGGGAACTTATTGCATTTGATCGTTTGGGATGAGGAGAAGGAGACCAAGCAGCTCTTGGTCTCTTAGCTTGAGAAGTGGTTGATTTTTTTAGTGCCATCCTCAAACATTAGTGTTAGTTCAAACTCATGTAAAATTTAAGTACAATTTAGACAAAACAAACCCATTCCAACTTTCTTTAACTTTAAACATAAAACATCTAGTGGCTAATCATGATTTACCCTAACCAACTTCTAAGCACACACTACACAAATGAATTCAAAATGACTCAACTTGTAATTTGAGCATCAATTAAGGATTAATTTCTTCCCTCAACTATATAACACTCGACTTCACATTATTACACATAAACACAACACTTCAATCATACATAACAACAACTAGCAATACAATTCTACATAACGCTTAATTACTATGACGAGGCTAATTCATTAACTTAGGCTCAATTTGTAGAAATCCTCAATTTTATCATTATCTATAGAAATTAGGGTTTAATCCTAATATGCCAACTTCCTTCACAAAATTATGCAAATTAAAATCTAATTATGATACAAACACGGCTACTATTACTATAACAACGCTTTTACAAATCATAGTAAACATACATTTATAAACCTTAAAGTAACAAGAATTAAATATATGAAAATATAGAAAAATGAAAGAAAAAGAGGAAGATCATACCTTAGAAAAATGTAGGGGTGATGAAAAATGATTGTGCAAGTGTTAAAAGTGGGTGGAATAAGGGTTGATGTGAAGAAAATAGGGGTGGAGTTGATGAGAATCAAGCTATCGGACCTCTAACCCACAACTGAGCCTAAGGACTAAAGGGGCTGGCACGACAAATCTTTCTGTTCTTACCAACCCCTACTGAGGTCGAGTACTTCCTTGTTGAGTCATTTTTAATGCCGTACCGTATGACCGCTCATTATTCTATAGTTTGTTGAGTTGATGATTACTCTCCAACATTGAGTCGTCCAATTATTCGGCATCATCCTTGTCGAGAAGCTGAGAGAGAGAGTTTGGACTAGCTAAGCCATCCCTACTCGGATAAGCCCATCTGTCGTTATTTTTTTTTTTGTCTACATCTTCTAACAACCTTGCCAATGTAGTATTGCTACGTGTACAGTATCATATGTAGAATCTATAGTACCAATATTTATTTTCCTTATATATTTATTTTTACCGTATGGAATCGTATACATTGCTTCTTTAGGAAATGTCCTTTTTGTCTTTTCCCTTTTGGGTAAGTTGCCCTGACTTGCAGGTATAAATACCCTTGTACTTTTAGTTGTAATAGATCAGATTATCTTCAATACACATGAGTACTTTCTTCCTTGCATAAGCACTGTTGTTTACTCTCGGCATTACTCTTACCATTTCCCTTATGCAAGGTTAGGTGGTGAGTAATCTCATTAGATCAATTCGTACGCCATATCGAATTGTGCCATGCCATCGGAAGTTCCATTGGTGCATCATATCCTTTGGAGTTATTTATGGGTTTGCTTATTGTTTCATTTGTCCTTATCACTCTTTTCGCAACTTTCTCATTAACCCTTTTTGAGCTTTTTGCAAGCTTGGACCCATTTAGTGACTGGCCTTGTCTGTTCTTGGTCACTATTTGCAACATGAGTTTTGTAGAAAATCGACTTAGTGAGAGTATCATGGGATGGATTTTCAAAATGTGATAAATGAGGAGAGAGAGAGAGAGAGAGGGAAATTGCTTATATAGAGGGGTAGCAGGGACATGATCATGGCTGTGACTTGGGTAGTGATGCCCTTTTTAAGCTTGGTTATGGGTGTGATGAGCTTCGTAATTAGCTTTGTGTCCAAAATTTTTGAACCATCACGGCCTTTACCCTTTGCTAGTTATGGGAGTGAACAAACCTATGACTAATATTGTGCTAAAAAATTTCACGTGTAACTCATTTTCTCATGGCTGTGATTGAATTGGAAAATTCTTAGGGTACTGATTACAGTTGTGATTAAAGTGTAAAATTTTCCAAGGAAGTGATTGTGGCTGTAATGAATAGGTAGATTAACCTTGTTAATTTATCACGGTTGTGATTGATCCCATGATAGATGCTATGCTTGAAAAATTTAACTACTTACCTTTATCACGGTCGAGATGTGTATTGAGCTTCTATCCACTCTACATCCCTACACTTTATGAAATTCTTCTCTTCCCTCTAAATTTTCGTGACTTCTACATAATGTTTCCTTTCTTTGTACATCAACTATGAACAAAGATACTAAAAACAATCCAAACAAATAACAATAATTAATTAATTTAAAACTCAACAAATTTCAAAGTACTCAAAACAAACAAAATAAAATTGATAAACTAATTAAGAATACATGCTTGTTTAATGTATTAAGCTTAACGTTCCTAGAGTATGTAGCTTTATTCCTTGACTAGAGAAGTCTCAACTCCTCATTGTCTTAAAGTTATCTCTTGAACTTATTCTCTCGGGTTTGCCTCCGTATTTCCTAGAAGTGATCCTAGAGCCCTTTTTGAAAGTGCTTTTGCAATCTACCTAACTTGGTTTTCCAAGTTATGGATCGATGCCCCTTGATTTCTCAAGGTGGTTTTAGTAGCCTGATGACGTGCTTCAGAAGTTTTGATGTGTTGAGCCAACATCTCTTTAATGGATATTGGTTTATTTTGAAGGGCTAGCACTTCTCTCTGAAATCCAGGTGGTTGCATGTTAGAACTTTGACCGGTGTTGTTGCTCCATCTAAAATTTAGATGATTCCTCTAACCCAGATTGTAGGTGTTACTAAAAGGATAATTCCTTGGTTTGTTAGGTTCCCCATGTAGTCAACCTGTTCTACTAGATCAATTTCTGGTGAGCTTGCTAACTCAGAATCTAAAACTACTGTAGCCTTGTTTTAATCCATTGTGAGACTATCAAGCTTCCTTGTCAACACCTCCACCTTATGTGTTAAAGTAGAAGTGGCATCTAACTCA
The DNA here is from genome assembly GCA_024138005.1 of Lumnitzera racemosa. Taxonomy (NCBI): domain Eukaryota; kingdom Viridiplantae; phylum Streptophyta; class Magnoliopsida; order Myrtales; family Combretaceae; genus Lumnitzera; species Lumnitzera racemosa. The sequence goes on from JAMXBC010000010.1 coordinate 22,902,979, forward strand.
TGTTTCCCTACTGGCCTTCTTTCTCTTCTTGTTATAGATGACCATTGATAATGATTATTAGCCGTGTCTTCAAATAATTGAACACATTGCTTTGGCAACTTATGGTTCATGCTTCCTTTAACAGTTGCATCAATGGGCTTCTTAGTGATATAGTTCAGTCCATTGTAGAATGTCTGAACTTAGTGCCAATCCGGAAGCCTATGATGGGGGCATTTCCTTAATAAATGCTTCTATCTCTCCCATTCTTCATTTTTGTCTTTTTCCTTTTAGGTAAGTTGCTTTAACTTATGGGTATAAATACTCTCGTAATTGTAGTTGTAACAAATAGATTGAACATTAATACACTCGAGTATTTTTCCTTTCTTGTGTGAATACTACCCGTTTACTCTTAGCTTTACTCTTATCCTAACCCTTGAGTAAGGTTAGGTAGCGAGTAACCTTACCAGACCGATTTGTACGTCTTATCGAATTGTGCCGTAAGTTCTCAGAAGTTCCATTGGTGTGTCATATCCATTGGAGCCATTAGTAAGTTTTGCTTACTTTTCATTCACATTGGTCCCTTTTTGCTCCATTCCTCATTATTCCTTTAGAGCTTTATGCAAGCTTGGACCCATCCTATGATCGGCTTTATCTGTTCTTAGTCACGATTCGCAATATTAGCTCAATAAGTTAAGTTGGAGACTTATAAAAGTATAACAAGCACAAATAAGGTTATTAGATAATCAATTATATGCAATGCAACAAGCATGTGTCATCACATAACGTGGTTCGGTTCGTTGTGAAATCAGAGTTATTTTACCTACTCTAATTCGGGTTAAGGAGTTTCTGTTAATGCAACAGCTTACAACTAAACCCAAGTTTGCGCAATAGAGAGATCGCTCCTCTCAAGATTATCTTTCGAACCAATGCTCTCATCCTCACTACGACTTCCTGTCTTGTCACTTAGTTTAGTTAAGGATAAGGAAAAGACCCTCATGCTTTCTAGCGCTATTTTTTTTTTTAAGGTATTGATGTTTGGTTGAAAAATCCTAATGATCCCTTAAAGGGTTGCAATGCATGTCTAATTAGGGTATTTAGGTCGGTTATGACTAGGTACGGTTTAAGGTGATCAAATAATTTCATACTAGTCCATACACATTAATCACCAAACACAACATAGGATTTGGTACACAAAACTGTGTACATAACTACTTACAAATACTTACAATCTTAAGTCTCCAAGTACTGTAAAATAATACTTCAAAATACGATGAATATTAAACTTAACTTACTTGGAATCTTTGGTTACTCACTCAACTAGTTGGAGGTTGACTTGTCTCTGTATGTCCTATAATATAAATACACTCTTTAGTATTTATATTTTGATGATGGCGATTGATATATATATATATATATATTCTAGGTTATGATTTAACTCAATCTTTATATATACATATCATTTACTATAGATTTATTCTAAGTTAGTTCTAGGTTCGATTTCCAAATTTGATTTTGATTTAGGTTTTAATTCATTTTTAACTATAAGTATTATACATAAATCCTAAAAATATGATTTGAACAATAATGTGAAATTAATTACATTAAGCTTTAGTATCCTAATTATCACTTTCAGTCCTAAATCAGTATTCTATTCTACCTGGCATATTTAAATCTTTGTTAGTGTATCGAATTTATTCCTAATGTGAGAAAATTTTATATTTTTCATATAATTACCTAAATTTAAGTTTTGTATCAGATTTAATATGTATTAATATTATTACTATATTATCTATTTTAACTTATATTTTATATTTACCAAAATTCTAATTTCACATATTATCAAAATTACCTATATTTACTACATAATACCGCTAAAAATCATATCTAACTCCCTAAATACCACAATTATTATACCACATTAGATATGAACAACTTAAAATCCATAATTATGTACTCAATCAGTAATTCTTTAATTAATCATTAATTAACCAAAAAAATCCGTAATTATATACATGTTTTAAGGTCTTAAAAATCACTTAAAAATTTCAAAAATTAATTTTTGAAGAAAGGCTTCGTGGCACTATTATATATCACTTAAGTAATCTACAAAAAAAAAAAAAATCGAGCTCAAAACTATACTCCTAAGTTTATTTATTTCTAATTTAAAACATATTTAGTTTTACATAATTTCTTAAGCACCCTATATTTCTAAATGTAATTAAATCTAACCAATATTTTTCTTAAATCTACATATAATAAAACATTGGAATAATAAAATTCATAATTTTTTGGATAAAGTTAATAATTTTTATAAAATGATTGGAATTTAGACTCATCGATCTTTTAGGCTTCTGACTACCGCAACATTGGGTATGGAGTGTAGTGGTGGCGACGACGGCTTGGTTCCAGGTGGTGGTGGTTCGTAGGTTTGGTTCAATTGCCCTTATTGCACATAATTTTTGTAAATTTTTGAAAAACCCCAATTCTTTCAAATTTTTGGTTCTCTCTAATTTTCTCACTTCACAAACTGCCCAAATGAACTCCTGAATATATTTGGGTATTTTTAGAGCTTTAAGGAAATTATAGTACATTAATTTGACTTGACAATTGCTTTATCTATTTTACATTTACCTTTCTAAGTGGATGAATTTAATTGGCTAATTTTTTCTTTCTTCCCCTAACTGCCACGACCCAAATCTGGATCATTCCCCACTTCTTTGATTTTTTTCTTCTGATTTTTCCTTGATTTTTTATAACTTTCTTTAATTATTTAGTATTTTTCAAGCATTTTAGGTAATTTTACGTATTTTTACCTATACTTAAATATAGATACAGTACAAGTAAATACTCCTAAATATTATTTGTGTTATTTTATGATTTTTAGTGTGTATGTAATTTATCTTTAGCATCTCGTTAGTTATTAGAATCTATTTTACGTATTTCTGATAAATAACAGGCAATATAATTAAAATTTGATATTATAATATTCTATTATTTTATTCTTTATTTTCCTAAATTCAAACTTATGGGGTCATTTTTACTAATATTTCTAGCTTTGTTTTTTAATTTAGGCTCAATCGGATCCTTCATTTGATCGCCTTAAACTTTACGTACTAAATCTAATTCTACAGTTACAAGGCTTATATTTAGGGCTTACAGATGTTCTAATATTTATGGGTTTTGCAATGATGAATTTCATGAGTTGATGTTTTTTTTAATGATTTGTTTCGATGTTGATATTAAGTATTTCGTAATGTTGCTATTATGTTTCTCATTTATTTATTTAATGCTTAGCCAACACTTCTTAGATAGATATAATTAAAGATACTTAAGAGGGATTTAATAACTTGTGATAAACATATCTTGAGTTTTTGAAAAGTTTGTCATAGGGATATGTAGGTTTTAATTAAATTCATGAACTTATGTACTTAATACGGTTAGAAATATGGTTTAGGTCATGTGAACATATTTGGTCGAGGTTTCCAACTAGAATAGTAATCTTAGTGTCAGTAAGTTATTACTTGATAATTATAAATAAATCACCTTAGCGGGATCATTTATGTTATAATTAGCATTTCTCTATTGTAGGAGGTAGGTAAGTTCATGTAATTTTGGTTAAATCTCGCTTAGTTAATTTCAATTATCAATTTAAGACATCTCATCAATTCAAGTGAAGATATATCTACAAAGGCAATTTGATTTTTACATCTACTTGACCTTTGGACCCTCAATGTGTTGCTGGGACATTTGGTTTTGTGTTTGATTAGTCTATTAGTTTTTACTTTCCTTTTTTCAAAATTTTTTATTGCTTAGCTTAGGAAAAAAACTCAATTAATTTAGTACTTAGCACATTTGCTCCCATGGGAGTGACCTTGTGTCTACTACTATAATATGCTTACAATCTATACACTTGGTAGTTCATTTCTCAAATCAAATTCTCAAAATTGAAAGTGTATACTAGTGATACCCTTAATAGTGTATAGACTCAAGTTTCCAACTTTTCCATCATTTTCTACCTTTTCCATCTCTTGCACTTATTACTCATTCATTTATTTTAGTGAGAAACTGAACATCAATTAAGACCATTCATTAAGTTTGATGTTTGATTATGTACGATATTTTAATCTAATTGAAAGGAGTCACACTTACTACTAAAAAAAAAAAATATCTTTCAAGTATTACTAAGTTAGATTTTTGATAGTTTTTTTTTATTGTTAGGAAAATGTTGATTATGCAATTGGAAAGTTGAAAAAATGAAAAGGTATTTCTAGTACTTTTAATTTTTAAGCAAGTCATTCCATGTCTTTTCTAAAAGGGAAAGCATTATGGATTATCTTTCACAAATGTTTAATATATGACTTTAGGTAGTTGTTGTCCATGGATTCCTATGGATGAAACAATAATTAGAAGATTTTAATTTATCCTTTGTATTGTAGAGTGTCTATTGTTGATCGATTATGTACGATGCATATGTAGTCGATCTTAGAGAAGTTTCGATATAATAATACATGGTGGGATAATCTTAAAGAGAAGCATAGAAGGAAAATAGGAAAGCTTGATGCCTCGTGATGCGCAAGTATGATGATGGATTGAATTTTATGTTCTTGAGCGTTCTTGATCCTTTCTTAATAAGATAATTGATTTGATCATTTATGGAGTCACTTGGGCAGAGTAACGGCGTTTCTGCAAAACTTGCTAATGTTTTAAATGTTTCAAATGAGGTTGACGAGGCTCTTGTATATAGATTTTGGTCCTTAATCTCGATCATTAGATCAAGCAGGGATGGATGGATTAGATGAGTTGTCAATGGAAGTGTTGCATCACTTCTAGTGTTGAATGGTTAAGATTAAAACCTCCTTAGCCTTATGGACTCATAGGCTTTAGGCTTTTGGCTTAGGTTAGGCTTATGCTTTAGTCTTCTTAAGCTTATAAAATGCTTCGCATATTTCTTATATAAAAGAGCCATATGATATAAGCCTTCTAAACGCCTATTATGGCTAACGGGGCTCAAACGGACTTCGAAAGACCTTTTTTGAGTATATTTTTATGCATGACAATTAAGCAAATTTGAAAGTGAAAAAAACTGGTTTAGCAATCTCTATTCCAAGCCTACCAAGTCAAATCTCCTAAAAGCATTCCTAATTGGACTTAGTCCATGGCATTAAATTGGGTTGAATGTCCAATTATTGAAATGACTCTACCTTTTATCTCCTAATTAGAAACTCCTTTAACAAATTCTAGGAGGTTTTTAAACAGTTCTTTAAGTTAATTGCTTTTGGTAGTCATTACTTCTTCACTCAACTTGTTGCTTTTTGCTTGTTAATGAGTCAATATAGAACAATTTAAAATTCGTATCATTGGTGTCATATTTGTTTCTTAGCATTAAATATTTTCCATTTGTGATCATCTCATTGCCTAGTATATTAGTAAAACTCCATAGTCTAATATTGATAATTTGGAGCTTTGTAGTAATCTCTTTGTTCATTCATCTTTGCATGAAGCAATAGAATTTTCTAAAGTTCTCTGCAAAGGTTTGGAGTTTCATATTTTCTTCTTGATGAGTTATCACATGAAGAAATTGTTGAATGTTGATCTTCTTCTTGTTGAATCTTCAAATAAAATAAATTTTCTCCATCGGCAATCTTGGAAGTATCGATTTTAACAAATTGAAATTCGTAATATTTTTTTCATTTGCAGATTTGCGGTGAAGAATAAATATTTTGAGGTTCTGAAATCTTAGCAATTTGTTTTCTTATTGATGTTGTACGGCGAACTCTTGCATTAAAATTCATTACAGCTTGGGTAGGCTTCCATAAAATAACTTCAAAGTAACACCACCTCAATTGCAATAATGCTCCTTTATCTTCTTCTTCTTCTTGGCTAAAAGACCAATATGTTTCTACTCCCTTTTTTTTTTTTTTTCAAAATTTCTCCTTCCATGAAGTTTTCATTCATGGTAGCAAAAGTCTCTTTAAATTCAGATCCTTAAATGCTATCCACTTCTCCCACACACACACACACAAAAAAAAGAAGTCTGGAATGGCCAAAAATTCATTGCACCTCATCATTTTGTTGACAACCATTTATTTACACAAACATTTCTTTTTCCAGCAATATAAATAAGAGTTGCCAAGACGACTTCTTCTTCTTCTTCTTCTTTTTAAGAAAATGTATTTCTAATCTGCTTTTTCTTAATTGGTATTAATGCCCGTAATTTAATCTTTCCCTTTCCTTCTTTCCGAAGGCCCTTTAATCATCAGTCAGGTATTCCTTCACATCTGGTTTTGTAACATCCAGACATCATCAATTCCCATTATTCCTGTTCAAGAAACCGTTACAAAATTCATAAATACGATAAAGCGGTTGTTACAAACCATAATTCACTTGCCATAGACCACCTTAAGGAAATTAGACCTTTCGTTGTTTCTGTCCTCTAAAGCAAGAGGCTTCAAATCTCTAATGAAATTGCAGGTTTTTTTGCTTGTGAAGATTTAGCTTTTCTACCCACGATATGCTTTTGTTTTGATAATAGATAAATTCATCATCTCCCTCGAAATGTCATGTGGTAATAGTGTTGATCCTTGCCAGTATTGACACCTCCATTTTTTTTTTCTTTTTCTTCAACACATAATGGTACTTTTTTCCCTCTTTTTTTCCTTTCTTTTTTTTTTTTCAACACATTATAGTACTCCAGATTTTCTCTTTCAACAAAGAGTAATAATAATGATCCTCCTTTTTTCCCTTTAAAACAACAATAATTACCCTTCTATGAATCAAATACAATCCATTATTTACCTGCTTTATGCCAATTCCACCCATCAATTACGTTGCATTGGTTTTTTTGCATCAAATCTTTTTGAAATGGGTTCTTTCCCACTCTTGCTAGTTTTTTTCCCTACCTTCAAATCTCATCCTTTTTGCCCATATATTAGCATGTCCATAGCAGCAAGAGTCACACTTCTCCCATCTATTTATGCATTTATTATTATTTTTCTTAATCATCAAGCATAGAATTCTCTAAAAGTTGGATATATTGCTAAAGGAAGTGAACATTGCCTAGATATAAGGCCTCTGGCAATAGTTGCGCATATATCCACTTTGAATTATGGAGATAATGTGTTTCTTCAATCTTCCACGTATATGTCACTTTTACATTACATAGACTTTCCTCTTGTAAAACTTGAATAAAGTAAAAATAAAGTACAAAAACAAAAGAAAATAAGTAAATAATTTTCTTCTTCTTTTTTTTTTTTCATAAGAGTACAAGTCAGTATTAACGTCTAATAGTAGGGGTATTTTGGGTATTTGAAAATTTCTACAACCCTACATATATAAGCTAAGAGATGCTTATTGTAAACCCTTGCTCACATTTTCCATACGTGTTCAGCCATTGAGATTTAGGGTACTGCACTAGTCTTGAAGCAAAGAGAAGATTATAATGAGTTTAAGCTTAATCGAGATCGCAAGAATTAGGGTAAGATTTAAGGATGCCTTTTTATTGAAAAATTTTAGTGGATTTTCATGAAATTTTGTTTTTCTTCATAGGGTACTGATAATTGCGTGAAACCACATATTTATTAAAAGATTTCTCTAACAACTATATGTGATTTGATAGATTTTTTTAGCAAGTGTGTGAATTTTCATTTAAATCACATATAATTACTTAACACAAGTTTAATTCATATTTTTATATTTTGATGCTAAAAAATAGTATATACTTAAAGAATTTAAGCTCTTCATGTTTGATCTTGTAGGTCCCGGAGCTATTGTGTAATGGTAGCTCTAATTCATGAAGTTAGAAATGAAGAAAAGAGTATGGAATGAAACCTGGAAATTATAACTACCGGTATGACAGTAGGCCTATCTACCATTAAGATGGTGCCTTGAACAAAATCGAATTAAGTTGCAAAACTTGAAGGGTATACTGGCATGACGGTACTCAATCCAGTATTAACAGTATACTTGACTTTTGAGGAAAAAACGCACTGTTTCATTAAAAGAAAACAAGAGAACATGTATCTACTGGCATGCCGGTACCCTTGATTACAATCATGTCGATAATGACTTGATATAAAATCTTCTTCTTCATTTTTTGCAAATTTTCGCTTTGTAATTTCTAGGGCTTGGGGTTCTAATTCCTACCATTCCTCTCATCTTTAGGCTATCTTAAATTACTTTTAACATGGTTTTATAATTTCTATTGAGTTTTTTTGTATTCTCATGATTGTAGCATAAACTTTTAGTGGATTTTAGCTCTTTTCAAGATTGGGTTTGTGGATTTCCATTGCATCCATGGAGATTGTTGGAAAAATTTTGAGGAACTCCATTGTTGAGGTTGAGGAGCTTGGTTTTCTAATGTTTCTTATACTTTTTCCATATTTAATGCAATGTTTATTTTCATGTTTATGTGTATTATGTATGGAATATTTATTCTCCATAAATGTGGTGAGGTTGAGGAGCTTGGTTTTGTAATGTTTCTTATACTTTTTCCATGTTTAATGCAATGTTTATTTTCATGTTTATGTGTATTATGTATGGAATATTTATTCTCCATAAATGTGATAAATAGAGCTTCTTATGTTTATGGTTAATGTGTGAACATGATGTATATTGATGTTTTTGTATTGTGATATTATAAATTTAGAATCTTACTTAGTTCTTTGGTGTAATTAGGTATAACTTGAGTGTTGGGTTAATGTTGAGCTATATAGTGTTTCCTACACATTGCGCCTTCCTCCTTATTTTCCTAATAAGGTTTAGACATCGTAATAGGATTCAAAAACCCCAAATAGAACCTAGGATTCTTAATTTGAATGGGTAATTCTTAAGAATTAGGACTTAAATTCTTGTGTTTATCTGGAGCTGAATATTAGTTGGAATAAGAAATCAATTATAACATGATTATTTAAGTAGTGACGGGACTTGAATAGCCAGTTGATTGTGTAGATGAGATATTAATAATACAATATTCTTGCTACATGATAGAATTTATGAAACGAGAGTTGGATAAATTCTAAGAGTGTGAATGCAATCTATATTTTAAATTATCATAAATACTCTAATAGCATAGCCACAACGATCTTAGACAATTATTTACTTACGTGCATGTGAGTGTACGTATGCTTGCGTATGTGTGTGTGTACATGTACATGTGCGTGTGGGTGCGTGCGTGCATGAATTGTGTTGAATTAAGTTGTTTGACAGTTATTTATTTATTTCAATTATGTAATTTGGGTCATGAGAAGTCATATGAGACTTCTCTTGTCAAAGTTGGTGTAATGTTATTATTTCAATTTGAAGAATTGAGACTTAAGTTTTGTATCTATGTTTTCTTATAGCAGATGTTGTTGAACTAAGTTTAAGTTTTTACTTTCTTTGAACAAAATAAAGTGAGAAGTTGATCATTCCGTATTATTTATGGACTGAGGATGTTATGGACATCTATGTTATTTTGTGGAAATACTATAAATTGATGATTAATATTTATGTAGAGATGTTAGCAGGTTTAATCTAGATGCCTAACTTATCAATAGATTATAAGGATACATGGTAGGTCATAATTATCCATGTTTTAAGATGTTATAGCTTTAGTGGTATCAGAGTTATTGGTTTTATATAATAGATAGCCTAAGTATGAACCTCAATAGAAATAAGATGTGGATCGAAGTGTTATAACATGATTGTAAGGATTGGATGGGTAGCATGTGAAGTTATGTTGAGACTTATGAAATAAAGTTGTTTCTTCTGTCTTATGCACTTAGTACTTCTTTCCTGTTAAGTTATTCACTATATACTCAAAATGTCTAAACCCTCCTTATGAACTTAAAGTTATACTTACATAACTTTGTTCATGTATTTTTTCTTGTAGCATGCTTAGACGTGATGTTACTTCTAATTCCTCCTTTTGTCTTTAAGGTGGTAAAGATGTTAACCTAAACCATAGTCCACTATTAAATCAAACTAAGATAGGCTTACCACCTTAAGGGTAGGGATAGCTGCCACCAACCCAAAACCAACCTATCCTTAGCCAAACTCAAGCCTAGTAAACTCTGGGTCATGAGTAGACATATCCTCCCTAGGGCGTGCTTACCCTAACTAGACCCAACCTTAGTATGATTAAGGTTAAGGGTAAGATATTGTGACAACTGCCTAGGTTTTGAATTCTATGAATGTAATAATTCGGGTATTGGAGTAATAGCAGCAATAAACATAAAGAGACATGTAGTTGATTCAGGTGAACATTGAGATTTGGAGACAAAAGTGGCAAGCTGCCATGGATGCTAGTATAGGTGGTTGTACTAATGGGAACACCTCTGATATGTTTGTGAAGATCACTTATGACTTCTACCTTAAGTCTAATGATACAATAGGAGTTGAAGGGTGGATTACTAAAGTGAAGAAGTCATTTACGATGGTAGAGGTACTAAAGAACAAAAAGGTAACCTATGACACTTTCTTATTGAAGGGTTCTATAGCTCAATGGTGGAAAAATGCTTCTATGATTAGCAGGAATGCAATTGTTCTTATCACTTAGGAGGGGTTCAAGTAGATGTTTTTCAATAAGTTCTTCCTTGATAGTACGAGGGAATAGATGGAGCTCACTTACCAAGCCCTATAGTAGGGCAACCAATCAGTATCTAAGTATGAGGCGAAGCTAAATCATCTAACCTGATTCTTGCCATAGCTGATAAGAAGAGATGAGAGGTTATGTGTTAAATGAATTACTTTTGGGTTAGAGCCTAAGTTGTAGGGAAGAATGGTAGGGTTTAGAGGCACGTCTTATGTTAATATAGTAAAGATGGCTAGAAGCCTAGAGTAAGGCAGGAGAAAAGCGTGGAGCTACTGGCCCATAGAGAGAAGAAGGCTTTAGGTAAGACGTTAATACTGAGCTATGGACCACTAGAGAGGTTCAAGAGACTAAAACCAGGCATTATGATTAAAGAGGATGGTAGACTACCATATGCACCACTCAGGTTGGTTATGTAGCTAGCCTTAATACTATATCATTTATCTATGCCAGTGCTAGCTAATGTTCTTGTTGCTACGAACAACATGACATTTTAGAGTGCAAATGGACTCCAGTTGCTTGCTTTTTGTGTGGCAAGATTGGGCATGTTAGTAAAGAACATAAGGAACTAACTTTGATACACTTAGGCATCTGCTTCAAATGTAACCAAATATGTCATTAGATAGCAGAATGTAGAGATACAGGAAAACAGCTAGTTTAGACTACTCAAGTGGCCACTACTCAAAACATCACCTTAGTTGCTTGACCAAAGCTAGGACACCACCAAAGAGCACTGGGCTGGATCTTTAATTAGCATCAGAGTCAGACTTAGGAAACTAATGATGTTGACACTTTGGCACGTATTCTCACTATTCTTAATCGAAGTGTACATATTTTATTTGATACTAGGGCTTCATGTTCTTACATTGCTGAATCTTTAGTGAATGCATGTGAATTGTGTATAATATCATTGGATACTCCTTTGATTGTGAATGCACCTTTAGGGAGGGAAACTATTTTTAGTAAAATATGATAAGACGTAGAGATTCTTGTAGAAGAGAGAATTTTATTAGTAGACTTGTTAACGTTAGATATGTCATACTTCAACATAGTCCCTTGTATAGACTTGTTGATAAGGCATTATCCAACCATTGATTGCTACATCATGGTGATCACACTTAAGTCTCTAGGAGGTGAACCTTTTTAGTATTGGGGAGAATGTCAGAGGCCTGTAAAGAGCATTAATTATGAATAATGGGGGAATCCTACCTTAGAAGTTTGAGTACAAAGACTAGTGAAGGATTAAAGTAGGAATAGGTATAAGTAGTATATAAATTCTTAGGTATCTTCCTAGACAATCTACCTAGGCTACCATTAGACAAAGAAGTAGAATTCAGAATAAATCTAGTACCAGACACCAAGCCTATTTCAAATCGGTGTATAGGATGGCATTTGCTAAGCTTATAGATTGAAGAAGCAATTGCAAGAGTTGTAAGATAAGGGTTTTATAAGATCGAGCTTGTCTTTATGGGGAGCCTAATGGTTTTGTTGAAAAAGAAAGATAGGAGCATATGAATGTATGTGGATTATAGAGATTTAAATCAAGTGATGGTTAAAAATAAGTACTTACTTCCTCGAGTTGATGATTTGTTTAACCAATTCCAGGGGGTCTAAGTATTCTCATAAATAGATCTGAGATTAGATTGTTACTAGTTGAAGGTGAAAGTAAAAGATGTAGAGAAGACAGCTTTTTGAACCAGATGCAGATTGCACAAATTTCCAGTTATGCCATTTGGACTTATTGACATGCCTATGACATTTATGGATCTCATGAACCAAGTGTTCTAAGAGTATTTGGATAGGTTTGTAATGGTTTTCATAGACGATATTCTTGTTTACTCTAAATACAAAGAAGAACATGAACAACATTCGAGGATCATACTAAGTAAACTTATAGTAGAGAAGTTGTTTGTTAAATTTAGCAAATGTAAGTTTTGGTTGGATCAAGTAGTTTCCCTAGGACACATTGTAAACAATGAAGGTATATGAATAGATACAGAGAAAATAAAGGTTGTAGTAGAACAGTGAAGACCAAAAACGGTAATTGAGATCAGAAACTTTCTATGCCTTGTAGGTTATTACATAAAATTTGTGCAAGGATTCTCTAGGTTATTAGTGCCTTTGACTCGGTTAACCTAGAAAAGAGTGAAATTTGATTGGGATGATAGATGTGAAGAGAGTTTTCAATTGAAAGAAAGACTTGTGACTACCTTAGTGTTTTCTTTACCTCATAGTGGAGATGAATTTGTGATTTGTAGTGATGCTTTGATATAGGGTTTAAGGCATGTGTTAATGCAGAATGGTTGGGTGATAGCTTATGCATCACATCAGCTTAAGCCTTATGAGAAAAAACTACCTACCCCACGACTTAGAGTTAGCAGCGGTAGTCCATGCTTTGAAATTGTTTGGTAGGGAAAAGGTGTAAAGTATATATGGACTACAAGAGTATGGAGTATATTTTTACTTGGGGGGATCTAAGTATGAGGTAGAGAAGGTGGCTAGAGCTGATAAAAGATTGTGACTTAGACATATAGTATCACCTTGGGAAAGCTAACGTTGTGGTTGATGTTTTGAGTAGGAAGCAATAAAGGAATCTAGCTAACCTTATAACGACATAAAGAACATTACTGGAGCATATGAGAAGATTAAATTTGGAGATTTTGACCAGAAAAGCAAGTTTCAGGCTAGCAAACATATGGATTCAGGCCACAATAGTAGATAAGATTAAGATGGCTCAAGTTGAAGATTAGGGTATATAAGGGATAAAAAAGAAGATATAAGTGGGAAAGCCAGTAGAATTCACATTGGATGCTGATGGAGTACCCAGGTATAATGGTCAATTATAGGTACCAGCAAGGTTAGAGTTGAAGATTGAACTGTTGAAAGAGGCACCTCAGGATACATAATATACCCGGGTAGCACAAAGATGTACTAAGACCTAAAAGTACACTAGTAGTTGAATAATATGAAGTGGGAGATCTTTGGGTATGTGTGGAGGTGCTAAACTTGTCAGCATATAAGAATTGAGCATTAGAGCTAGGTGCATGAATTGCAATCATTATTTATTCCAGAGTAGAAATGGGAATAGGTCACCATGGATTTTGTAATAGTCCTACTAAAGACTTCAAGTAAGCATGATTCAGTTTCGGTGAAAGTAGATCAATTAACAAAGTCATCTCGTTTCATTTCTATTAATATCAATTACTCATTAGAAGAGTTGGCTAAGTTAGATATTAGGGAAGTGGTGAGGTTACATGGAGTAATGGTAAAGATTACATCAGACAAGCACATACGATTTGTTGACAAGTTTTGGAGAAGTTTACATAGAGCTTTGGGTATGAAGTTATAATTTGGTACCGTCTTCTACCCCTAAATCGATGGGCAATCAGAGAGAACTATATGGATTCTCAAGGATTCATTGCGAGCATGTGTACTCAACTTTGACGGACATTGGGATGAATGCTTACCCTTAATTGAATACACTTATAATAAAAAGTATAAGGCGATAATTCAAATGGCCCCTTATGAAGCTTTGTGTGGTAGGGAGTGCAAATTGCTTAGTTACTAGGATGAGGTAAGAGAAAGGCAAGTTTTGGGTCCAAAGTTAATACAGGAAGCAGTAGGCAAGGTAAGATTGATAAGATAAATGATGCAAACTATAAAAATTTGTTAGAAGAGCTACGTTGACAAGCGACAATGCTCGGAAGAATTTTAGGGATGAGGTTTTGTTGAAAGTGTCCCCTACTAAAGGAATTTACAGGTTTGGTTATAGGGATTAAGGGTTGATTACACACTCATAAGGTCGATGGCTTTCTCAGATGGTCTACTGAGCTACTTGAGGTGAGTTACACGTTAAGGAGCAGAGCTTGCCTTAGTTTGATCTGTCAAGCTACTTTGTCCTCAATGCCATCTAAGATGTTGCTAAGGTGATCAACTAGCATGCCAAGCTAAACCCTCCACTAAACCATAGTCCCAGTACCATATCTGAATGTAACAATCCCCATTATGTTGAGGCCGAGTAGAAATGTTAGGAGTCGACCATTTGAAGCTAACCCAATGTGAGTTGACCCTAAATCAACCACAACCCAGCCCCTTTTGATGCTGTCGAACAGGCCTGAATAGAGGTTCACCCCTACTTAGACTACAATACTGTTAGAATCATAGTAAAAACACCCGTGTATTGTCCTTACTGACATCCGTACTGTCCTTTCTGACAAAGGACATTTGTGTTCCTTCTTTTGCATGATTTCATATTTTCTTTGTAAATTATTTCCTTTTTTTTTAGCAAATAAGGTCTATTCTTTTGTAATTTTCTGTAACTTAAGATTTGCCTTAACGGGATGATATAAATACCATCATACTGTAAAAGTGATATAAGAACATAGAGAATACATCGAACTTTTTCACTCTTGAGCTAATTATCCTTCTTACTCTTGAGCAACTCTTATCTAGTCCATTTGAGTGTGGACTAATGGCGAGTGACCTTTGGCCATACTTGTGTGTCATATCAAGTATGACTTGAGCTTATGTAAGGCGATGGTGCGTCATATCCTTCGTCAGTATACAGGAACCCCCTTCTTAACCTTTGACTATCATTTACCTTTCAAGCCATCTTACGGCTTAGACCCACCCCTTTGGTTATGCGTAATATTGATTTTATATGTTCATCTATGAGTCTATATCATCTTAGTATCAGAGCTTGGCTACATTTGAAGCTGGATTCTACTATTATGTTCTCTTAATAGTATGTTACTGCTCTCATGTGATAGTGATTCTATTGTTAGCTTTAAAGTTTAGTAGTGAGAGGTGTTTTGTACTCTGTTTTCCCTTGTTTTGGATATGCCAAAACAGAGTATGGTTGATTGTGTGTTTGTTGGGAAATTGTCATTGTGAAGTAAACATTAATGTTGGATTTAAGTGTCTAAGAGACTTTGGGAAACCAAGAAAGTGGTACTTGACATGGCTAAGTGTAAGAAGGAAGCTTTTCACCTTAATTGGTGAGTGACCGCTTGGATAGACTTACTAACTTAGTAGCTAACCTGGTGAATGTTATCCAAGAAGATAGATAACGAGCTAGAAATAGCCCCACCAGAGAGTGTGAGTTGCAATAGTGAGGCAATGGTCAGTTTGGTCGGGTTAATGCCTTAGCTCGCTTACCCTAATATGAAGGAGTTGGTAAGGATGCTAGATGAAGGTTAGCGCTTGAAGAGATTGAGGAGGAAGCAAAATGAGTTGACAAGGCAGAGGAGTACTAAGAGCTTGAGGAAAGAAATGTATGAACCTCTAGAGTCGAAGGACTTAGGATGCATATCTCAAGTTTTTTTGGAAGTGGTGATACCGAAGACTACCTAGATTGGGTAGATAAGATTGAAAAGTAGTTTGAATGCCATGAAGTGCTTGAGAATGCAAAAGTTAGACTTGCTATGTTGAGTTCACTGGTTATGCTACCTTATGGTGGAAGAACTTGCAAGCCACTAGAAGAAGGGAAGGAGAGTGAGATATTAGGAGTTGGAATGATGTAAAGAGAGTTATGCGGAGAAGGTTTGTACCAAGCTATTATTTGCAAGATGCCTTCAAGAGACTGTAAGAGTTGAGATAAGGAGCTTTAAGTGTAGACACCTATGTTAAAGGGTTCCACATGCTAATGATCCAATGCGAAGTTGTGGAGCTAGAAGACCGAACTGTATCTCAGTTCATTAACAGATTGAAGTATGAGATTGGGGATGTCCTGGAAACCCTGGACATTAGAATGCTCGATGATGAAATTTGAGCCACCTAAAGGATAGAAAGGCACTGAATAGGAAGATTTTGACCACCTGTCAACTGTCTTGGAAATAGTCGACCTGTTCTGAGCAAACTGTATGAACGAAATTGAGCAAGGTCACTGAGACCCGACCTGCTCAGATTACTTAATAGAGGAGAAGGAACCCTTGAGGAAGTTTGAGAAGGGCCAAAGTTTAAGGAGGAAGACAAGTGAGATCAGGTGTTTCAAATGCCAAGGATTTGGATACATGGTTGCTTGATGTCCGGATAAGCAAATGATGGTGATCAAAGGTGAGGCGCCAATCGTAGAGGTTGATAGTACAGATGAAGAAGTTGAAGAGCTAACAGAGGACGGACAAGCTGAGTTGTTCGATAAGGAAGTCATCTATAGTGAGGAAAGAAACTTCCTGCTGATCACTCTAGTATTGAGGAGGGTGATGAGTGTTAGTCTTGTACCTGAAGATGAACAGAGAGAAAATCTCTTTCATATTGGGTGCAAGGTGAATGAATCACTATGCACGCTGATCGTTGATAGTGGGAGTTGCACCAATGTAACCTCTGCATTTATGGTCCAACAACTGAAATTGCCAACCATATCTTACTTGAAGCCTTACAAGCTTCATTAGCTCAGTGATAAGGGAGCCCTACAAGTGAACAAACAGGTATTTGTATTGATCTATATAGGCATGTATCGAGATGAAGTACTTTGTGATGTGCTATCTATGAATGCGTCCCACATTCTACTTGGACGACCATGGATGTTTGATCGAGTAGTTATGTATGACGGTAGGAGGAACACATGTTCTGTGGAGCATGAAGGAAGAAGGGTGACATTGAGTCTCATGATTGTTGAGCACGTAAAAATCATGTAGTCCCAGCTTAGTCGCACCTTGAAGAAGGAGGCTCTGGTACTGACTTAAGCTGAACTAAAAAGAGAGATGGAGTTGGAGGGAGCTACCTATCTGCTTGTCAAGAGGCTTCTAAAGATGAGACTTGGAGAGGAAGAGCCGTCGATTGAGGTAAAAACCCTATTGGAGGACTTTGCCAATCTATTTTCGGAGGAGCTACCGGAGGGTCTACCCCCAATCTGAGGTGTCGAGCATGAAATTAACCTGCAATCAAGAGCCGTCTTGCCGAATAAGCCTACTTATAGGGTCAACCTTGAATTGGCTGTCAAGATATAGAGGCAAGTAGATGACCTCATGGAGAAAGGGTACGTGCGCAAGTCCTTAAGCCCCTGTACTATATAAGCCTTATTAGTATCAAAGAAAGATGGGTCTTAGAGGATGTGTGTAAATAGCAAAGCTATCAATTGAATCACCATTAAGTATAGGTATCCTATATTCAGGCTTGATGACATGTTAGACGAGTTAAGTGGAGTAAGAGCATTCCCCAAAATTGATCTCAAGTCTGGATACCATCAATTCGAATGCATGAAGGTAATGGTGGAAGACCGCCTTCAAGCCATGACATGGTTTGTATGAATGGCCTGTAATTTTATTTTGGTTATCCAATGTGTCGAGCACATTTGTGCGACCTATGAATCATATGCTTCAAGAGTTACTAGGAAGGTTTATCATGGTTTATTTTGACAACATTCTAGTATACAGTCTCGATCCGGAGATGTATCAAGAGCATCTCTAACAAGTGCTTGCAAAACTTTGAGCCGAATAGCTCTACGCCAATATGAAAAAGTACAATTTCTGTCGATCCGAGGTGATCTTCTTAGGATTGTTGTGAGTGGAGGTGTCATCCATATTGATGAGGAGAAGGAAAGAGCGATTATAGAATGGCCTGAGTCAATCTGTTCTACCAACGTAAGGAGTTTCTACGGCCTGGCATCATTTTATCACCGATTCATAAAGAATTTCAGTACAATTGTGGCCATACTCATCGAACTCTCAAAGAAGAATGTTGAATTCAAATGGAGTGAGAAAGATAGGAAGAGTTTTGAAGATGTGAAGGAGAAGCTAACTATAGCCCTCGTCTTAGCTTTATCGAGCTTTGATAAGGTATTTGAGGTAGAGTGTGATACGTCCGAACTAGGCATAGGTGCTATGCTGGTGCAGGAAGGCCGACCTATTACTTATTTCAGCGAGAAATTTTGAGGAGCCACACTCAACTACTTCGTCTATGATAAGGAGTTTCACTCCATAATTCGAGCCTTAACGGTATGGCAACACTACCTACTACCCAAGGAATTCATGATCTATACCGATCATGAATTCTTGAGATATCTAAAGAGCCAACCAAAGTTGTCTTTGAGATAAGCCAAGTGGGTTGAGTTCATGAAGGGTTTTTCTTATGTTGTAAAATACAAGAATGGAAAGAACAATGTAGTGGTTGATGCCCTATTGAGATAACATACCCTTCTGACCGAATTGTAGATGAGGTTACTTGGGTTTTCAACCATAAAAAATTTGTATGATAAGGACCTATACTTTGATCCTATCTATGTCTGATGTGAGGAAGGATGGACGTTAGATAACTATTACAGGGAGGATGGATACTTATTCAGGAAGAGGAGGCTATGTATCCCGACCTGATCCATGTGAGATTTGCTAGTGTGTGAGACGTATGGTGGGGGATTGACAGGATATTTTAGCTAACACCGAACTTATGACACTACCAACCCTTGCCAATCCATGTTGGAAAGATGTGTAACCTGCCGAAAAGCGAAGAGTCAAGCCAAGCAAGGATACTACCAACCCTTGTCGATCCTGACTAAACCATGGTTCGAGCTGAGTATGGACTTTATTTTAGGATTACCGATGAAAGGACTCCATGATGGTGGTTATGGATCGATTTAGCAAGATGGTACATTTCATGCCTTATTCCAAGACTAACGATGCTTTGACTACCTCTTTTCTTTTCTTGTAGGAGATGATTAAGCTTCATGGCGTGCCCAAAGCTATAGTTTTGGATTGAGATCTTAAGTTCATAAGCCATTTTTGGGGGACACTTTGGAGGCGATTGGGAACTAAGTTATTATACAACACGTCTTACCATCTACAGGTTGAAGTTGTCAACTGAACAATAGGAACTTTGTTATGGGTTGCTGTTGGACAAAACATAGCCGATTGAGATTTGTGTCTATCAATCATTAAATTCACCTACAATCAGACCGCCCACAGTGTCACAAGCATGTCTCCATTTGAAGTTGGCTATGGGTTTAACCTTGGATTGCCATTGGACCAAGCACCCTAGCCGATGCTTGATGAAGACTGACCAGCTATTGAGAGAGTTGAGGCCATCAAAGCCATACACTAGAAGGTTATAGAGAAACTGGGTCAAGTTACTATTAAGCTTGAGAAGCAAAGCCGAAGATAGAAGAAGAGAGAATTTCAACCAAGCGATTTGTTTTGGATACACCTTAGTAAGAAACAATTCCCAAACTTGAGGAAGAGCAAGTTGTCTCCTAGAGTCGACGAACCTTTCAGAGTGCTTGAAAAGATCAATCCTAATGTTTATAAGATCGAATTACCTGAAGGATACGAAGTTTCAGACTCTTTCAACATTGTTGACCTCCAACCTTACACTCCCGAAGATGAGCAAACTGGACCTGAACTAGATTTGATCCTAAATCTTAAACAACCCAAAGGGGATGATAGGGATCAAGGACCGATTACTCGTTCTCGAGCCTAAAGGCCCTTTTAGATGGTCCACTGAGCTATCTGAGGTGAGTTAAGCACCGAGGAGTAGTGCTTGCCCCAGTTCGATCTGCTGAGCTATGTTACTCTCCATGCCATCTAAGATGTTATCGAGGTGATCAATTGGCATGCTGAGTAGAACCTTCCACTAAACCATAGTCCCAGCGCTAAATCCAAATGTCGTAATCCCCATTATGTCGAGGCTAAGGAGAAATGTCAGGAGTTGACTATCTAAAGCTAATCTAATGTGAGTTGACCCTAAACTAACCATAGCCAAGTCCCTTCTAATGCCAAATAAGCCTGAACAGAGGCTTACCCTTGCTCGAACTACAATATTGTTGGAATCACAGTAAATATGTGCATGCACTGTCCTTTACTGACATCCTTATTGCCCTTTTTGACAAAGGACATCCACATTCCTTCTTTTTCATGATTTTATATTTTCCTTGTAAAGTTTTTCCTTTTGTTTTGGAAAATAAGGACCATTCTTTTGTAATTTTCTATAATTTAGGATTTGCCCTAACGGGATGATATAAATACCATCATACTGTAAAAATGATATAAGAATATAGAGAATGCATTGAACTTTTTCACTCTCGAGCTAAGTGTCCTTCTTACTATTGAACAACTCTTATCTGTCTCATTTGAGCGTGGACTAGTGGCGAGTGACCTCTGACCATACTTGTATGTAATATTAAGTGTAGCCTAAGCTCATGTGAGGCGTTGGTGTATCATATCCTTCGTCGGCGCATGGGAACCCCTTGCTTAACCTTCGACTATCATTTATCTTTCAAGCCATCTTGCGGCTTGGACTCATCCCTTTGATTATGCGTAATATTAGGTTTGTATGTTCATCCATGAGTTCGTATCATTTAAGCTAATAGGGAAACTGACTCTAAGGTATTTCGTACCTTTCAAAGTTATATAACGAATCGGGAATGTAGCTTACAGGTTAGAGCTACCCCCTAGATTAGAAGGAGTCTGCAATGTTTTCCATATGTCAATGTTGAGGAAATTCAAGCTTGTAGGTCCCTGTTAATTAACTAAGAGGAGGGAGTGAATTGGTTATAAATCAAATCTTAAACAAATGTGGTACTTGAGTAAAACTTATCCCCTTGATTGCTTAAATTATTAGCTGGAAGATAAATGGATAAACAAATATAAATAAAGGGCACAAAAGTAAAGAGATGAGAGTTAGAAAATCAGGCAAATGAATCATAGTGCTTTAACATTGTACTCACTACACTGTTCCAACCTTACTTCCGAGGACCCAGTTCACTTTTCGGAGTTGTTTCACTATCCACAATACTTAAATACTTATAGATTACAAACAATATTTTCTACTCTAACTCACTTAGCCTTACTCCTAAGCTAACACTCGAAACTACAAAGATTAAAATTCTCTCTAAAACAATACTTATATCAAGATTACAACAGACAATGAGGAAAATAAAAGAAATGGTTCCTTAACAAATAAGAACTAGTATAAAGATAAATATGTAAGCTTCTTATCGATCTTCTGTTCTTAGAATTGGATTATTTGCAGCACTTTAGAATAATAGCAAAAATTCCTTCGTTCTTTTTCCGTATCCTTTTCTATGAGGATCTTACCTCCTTTATCTACTTGAATTTGCAATAGCCAGAGGTTTGATTTAGGGTAAGTCCCTAGAGAAATTATCATGAACTTTTGCTTGGCAAAAATACCTTATGAATTACCTCTTTGTTGACCTTCCATATACGTGAGATCATTTCCACAATACGCGTGTTACAAAAGTGGTGAGATTTTCTTTCCTTTCTCTAAGAACTTCAAATGTATATATAAGGTAAACTTTGCTATCAATATATGAATCTTTTTAAATTTGGATGGCTTGATCAAAATCTCTTTTAAATAAAATACAAACTTTCCAATCATTAACGAAATTTTATAATAAGAGAATTTTGATTTTATTCTCATGGATTTTAATCCTACTTAGTGGAACGTACTGAACATATTTCCCAAATATATTCAGTAAATGAAGCTGCGTCTTCTTAAAGTCTTAATTGGTGATTCTTTTATCTTAAGTGTATTCCTTGTTTCTAGTTCTCGTACGTTTTGATTAGTGCTCTAACTAATCTTCTGATAAATCTTAGAAGACTTTGTTTAACATACTTAGGAAGCTGATAAACACATATGGCAATATCTAATTAGGGTAAATATGCATGTAAACATCTCAATATCATTCCTTTTTGTTATCATCAAAATATAATGAAGAGATTAAAATTCTCCCTCTTTTTGATGATAACAAAACCTAAGCAAAATATCGTCAAGACATAATACCTATAGTAAACAATATTAACAATATATCTATCTCCTATATCCTTCCCCCCCCTCCCCCCTTTTTGTTATTAGCAAAGAAGGGTTTAGAGTAATAGCTCCCATTGAGATTATGTCATTTCTTAAAAGCATAGATGAGATCATAAGAAGAGATTTGTCAGAAGAGATTGTAAAATTTCAGTAGTCATAACAAGACCAAAAACCAACTAGAAACATAAAACATAGTCTAAATGAAAGGAAGCAATAAGGAGTGAACATAAAAGCAACCATCATAACAAGAGTTCAAAGAACAACATATAATCAAGGGTTTCTTCTAAAGATAGGACTTCTTAATCCTTCTAAGAGTTGATGGTTGATTAGAATTCTAAGGCAAATACATAATTTATCTTACAGGGGTCTAGATTGGAGCAAAAACTTCTTTAGAAGATGGACTGGTAGCAAGAACATTTGGAGTAGGAGCTGATTTAAGATATGGATTGGATGCTTGTATAGATGGTGGAGTAGCATAAATTGGAGGCTATTAAGGTTATGGTGGAGGACATGAAATTGTTCAAGGGATTTTGTGGCTTGAACGATGTTGGCTGGAGAGGATAGTGATGGAGCTAGTTAAATAGGTTCTTGTTCTTCTTAAGGTTGTTGTGGCAGTGAAGGTGATGAATGCTGATTAGGATGATCCTCTGTAGCTGGTAGTTGAGCTAGCTTGTCAAATTTAGTTTTCATTAGATTCATGAAATCTGTAAATCTCTTGTCCATCTAATCCTCAACATCTTGCTTAGAGATTCTATCATAATTGTCTGATTCATCTTCTAATTCAAACATTCTCTTCCTTTTCCTAACTTCATTTATTGAGAATTTTCCTATAATGTACCATGCAAATCTTGAAGCAAAGAGGAGATTAGAATGAGTTTAAGCTAGATCGAGGTCGCAAGAACTAAGGTAAGGTTTGAAGTTTCCTTTTTATTGAAGAATTTTAGTGAATTTTCAATAAATTTCGTTTTTCTTCATAGGACACCATGAAAAACGAATTTTGGGGTGGTGACTTAAGAGTCTTACAACAGATTCTTAATAGTAGAAGTAAGGTTTTCAAATCCCAATGGTGAGTATTCTTGCCTAGACTTTACATGTGTTGTTTCATAGATTGTTTAGATTAAATTCAAGGGAGTTGGGTTGAGAATTAATCATATAATGATGTTTCAAGGATGTTTTAAGAAGTGTAGGGTTGAGTTATTGATGGGATATCATTATGAGAGTGGTGTTTTTTCAAGATTGGCTGAAGGGGGTTGAGATTTAGGGGGTAAAATGTCATTGTAACCTGTAGAATTCTATAGATTGCAACCTAGTGTCCTAATGCCACCCCCATTAGCGTTGGGACCCAAGGGAGCAAATTGCTCCTTGATCATGGCATCCAAACACTACACAATGTGGTATCCAGACACCATGACCCCTATTGTATGCAATGAAATTTCCTTTGGTTTTTAGATGTTTTTTAGTACATTTTTCCATCCTAAATCCCTTTTAAACCATTTCTAAACATGAATCATCAACTGAAATGTTTCCTAAAGCAATTAAACCTCCTAGTGATCTTAGGCTCTTCTTGTAACTTAAGTTGCTTTTGAGAGTTAGTTGAGTAGTTAAGTTTAAGTGTATTGTTAGATGTACCTAAAAACAAAGTAAGTTGTTTTGTTCTCATTTGAATAGTTTATGAGGCATGCGTTTTAGACCCTGAGTTACTCTATGTTCTAGGATACTGGAATTGTGTTGTATGACGGACCTAAAGGAAAATAAGAAAATTGTTGGTTGTTGTATATGGTAAATGTAAGCTTGTTAACATATGTATACTTATGCATTTATTGTGTAATCATGCATGTGTGATTGTTACCTTATATTGGGCTATGCTCACCCCTTTAGGGATTCTTATTTTAAGATGTAGGAATAATTTATGGGGACTATGAGGACTACTATAATGAGTATGATTATTATAGCGATGCTGCAAATTACTATGACTACTATTTTGACAATGGAGATGGTTCCATGAAGTTGGATTAGGACTGAGAACTATGTTGAATTAAGTTATGGATTAGGACAGAGAACTATGTTGAATTAAGTTGTCTGACAGTTATTTCATACTCAATATCAATGCATGTCCATCAATTTCTTAGCAATTTTCTTAAGAATTTTTCTCGACACATATATCATTCCATGTTACTCGTCATACTTTCTATCTCTTCATCTTAAATAACATTAATCCATGATCTTAGACATAAATTAAATCTCATTTCCATCCTTACAACAATTCTTTGAATCCATACAAATGTCTCAACTTTTCAACTCATAACACCTCCAATCTTTATCCATAAACAAGTTATGATATTCCATGAGTTATGATACTCTAAGGCCCATTTTACAAACCATGTGATGATACCACCTTGTAACACCTTGGTTTGTAGGTGTTTACTTAAAATTTTTTCTTCACTTTTGATACTTGAAGACAATTCATTATTGCTATCCTTAAATTAGGGGTAAGACAGAACCTGTAATTCACTTGTTGTACAACAATATGAAACTCCTGCTTCTAAAATGCTTCTCATTTGATTTAACAAACAATAGCAAAAATATTTACAACAGTGGGCCAGAACCCCGAGTATCACAATTGTGAAATCTTTTATAATTCATAGCTTTATAAAAAATTCTATATAATTCATCTTCAAGCCTTCTATAGTAGTTAAATAATCTTCTAACTTCTTCCTAGAATCTGAACCTAGATTTGTAACCATTTATCTCATAAGAAAAATTGCAGTCACTTGGCTTTCTCTAGTCTTTTCACTTTCATAATGCGAGATCCTTCTTAACTTCTTCCTAACTTGAGGATAAGAAAACTTATTCCCTCAACTTATTGTAAGTTGAGTGCGAGTGGACAAATAAGTAATAATACAGAATAGTATCTCATTATAAACACATGGCAATCCGTCAATTCTAATCACAACACACTTGTTTCCAACCAAGTAATGCAAATGTAATAAACGCATGCCATGCTCATGCATGTAACATGTATTGGTATTGATATCAATATCGATATCGATATCCTAGCTTAACCTCAGCCTTTGACCTAGTCATCTAGGTTATCGACATTGGCAAGAATTTGAATTATCTGATTTAGGAACCTATAATAAAGTTTAACAAACTCTACCTAGCTTAAGCTATGCAATTTTATATGCTTGAAAACTAGTTTGTAAACCAAGATGTTTGTATTATAAAAACAAGCTCCCAAGAACTAAATTGTTTGCTTAATAAGAATCTGGTTTTTAAGATAGAATTTAACTAAGTAAAATCTTAGTTTTAGAAAACTTAACCTGTAGGTCTTTTTTGTGCCATGCTATATACGCATCAATTACATACCCAAAAAGATCAAGCAATTCCGAGCAACACAAATAAGCTTACTCATCAATCCATTAGCTGAGATATGATTTAACTTAATTTATGTTTCCATTTCTAAAACCTTAGTATTGTGTTCACTTAAGTTAACACCTTAGGTAGCTTAGTTAGTAGTTAATACCTAGACTCTTTTCTAAGTTAAGATAGATTGCAACTAACAATTATATCCAAACAATATATGGATCCATAACATCAAGCACAACCAAGCAATATACACAATTAAAGTCATCGCAGTTAATAGCCAAGCCCAACTCACCCAACAACATATACTAAGGAGTTCGTAAAGCATTTTGTGACTCAATAATCAACATGTCACATTCATTTACATAAGATCAGTCTTAAGCAATGCAGTTAGATAAGTTAAGAGTAGATAAAATTATTTACTCTAGAACACAAGTAAACCACTTACCTAGGCTACTTAATAGATTCCCCAAGTCGTACTCTTGTTCTAGAGACTTTTTCCATGTGCATATCTCCTAAAGAAGACATGTACAATATCTAAGTTAATATATATTAAGTATAAACAAAGTCACCAACTTGCTTACACTTGGGGTCCAAGTCACAGTATTATTCATTTAAGATAACTTTGGTCTTGGATACTTTCTAACCTAGTTTCTTTACCCTTGTATACAAGATTTTTCCAAAGAACTTTTTGGCATAGCTTTTGATCTCCTTAACACTATATAAGTATTGTTATATCTGATTTCCTTACTACACTATTCAGATTTTAAGATATAAGACTTTAATAAAACACATCTTAACTTTCCAATTTACTATAGTGCTACCAATATATAATTTAAGTTAACTATTTAGATAAATACACTTTAAGGACATAGAGAATTACTATGAAAAGCCTATGCAAATCCATAAATCAATTAACCTCTTATCAGTTTCCAAGCTACAATCTGCACATTAATCTATTTCACATTTCTACGTAATTTACATTTTGATGCACATTTTGACTGGTAGGACAAATTTCTTAAATCATCAAATCATTCCACTTCAACACCAACCCCCTTATTTCTACACTGCACTAGGATAACTCAATATCCTAAAACTTAATTGCAACAAATTACAACACACGCAAAGCAAATCAATTTAGGAAGTAATAATTTCCTATACTTTTAGCTCTATATTCCATGTTAAACTAAAATTAAGCAAAATCTAAATTCATAGTTTTTCAAAAATATTTACACAACATTAAAATAGACTCTTTGAGTAACTTAGATACAAAAATTGAAGTAAAAAATACATAATTTACTATTTCTAAAATCTATTACAAATTTCATCTTTAAGCTTGGCTTCTTAAGGAACTCATATTTTTTCTTTGAATCTGAAAATTCTTGTTTGATAGTTGAATTCCTCACCTAAAAACCCTTAAGAAAACCAAGTTTCATAATTTTTTTTAACTTTTTTTACTATTTTTGGAATTTTAGAAAAGAATTCAAGGAAAATCAAGCACTCACCAATTAAAAGCTCTTCAGCGACCAGCAACGGCATTGGGATTGTTGAAAGGGCTAGACATGTGGTGCTCCATCAAGACATGTTAGTGGTTACACGTCAGATTATTTGTAATCCTTTAAACACTAGGTTTCCAAACATTTTCCTAATTTCTGAATCTCCTTCATGATTTCTCTTAAGTATTATTTGTTTACTCCATATTTCTTTTGGAGTTTTTCTGATGCCTCCTAAAGATAAAGAATCAAATGTGACAAAAGGAAAAAAGGCTTTGCTTAGGCGATATGGTCAGTAGATGCATGTACCATCACATGTATCCCTTTAGTGAACTCCCATGCTCTTGCTCTCTTAAGCTAAATCATGCTAAGTGTCATGGCGTGATCTTTATTTGTCATAATATTTGCTACTGGTTGCTATGTCTACAACTCCTCAAAAAAGCCATCCATCTATATTTTGTTAGCTCTTTCCCTACTAATATTACCAAACTATATTAGTATATTATATGTATAATGTGAATTATAATTAATTATGGATACGCATATTAACATTTAATAGTTGTAAGATTATTTCACATTCATTTTTTTCTCCAAATTATTATTTTTACCAATCATGTGACTTATTTTTAGAATCTCACTATGTTTTGTAGCTTATATATTGAGTTTACAATTAATATAAGCAATATGATAATACTACAATTTTATTAAATATTTTATATACCTTATTTTGCAAAATAAATCTTATTATGGTGTCATGACTCGAGTGAGTTAGTTATGGCAGTTGCCTATATCGTATAAAAAACTGTAGATTGATTTTTCTTTTAATCGACAACTCTTTATGCGCTATATAAGGCTACTATTATAACTAATAACCTAGAGTTAGGTAGATGTACGTAATATTTTTTCATTATAATAACCATAATCATTTAAACATAGATAACATACGTATATATAGATATTCATCGATGAAAAGATGATAGAAATTCATATTACTAATTGTTATCATAATATTACATAATGAGGTTCTATGACTAAATACAAACTCTTAAGTCCAATCATAACACTGATCTTACGCTTGCATCCACCCACTAGAGTAATACTAACCTCGGGCATACGACAGCCCGACTCCACAAATAACTCAGCCTGCGAAAGTAAATTGCAAAGGTATTAGCTAATTAGCTTAGTGAGACAATTCCCTTAACCATACAATAATCGAGTTATACATCAATTAAATTCAATCAAATGAATGCATAAACAATCAGAATGCCATACAAATACATGCAAGTGATCAATTATTGCATGCAACTTAGATTTAATACCCTATAAGGTTAGGGTTAGAGAAACATCGGCATAATCAGATCTGGGTATCATACTCGAACTTATATCATAATGAAACTCTGCATTTCGTATTTAAAATATAATGGTATATCCATTTTCAGTTTTTGTCAAAATCGAGTTTTACATATGATTGTGAGTAAGTTCACACAATCCTTATTCACCCCTAAATAGAGGCCTCTAGACTTAACTCTTAACCAGGCGGTTGGCGCTTTTAACGCTTAGTAATCCCGTAGGCCAGGATAAGGTCATATCACACATGTGTACCGTACGAAATCCATAACAACTAATAATCAACCTAAGTATGGCCTTTCGTTACTTCTGTGTGATGTGACTGCTGGAATTTGTTATGCAGTACATGATTATGTATGATTCGATTTAGTTTTTTCAAGTCGGATAATATTAGGTCTTATTATTGAGTGATCAACAAGGTCACAGATAATCAATTCCTATTGAATTTATTATGTAACAACCAATATACTATTATGCATTAAATTTATGATCAACAAACCGGATCATACACAAGCATAATACAACCCCACACAAAATTCAATTATTAATAACAATTTATATTCACTAACTACATATACAAGCAAATATGAAATCATTAGGAAAAACTTATTTAACCATAATTAACTCAAGGATTGTAATAGTCTGATGGAAAATTAGGATCAAAGTCAAGATCACTTGAGAATAAGGAATACAGAAAGCAATAAGTTTTGGAATTAAAAAATAAACTAGTATTGCAAGTTGTACTATTTACTTAATTTAGTTTATTCAAGCTTTTTATCGAATTGCATATAACTTTTTCAATTTAGTTTAGATCTTTATGAACTTATGATCCATTTTGATCATTTTTTAGTGTGCTTTCTCGTAGCGAGGTTTGTTTTGGATGTTGTAACCTGCAGTTTTAACTATTATATAAAAATATCACAAGGTTTATTATTTTAACTTAAAAAGTTATAAAACATCAATTTAAGTTTTTCTTAGTATTTTTATGATTTAATGATTGTTTATATCGTATAATTGATAATTTTCTTATTGTAAGCCTATTTTACTATAATTACCTATTTTTACTTATTCTCGAGATTTAAGAATTATCAAATTAAATTTTTCTACTTTATTATTTTTCTTATTAATTAATTATTTTTTATTATCAATTACTAAAAATTGCTTAATTTATATATATAATGACGTGGCAACACGTGAGAGTGTTACATGTCACTCTTGTACATTTTTCCTAATTTTTATTATTTTCCTATTTTATGGTATAATTTTATATATAAATACTTATTAATATATTTATTACATTTTCTAATTCACTTAATTATTATTCTTTTTTCCAAATTTACGATATTCTTATATATCTATATATTAACTTACTTTATTTATTAACTTAATAATATAGTACATTATATATACACTATTTAATTTACTCGCATTTTTTAAGTATATGTCACTATTCATATATGTACATTTATACGTATACTATACTTTATATAATAAATTATTCTAACTTTACTTATACATCATTTATAAGTATAATATATACATATTTATACTTTATTTATATAAGGACATATACAGTTGTACTATATATGTGTATATATACTAAAATACAAATTTTATTATTAATAATATATATATACACCTTCACGTCCAACACTTATACATATACAAATATTATACAAAAATTTTATAAATTGAAAATACTAAGTATAAATGTACATACGTATACTTACTATTATACACATATACATATATAATATAATATGAAATACTATGTACTATGAATATATGCATACATATATAACATCATGCTTACACAACACACACACACACATATACAAAGGAAATACAAAAATATATACATATGTACATATATATATATATATATATATGAAATTACATAATACATGTGTATACATATCACATACTAAAATAAATACTATGTACATATATACCCCTATATATTCACACATACCTACATATATATATATCAATACTTAAAATAGAAAAAAATACCAATTACATACCATATGTATTATTATTAATACATACATACATATACCGTCTATTATACATAAATAAAAAAAATATAATCAAATACGTAATACATATACATATAATATTTATTCATGCTAACTTATATTTATATGTAAAAAAATAAATAAATAAAATACTTAATATACATATACATAGTATAGAATACATGTATGTACAAAATAAATAAATAAACCTACCTAAATCCTTAGCAACTTAAATTAAATAAGGTGATGGGATCCTTTTGTTTTTCCTCTTCTTCTTCTTCTAATTGCTTAGTTTCTTTTTTTTTTCCCTTCTCGGTTTCAGTTTATGTGTTTGTATGTGTATGATTGCTTGTTTTTCTCTTTTAGTTGATTTGCTTCCAGACTTCACAGGCGTAAGAAACATGGCAAGAGAAATGAAGTAAATAACTTAGAAAATCAAGAAACAAATCTACTTAGATTAGGCATTAATTAAGAAAAGACATTTGCTTTATTATTTTGTCCTTTTTGCTTCAATTTATTGATACTTAGATGAGTTAATTGAGCACATGGGTAGCTGTAAAAATAGCTAGGAAATCATATGGAGGAGGGAAAAAAAATAAGAAGGAAAATGAAAGAAAAAGAAAAATAATTTTATGTAAATTTTTTTCAAACATAAAAATAATAAAAATGACATTTGTAAATTTATTTTGAGGTTTGTAAAAATTTATCAATTTAATTGATACCCGTTACAAATATAATTTTTATGAGTTATTTCTAAGTTTTCATTAAAAGTTTTAGGTGATTACACGATTTGGTCAATAATTGTGATCGACTATTATTATATTACTATTAAGTTATATTTATTCATTTTATAAACTTAAAATTATAGTTTTAGGGTTTTAGTTAAGTTTAGGTTTGATTTCGAGTTCGAATATTTTCTTGTACATCGGATTTAAGGTTTTTGTACATAATTTTGGTTTCGATTGATTCTCTAAGGTTTTTATTATCACTATTATGTTTGGTTTCTAAATTTTATATAAATTTTATCATTTCTAGCCTTATTGACTCATAATATCGTCTAGGACACTCGGACTTAAATTAGGGTTCATACTATCGATTACGCAAGGTTTACATATGATGTTTCTTTTAACTTTGTGGCCTTACATTAAAAATATTCTTTATTCAAAGAATATTTTTTTGGAACCTTAAATCCACCTAATCCGATCAACTATAGTCACTTTACATGTTTAATTATGTAATTTGGGTGATGAGACGTTATTTGAGACTTCTCTTGTTAGAGTTGGTCTTATGTTATTATTTCAATTTGAAGAGTTGAGACTTGAGTTTTGTATCTATATTTTCCTGTAGCAGATAATGTTGAACTAAATTTGAGTTTTTACTTTCTTTGAATAAAATAAAATGAGAAGTTAATCATTTTGTATTATTTTATGCATTGAGGATGTTATAGACATGCATGTTATTTTGTGGAAATACTATAGGTTGATGATTGACATTTATGAAGAGATGCTAGTAGCTTGAATCTAGATGCTTGACGTGTTAGTATATTATAAGGACACTTGATAAGCTATAATTACCTAGGTTCTAGGGCATTATTCCTTTACTGGTGGTGTGAAGGATCGGACCATTTTTTTCTCTTTTAATTTTCTTTCCTCCTTGTTGTTCTTATTGCTTTTTTTTTTTTTGCTTTAATTTGAACTCATCCTCATTGGCAATTAATAGAGATATAGTGGTGATAGTGGTTCAGTCTTATAGAATAGCTTTTGATATAATTGTGTGAGCATCTTTTCCATGAACATAACAATAACATGCATGATGAGGCTCCTTTGTCTCTTCCATATCTTTTGCATTTAGCTCTTATATTATTAGTTTATCCTTAAGTAATGTAAATAAATTTGGTTTTCTTATTCTTTCCATTTTTTATGATTCATGTCCAACACAATCATAATTGAGAGCCAATTTTTATTTTGAAAGCCTATGGAGAAAATTGTTTTTATTCATTTGTTGCATCCATATGATAGTTTGAGTTGATGTAATTGGTAGGTAGTACCATCATGTGGGAACGAACACCTCTATCTTTGTCTTTATATCATAGTTAACCTTGATTGTTTTGATTATTGAAGTAGATATCCCTTTGACTTGGCTTGTTTTTTATGAGTCCAACTTTCCTCTTCTGTGATTCTAAAGGCTTACTTAGTATCAATGAAATCTTGTTGATTAAAAGCAATTGGTCTAATGATATTAACCATCTTTGCTTGTCTTTTTTAACCTAGAGGAAGAAAGATTAAAATGAAACTTGTTTCTAGTGGTGCAACCCTTACAGTGTATCTAGATACAATATTGCATTAGTAGCATGTTGCAATTATCTAGTGTTATTTTCCTCAATTAGCTTTAATACTCTATGGAGGATATGTTTGTACAAGGCTCAAATGGTAAAGAGTAACACTACAATTGTGAGATGGCTTTTATCCTATCATCCAAGCATCTCTAGTTTATTACAAGCATTCTTATTTAACATGGATTAAATGGTTTGCATTGGCAGTATAGCTTTCTTCACATCAAGATGTTGAGCCCATCGTAGAGAATATATGTTTTGTTTACTTTGACTTTGGCTCTCATAGCATTGAGCTTTGTAATGCATCTAAACATGAAAATTGCTTTTCCTTATCAATTAAATATGGACTTAAATAAGAGCTAAATTGTGTAGTCTCATCCTTGTGATTATATACTTAATCTATGCTTTAATGTTCCATAAGTGGGGATGCTTTTTTTTTTTTTAATTGTAAATTATGCTAGTAAAATAACTATAAGTTTGATGAAACTTTGGAAGCCATATCTTGGTCATTTGGACTTCCAATAATGTGATTTTTTCCCTTTGCTAGTTGTGTTTGGTGTTTCTACATGAGTAAAGCTACCATAGAAAAAGGCGAATTCAAAGTCAACCTTAGGTCTCACTTTAGTTCATGGTATTCACCATTCTCTTGATGCTTCACCACAAGTAAGGTTGTTTTGACAAACAGATATCCGATGTTAACCTTAGGTCTCACATGTCCTAATATTAACCAGTTTGAAGTTTGAATCTCAACATTCGTCTAAGGCTTTAGGTACTTTATGTGTTTCCTTCCAAGGGATATTTCTATATAAGCGGTTCTGAGGTTAACCTTAGCTTTCACCTAGGTTCATAGTGTTAACCCACTTAGAACTTAATTGTGGCACCTAACTCAGGCTTAAGTTAATTCATTAGCAATATATAATTCTACTCAATAAGGGTTGGAATAACCATAACTTTAGCTTCGCATCTTGTATTAGTGCCAGACGATTCGAGCGTCATAACTAACATTAGATGACACTACATCGTGTAGCTTTACCTAAGTGTAAAGCATACTTTAAGCATCATTGCCAACATTAGATGACATGGCCCCTCACAAAGGAAGAAAAGCTTATAGCCAATGTCAAATATGAGCCTTGCATTTACATAAGTATTAAGTTTTCATTAAGGTGTATTGTTCTCATTATACTAGAGTCATATCTTCATGGCTATGCTTTTCACTAGGCATTAACATGTTTAATGTGTCAAAGACCACTACTACTAAAATTTAACCATCATTAAGGAAGTATTTGAACTCATCTAAATATCTAGATCAATTTTCTTAAATGTTGTCATCAGAGGAGTGAGCTTTAATCAAGTATGTTTATTGAATGTAGTAGGGGAGCAACTTTCAAGAATATACTTCATACAATCAATTAAATAACCAATTCACTTACCTATCATGTCAAGCATTAGTTTCTTCTCCCCTAGTTGATGCCACATCATCTTATGATGGGGCATAAACTCCTTTAATGATTTGAAGTTCATTTTTACATTTCGTCATGTGAATTTTTTTAAATTTGCTCATACAGTTATCAAATCATCAAGTAGAGTACATCATAGAATTGCTTCAATTCTTTTGAGGTCGAATGCATGCTTGGAGGCCGTAGGGTGGGGCTGGGGTTGAGTCCATGATCAAATGATAACAAGATGAAGTCATTAGAGTTGCTTCAACTCCATTACAACAGTGTGCTAAGAAGCATCAAGATTATGACTAAGTAGTCATAAGATGAATTCAATTGAGTCTCTTCAACTCATAGAGCTTAGTTGCATATTTAGGGTAATTTATATCAAATTAAGTACTCGTGGAGTTAATTTGAATGGAGTTGATTCAATCCTGATGATCATAAAAGCTTATCTATGAGAGATGAAACAATTCTAGTCTTCTCCTTTAAAAAAGCATCTTTCGAGTCAACAGCATCTCATTAGAAGATGTTATGCTTGAATAGCACTAGACAGTTGTAAGATGGTCACTCTGATCGTTAGTAAAAGAAGTTTGCTTTGATCTCATGGTTAGATGGTGATTACTTTAGTCTTTGCATGATGTGGTAACATGGTTGTCAAGCCTACTGTAGGATGGCTTCAATCCTTCATAATTGAGACCATTTTAATCTCCAAATCATTATTGCCACATACTCAAGAGCGATTGCCTCTACTAAGTTATAGAAACTATCATGGCACGATCGCTTTGATCATTGCAGATGAGATCAATTTGACAGTGATTCTATAAGAAGGCATTTCGATGGCTAAGTCTATTGTGGAGTCACTTCGACTCATCACAGTTAAGATAACTTTGATCTCATGAATGATATTATAGAAATGAGTATTATCTACCGCGTTCTTTGGAGTGAATGCTTCTATTAAGTAACATTAGCTACCATGATACGATCGCTTTGATCATTTACGAATGTGATCGCTTTGACGTTGATTTTACAAGAAGATATTATAGATGCTAAGCTTACCCTAGAGTTACTTCAACTTATCACAATTGAGATCACTTTGACCTTGATTCTATGAGAAGGCATTACAGATGCTAAGCTTACTCTAGAGTCACTTCAACTTGTCATAGTTGAGATTGCTTTGATCTCATGAATGATGTTGTAAAAATGAGTATTACCCATCGCTTACTTAGGAGTAAATGCTTCTATTAAGTGAAAGTAGCTATAGTGACATGATCGCTTTGATCATTTACGAATGAGATCTCTTTGACCTAGATTCTATGAGAAGGCATTATAAATGTCAAGCTTGCTATAGATTCACTTTGGTTCATCAGAGCTAAGATCGCTTCAATGTCGTGAATAATTGCTGTAGAAATA
Organism: Lumnitzera racemosa; assembly: GCA_024138005.1. Lineage (NCBI taxonomy): Eukaryota > Viridiplantae > Streptophyta > Magnoliopsida > Myrtales > Combretaceae > Lumnitzera > Lumnitzera racemosa. Next base: position 22,938,684 of record JAMXBC010000010.1, read on the forward strand.
AGTATCATACCCATAGCGTTTTTAGGAGAAAATGCTTCCATTGTGATAACAATTACCATGATATGATTGCTTCAACCATTGATGTATGAGGTTACTTTAACCACAACTCTGTGTAAAGGATTATCATTGACAAGCCTACTATGGAGTTGCTTCAACTCATTATAGTTGAGATCACTTCAATCTCATACATAATGTTCTAGAAATGGGGATTGCCCATCGTATACTTAGGAACAAGTGCTTCTATTGAGTGAGAATGGTTATCTTGACATGATGGTATTAATCATTCATAGATGAAGTTACTTTAACCTCGAATCTGCAAAAAAGGCATTATAGTTGTCAAGCTTGCTTTAGAGTTGCTTTAACTTATTATAGTTGAGATTACTTTGATCCCGTGAGTGCTAAACACGAAACAACTGTGTTAGCTATGTTTGCATGCTCATAGGTTATGGGGGGCAATGTTAGCTACACTAAACCTTTGTCATGAAGATTGTCAATGAGGAATACAAGGAAGCAATGTTAGCTATACCTAGACTTATGTCAGTCACCATAATAGTGATGATAGCTATGCCATAAGCAACGTAAATAGACATCAGAGATCACTATAGAATTAGATTATTCTATATTTAGTATAAGATCAATTGAGATGGCTTTATATGTCAAGGCGTAGTTGAGATGATGGATTCCTTATGTGAAGACTTCATGTGACATCTCTTAATAAGGGAGCTCATCTTGTACTTGAAAGGGAGATGGTATAAGGTTAACTGTACTCTTGATATTTGCTTCGAAAGCAATCTAAAAACTTTGAGGATTTCATAATTGTATTTCCTTCATTTGATTGAGTTAATCAACTTTGAGTTTTGATTAATTTGAAGCAAAGTATTCCTTGGCACTCTCTTGATGTATTGTTAAACTTATTAAATTTTAAACTTATGTAGTTTTTGAAGTATGTTTTCTCCACTAACCTCTATGGGTATGAGAGTTACAAACATAGGTTTCCAATAGAGGATGCCACCAAAGTCTACTTCAAACACTTAATAAGATATTACTTTATCATATATGTTGAAGGGTTCCTCTTAAGGTTAGCTTAAATTTGGAGTACATATGTAGTATTGCATGGTAAACTCATGTCAATCACAAAAGTTCATATGTTGTATCTAAAAGATCAATGAGTTCATGCATAATCTATAGTTAATGTTGAGTCAACTATAGTTGATGGAAGAGGTGGTTACATATTAGTTTCTTAATGTGCATCTTTGTCCTCTATAGTGGATTTTGGATTATCTAAAGCTAGACAAAATAATGGATGTAGTTAATTGCTACAGCCTCTCCTCTCACTATATCTCTTTATCTTCAATAGGGCTTGATGTACATACTAGTACAGTCTATCTTTTAATGAGGCAATAGTAGACATGGATCTAGTATATTGTAATCCTAGTGCTAATAGAACATTATTAAGTTATACATTGATGGCAATAGTGTCAATAAAGATTAAGATGAAAACTCAAGTGTTCTCTTATGTGTTTCTCAAGTGCAGCATTTACATAGATATTATTTGATGAAGTAACAAAAATGACGTTCTCCTTCCTACTTGGATTTTCTTGATTGTATTAAAGTAGATGTTTCGACACTAACAATTTCCTATAAGTGTCATTCTATTTAAGAAATTCTCTTCCCTAGTAGAGTTACATGAGTGTTCTTGATCTATTCTTTACAAGATAATTAATTTGATCTGTTATAGAGTCATTAAGATAGAGAATTAGTGTTTCTACAAAGCTAGTCAATGCTTCAAATATTGAAAATGAGGATAAAAGGGACTCATATATATAGATTTTTGCCCCTAATCTACATTGGTGGATCAAGTTGAGATGGAAGGATTAGATGAGTCGTCAATGGGAGTTGTTAGATCACTTCTAATGATGAATGGTTAAGATTAAAACCTCCTTAACCTTATGCACTCATGGGCTTTAAGCTTTTGGCTTATGCTAGGCTTAGGCCCAAGTATTCTTAAGCTTATAAAAGTCTTAGCCTACTTCTTATATAGAAGAGAAAATCTTCTAATATGGGTCTTTTAAAGGTCTGTTAAGACCAAATGGACTCCAAAAGACACTTTCTAAATCTACTTTATATGTGTGAGACGATTGAACAAGGCTAAAAGTGGAAAAAACTGGTCCAACAATACCTATTTTGAACTTATGCCAAGCCAAATCTCCTAAAGTCATCTCTGATTGGGCTTAGTTTCCTAAGCCTTGTCATTGCCCATCAAACTGCTACATGACATTAAATTGTGTTTAAAAGCCAATTGCCCATATGACCCTCTACATCGTTCAATAAGATTCTTAAAAATGATGACAACAAAAATGTAATCAAAATGGCTAAAAATCTTATGTATTATAGTAGATTTAAACATACTTGTTGAGTTCTCTCTTCATGTATTTTGATGACAGTAAAAACAGGAATACACTTAACATATATAATGAGTGTGTAGTACTTTAGATGAAAATGAGGTTGAAATTTATTCTACTCAGAATGTATATCAAAATATATATTAGAAAGTGTATCAGTAAAATAATTTAAAAAGTGCATATCAAAAGCTATTACTAAGCTATTTTTTTGACAAATTCAAACAAGTTTAGTTAGACAAATACATGGAAGGCCTAGCTCCACTTTATTGGGTATATTTGGGTAATGTACTTAATTCTGTTCCACTAAGTTGGATTAAGTCCTTGGGGATTTTATGAAATTTTAGTTTAAAGTATTATTAAGAATCAAGTTGAGGAATTCTACAAAGGCATTGTGATAACACTTTAGCAAGATTAAATCAATTACATTAGGGACAACTAAATATGATTTAACTTGTTGCTTCATTGAAGTATATAAGGTTCTAATAAAATTTAATTCTAACATCAAGTTATCGTAGATAAAGTTGTTCAAAAATTATTTGGTATAGTACAGAGTATATTGAGGATATCTATAAATTTGTCACCATAAGGTTGTAGTTTGAATTGATCAAGAAGATATGTCAGAGATAAGTTTGCATCTTATGGATTTTCATAACCAAATAAGATTGGGTATTTAACCTTTATTATTTTTCTTCAAAAAAGCTACTGAATTCTTTTTAGATAGATAGAGCAAAAAGAGGATCGATATTCAAATTGTTGGATAAGGATTGAAAGAGATATATTAAAACCAGCTTTAGATTTGTATTCCTCTAAATATCAAGTGTACCGGATTTCAAATTCAAATCAGGAAGCTTATCATGTAATGTTCAAAAGGATATATCAAGCTTAGTTCATCAAATAATAAAGTTACATCCCGATATGTCAAACGGTTAAATTCTTACTTTTATGGGATATTTCTTTAACAAGAAGACCATATCAACATCTAGCCATTTTTTAGCTACTACATACAAGGATTATCAATTTAAATTGAAGTTGTACATGATTGATATAGATTTTCTCAAGATTAGAACTGAAATTAACGAACTCTCTCATGAACATTGTTAGAAACTCTATAAAAAACTTACTCAAAAATTGAGCAAAAACAGTTTTCTCATTTTATTGTTATTGTTTTGTGCGAACATCGTAAAGAGATTGTTGATTGCAACATCTCATTCTTCTTGTGAACTTTAGTGATACTGTATTTGAGTGAGTGTGTGGTTAGGGAGTTCTCTGTAGTTTTGTAAATAGCATAAGGATAGTTAATGAAACAGGGTAGAGAAGTGACTATATATCTTTGTTTGGACTACTGGAATGATACTAGCAAGGAAACCAGGTCTCAGCAATGAAGCTCAAAGATAGTAGTAGACAAAAGGTCAAAGTTCTGCAAATTGATCGCTCGATCTTCTCTCTCTTTATTCTATTTAGTTTCTGACTTTTATTACTTGTGTTGTTATTTTTGCACCTAAAATTAAATAATCAATCTTTAACTACTTGTCATGCCATTTAAGTTATTAAGAGGGAGGTTGTTTTAAACATTTGAAAAAGTTTCATTTTTGCAAAAGACATCAATTCACCTTCCTCTTAATATCTTACACAGGACCTATAATACTAAAATTAGACATGACTTTACTTAAGTTATGTTCATGATGGAGATATATGTATAGAATATGTTAATACATAATCTCAACTTATAGATATTTTCTCTAGACCACCTTGTCATAATAGATATGAATTTATTCTCAACAAAATTAGTGTTTACCATCTCCCAAAAAAAAAATTACCATATAGATTTTCATAAAATTAATTCTATAACGCTTGACTTACCATTTTATATACTGTAGTTGTACTTAATTAAATTAATATTGGTTTACCATTAATACATTATGTTAAAGATTTTATACAAAAATAAAATATGGATATTTTTAGCCTATTCTTTAAATTTTACTGCAAGTACTTTGATTTTTCATCTTCTAAGAAATGTCTATGTTTAAAATGTAATTAATTAATGGGAATAAGAAAAAAATATGACATTCGTTCATAAAGAAAATAAATCATTATTTTAGAAAGGACTTGGTTTATTTTCTATATCATAAAAATGTTTTTGCCGTAAAGGAATATTTTTCACTTAACTAAAAGGCTTTTCCCATGAAATTAAAGAAAATGTTTTATAAAAATATTATTATTGAAACATAAAGAGCCTAGAGTTTGGATTTTATCCAAGCTATGATGTTGGCATTACATGTTTATGCCTAGCATCGATGATGGGGAACCTAAAATATTAGTGACATAATGTGTACCATGGTGAATACAAATATGAGAAGAATAAACTTATATTAATTCAAAAGTTCATAAATAAAACTGAATTATAAGATGTTTACAATCACAAAACCCTAGAATAAATAAGAAAACTTAATAAAATTTAAACTCTATAGAATCAAGAAGGAATAAAATGAAGATAAACTTTTCTAAACAAGCATTAGAACATTAACGGCTTAGTATCTTATCAAAATGGGAAAAATTGACTACTAAAATAGCTCCACTCGGCAAAGCTATTCGTTTTGAATAAACTCATATCAGTCTTTATAGACATATTATGGGCATTGAAACTTTCCATATGTGAAAAAGTTATGGCCCTCCAAAGTTAGCTCTCAACGAAGAACTGAAAACTAGAAGCCATGAGCTTCTGGCTGCTTTTGCTTATCTTCAAATCAACTTCTAGTTTTGATCCTCGTAACTTCTCACCTGATTTTTCCTTTGTTTTTTATTGTTGAAATGTTTCATATATTACAATTCTATCTCATCCACATCAGTCTCCTTTACTTAGATATAGATGAGTTTTAAATCATAATGAAATGATAGATCTAAAAGATTAATGGTTATAGAAATGCCCAAGCTTTCAAGAAGATCAATGACATAAGTATCGTCATTTATCTTTAAAAGTACCTTGTATCGACTATATCTCTTCTACTGTAACTTACTATAAGTACTAGCATGAAACCTCTTCTGCTCCAACTTGCTATAAAAACTAGCAAGAAACCTCTCCTTCTTAAAATTTATCATAACTTGATTCCCCATATTAATTTTCTCACCTCACCTGTGCTTACTAGGCCGTCTTGTACTTCTAACTTGCAAATTAAAGCTTCAACTCAACTTATTCCTCATAGCCATATGCTTAGGTTAAATGTTCTTTCCTCCATCTTTAGTTAGTTGCATTAGATAAAGTGTATGCTAAGATACCTCTATATACATAATAGAAAGTGGTGATCTTCCAATAGCATTATGAACGACAATATAATATGCAAGTTCTACTTCTACTTCTACTATTACAATATCTCACTACATTGGTTTATCTCCACAAATACTTTAAATCAAATTGCTCAAAATTCTATTTATAGCTTCTATTTGCCCATCAATTTGTAGATGTGTAATGTTGATGAAATTTAAGGAATAATCAAACATCCTCCATAAAGTTTTGTGGAAGTAACTTATAAAGTTGGTGTATCATGGTTAGAAGCGATAGATTTTGGAATCTCATACAAACGAACAACCGCTTTAAAGAATAACCTAGCCACTCTAACTACATTAAAAGCCCCACAAAGGGTGAAATGAGCCATCTTTGAAAAGTTATCAGTTGTTATAAAGACATAATCAACTCTTCTCTAAATTCTTGTCAATTTTAACACAAAATCTATGGGCAAATCTTCCTAATTGCTTTCTACTAGTAAATGCACATACAACCTAATATTTTTAGATTGTCCCTTAGCCCTCTAATAAATAATACATCTCTTAATAAACTTGTACACATTTCTTCTCAAATGTGGCTGATAAAATTTCTCTTTCATTATAGCATATTACATCTTCCCATATGACCTGTTAGTTATCCATTATAGAAATCATAAATCATTTACTCTTGAAGTGAAGTTTTAGACAAGCATAATTGATTCTCATGCATCAAATATGAATCAAGCACACAAAACCCATTAGAAGGTTGGCTTTAGCAAACTTTCCTCAAAATCTCAGTAAAATTCTCATCATGATCATACTCTCTCTTAGGTTGTTCAAAACCAATAATCTCATTGATTAAGGTGAATAATAAAGTTGCTCTTATATCAAAGCATTAACAACTCCATTTTGAACACTAAATTTATATGTTAACATGAAGAGAAATTTTTGCATAAATTGAAATCACCTTTGAAGCATGTTATTGTTGAACCTCTTTTGAATAATTAAATACTTTAAGGCCTCATGGTCAAAATATAACATAAACTCTAGCTATGAGGTAATGTTTTCAAGTCTTGAATGCTCACACTACTAAATAATATTCATTTCATAGGCACTTCACTTTTGTTTGGCTTTACTCAAATTTTCATTGAAAAATGCTACCAACTTCTCTAATGAAATGACTACTCTTATTTTCACTTTACTAGCATCACAATCAATTTTAAATAACTCTTTGAAATTTGATGGAGTAAAAACTGGAGCAGCACATAGCTTTTCCTTTAAAATTGCAAAACTATTAGCTGTCTCTTTCCTCTAATGAACCTTTTCCTTTCTTTAAGCACTCTATCATTGGTGTTGTTATTGTGTTGAAGTTTATGATGAAATGTCTATGATATGTAGCTAATCCATGAAAGCTATGCAACTCAGAAACATTCTTTAGAATAAGCCAATCTATAGTTAGTCTAATCTTAGAATCATATACTTGAATACTTTATATTGACATAACAAACCCTAAGAATAGTAGATTTTCATCATGAATGTACATTTCTTAAGATTATGGACAATTTAGTCTTTTTTACAACTATTAGGTTTTGCCTCAAGTGCTCTAAATGTTTTTTCTTTATATAACTATAAATCGTTGAAATACAATACCAAAAATTTACTAAGGTTCTGATACATGATTTATCAATCTTATGAAGGTACTAGGAGCATTAAATAATCTAAATGGCATCACTGACCATTCATACAATCCTCCATTTGTCTTAAAAGCTGTTTTTCCATTCATCGTCAAGCCTGATTTAGAATTGTTGGCATTAATTCTTTAAGTTAATCTTGGAAAACCATTTAGCATCGTGCAATCCATCTGACACGTCATCTAACCTTGCAATAAATGGGAAAATTACTATATAGGTGACTAATGTTTGTGGGCAAATTTAAATAGAGGATCAACATTTCAAAAAGTTCAAATAAGGGATCAACATTTCATAAGGTAGTTCAAATAGGGGATTCATAATAGCCAATCTATAAAATTATTTGAACCACTTTGTGAAACATTGATATTTTATTTGAACATTTTAAAATGTTGATCCTCTATTTGAATTTACTCCTAAACTTTGATCTACTCGATTGTAATTTTCTCGAATTTATATCTCATAGTAATTTTGTCAATAGCCTTAATATCAATGTACATCCTCTAACCACCGTCTTTCCTTAGAGTTAACAATGTATGGATGATAGAAGGACTCATGCTCTCCGATATAAGCCCCCTCCGTAACAATTTTGTTTACCTTCTCTTTTACAATCTTACTTCTCCTTGTCTTTATCCTATAGTGAAGTAAGTTTGGTAAACCTGTTGTAGGAATAAGATCAATATGATACTGTATGTTTCTTAAAGGAGACAAACTCATTAAGAATCTCTTCCATGTTAACTCCTTGAACTCCTTCAATAAAGGACATACTGCCTTTGGGTGCTTATGTACTTGCAATTTATTTTCATTCATTATCATATGCTTAACCACCAACATAGAACTCTCTTACCTCTTTGATTTGATAATTAAACTCACAAACAATAGAATAGAAGTACTTTTCTCTAGAGCTTTTGACTTAACCTTTAAAGGCAATAAATTTTTCCACCCACTTTTTTCTAACCTATACACATTACTCTTACTCGAGTGTTGGGCATCTATATCATACTACCATCAGTTTACTAATGTAAAACCCTCAATTTTACAATAAAGATAAGGTATCCCTACCACCCCCCATCCCCCCTTTCTTCTCTCTCATTCTTTCAATACAAAGAGATTAAAAGAAAATGCCCTATCCTTAATCTCTTTTTCTCTCCTCATTAATACTAACCACAACAGCCTCCTAAACTACTACGAAACCTCTCAGTCAAAATTTAGATTCTAACTTAGGGATGTTAAAAGCCACAAGAGTAAAGGAAACACAAAGAAACAAGAAGTTCCAGTAAGTTCTCCTTAAAACCTTGTTTTTCCCTATGATATTTTTGTTTATAAGCGATTGTCGGTTGTTTATTGGTGAATTAACAAAGGATAGAGTTGTTTGATGTGAAAAAGGGTAGAGAACATAAAAAAGCATTTGGAGATGGTGTATTAAATGAAGTATTGGTTGATTCTGAGTTGAGTTGTTTAGGTGAGGACCTTGATTGATTATAAAGTGATGTGGAGAGATGTTGGAGGATCATTAGTATGGGAGATGTTGTTGGAATTGGTGTACTAAAGTGAAAGATTTTGTTTTGAGGGAATCACGATCAAGAATCATGAATGATGTAAGTAAGTGTACTTATTCGTTTATAATATAGTGGATATGAGTCCTAATGTCGATCCTACAGGGATTAGTGTAATTACTAATACTCATTATATCTTTATTATCTAACCAGCAAATTAAATTTCAAGAATCTTAAAGAAATAAATCTAAATTACTACTAAAACTAATTTAAATATTAAATAAGATGTAATTCAAGAATTAACAAGAAAGCAATTCAAGATTCAATATTGTACCTATATCTTACTTCCCTTAGATCTAACATGCGATTTTCCTAATGATTATCTAATTTATTCTTTAATATGTTTTAACCGAGAGAATTCTATACTAAAGTTAATCACTTTCTCAAGTCAATTAACCCTAACTTTAAAATCACCTATTAGAACCTTTTCTCAATAGCATAACCTAATATTGCATTATTAAACAATAAATTTTCTATGCTTTAATTTAAAATTCTGAAAAAATATTGCAAATTATCTTTAATCTTGCAAAAATCCTCATCAACTATGTCAAGATCTAATTTTATTAGAAATCTCTCGATTCTTTTATAAGATATCAAATCGTAGACTACTATCCGTAGGATTAATAACCTAAATCATTAAACAAACATAGTTGAATCAAGAAAATAATAAATAACAAAATTAATCAAGTAATAATAATATCACATGAATAGATCTAGGTTTCACAAAACTTAGATACTGATATTCTACTCTCTATACATCACAAAATAGAAATATAAAGATAAAGCATAGAAAAAGAAGCATAATGATATCTAAACAAAATTAAATCTTGATATCTTCTGTTTTCCTTGCTTTCTTAATTGTTCTTAGCTTTAAAAACTCCCTCAAAGTCTTCTTAAAAAGTTTTCTAAACCTTAATAAGGCTTTATATAAGAAGAGATTAAAAAAACAAGTTGGCTAGAAAAGACACAACTAAGGACACAACAGAGTCTTTTGGTTGTGTCCTTAATTGTACTTCACATTTGTTCGTTTTTTTTTTTTTTTAAAAAAAAGGAAATGACATGATTGACGACATGGTCGTGTTGTAGGTTGTATTGGTAGAAAATCAACTCCAATTTTGCTTGGAAATGATGCAGTCATGTTGTTTAGTTGTATTGATTTTCAAACCTTCATAACATGCTTATTTTAGCTGTGTTTTGAGTAAAATATGTTTCTATCTTTTCATTTTCTCATGTAGATCGTTTTAAAACCTAGAAAACAAAATTTAACTCATTTAAATATTATTATTTAAAAATAAACTTAAATTTAAAGGAAAATCATAAAAAAATCACTATATAAAATATATGTAATTAAGAAGTCATCAAGCATAATCTTAGCCATGATCATCTCCAGTAGGTTAGGTAAGTTCTAGACTTGAAGAAGAAGGAGAAAAAGTGGTTGAAAGGATCACGACTAATGTTCATGGCCATGATCCACTCCATCTACTTGCCATATTGCAAGAAGGAGAGTCATGACTAAGGTTCACGGTTGTAATTTATGATTGTGAACATGTATCTTTCCTTTTTTCCTCTTTTTCTTATTTTCTAACCTCTTAAATCTCAATTCAACCTATTAAAGACCTTATTAGGAGTTTTAAGTGGTTATAAAAACTTAAATGATGATGAATTTGAACTTTAAAATCAAGTGAGAAGATAAGGGAACCTAGTTAGGATGAGCAAGCTAAGAAAATGGTTCTTAAATGTTGTTACTTTTACTTTATACATTAGGTGTTGATCTCAGAAGACTTTTGGTATTGGTGATACTACCGGTTGTTCTTAGAGTTTAGGTATGGGATAAATGTTTCTTTGTTGTGCTTGTTTAGAGTGGTTGTTTAAAATAGAATTAACTAATACTTGGACTTACTAATTGCATGTTATTTGTGCTTGTTTTGCTTCAACCTTACTTAGTAGGGTCCAAGAGGGTTGTTGAGGCACCTAATGATAGTATGCAACTCGCTTAATGAGGGTTCCTATTGAGACAACCCAGTTAGATTCTTAGGAGGGTTACTTGGGTGATGGGTAAGACCTATACCAATACTTATGTATGTATATGTGTACGTGTGTGTATATTGCTTATTTAGGGATCATGAGTTACCTCAAGTCTTGAAATGCTGAGAATATGATGATTGCCAGCTAATAAGAAAAAAATAATAAATAATGCTTGCTGCATTGGTTATTAATATGTTTGCATATGAACTATGATAGTATGTTCTATGTGCATGTGGTTTTTGTATTCCATAATGGGATTCAACTTACCCCGTTTTAAATTTTCAAGTGCAAATACTTGAGTGAAAGTTACGAAGTTATATGAGCTTCGATATGGTCATCGAGTTTACTAGGATGGGGGAGTGATGAATAGAGATTCTATTGTGAAAATAACTTCAGTTAAGGCCATTACAGTTTACTTCGAAATTAGTAAAGTTATTGTTCATAGTTTTATAAAGTTTATTTAGAAGTTATTTGAAAAATTATAATTTATTAAAATTATTTGGACATTTCAATGGATTATGGAAATTTTACTATTTTTTTACGTTTGATGTGTCAATAGAGGATAGGAATACATGGCGGGTTGTAACCTCTGGGTTTTGGGGCATTATAGTTAAAGTGGTATCAAAGCTTAGGATAAAGGATCTTTAGATTACTAAGTATTGAATCTTTAGGACGGCAAGATACAAATAGCGTAGGTAGTTGAAGGGATAAGCTTTGATTTGTACAAGTAGTCTTATTAAAGGTTGATAGAGCTAGTTGTTCTAGTTTACGTAATTATCTTTCCTTATCACTATATTACTATTTGCTATTATTTAGTATATATGTTCTCCTATTTTAGTTTTGTGTTTTCTTATATTGCCATGTCTTATACCTATTTCTTATCTAATTTGTAATTATACTTTATGCATTATATCTATTTATTTTAAGTACTTGTATCCCTTTATTTTTCCCCTTCTTAATTTTTTCGTATCCTGATATAGCTTACCTAGGTCTATGATGGGAGAAGAGTTAAATTGGCGTAATGATGAAGAAACATGAATCAGTATAGTTAGTTCCATTAATATGCTCAATAAGACACGTAAAATACTGAGTAAGGAATTAAGTGTAAAAGACTAAACATATAACAAGAATAGAATAACAACTTAATAATATGGTATCCAAATATATTATAGGTACATCCATAACTAAAACTCAATGATATTATCTAAATCCATATTCGATAATGTAAATTTGTAAACAAAAGGAAAGTAGTAGAAAACATCAACCCTTGTAAAAAACTAAAAATTAGTAGCTAGTATTAAAAAAAAAAGAAAGAAGGCATAATCATTTAGTAAATAAAAAAAAATTCAATAAAATCAAATAATAGATGAAAATGCCTCAAGTCAACTAAGATAGCCTTTATTTTGACCAAAATGCATGATACAATTGAAACTTACAAACCATAAATACTAACTTCTACATTGAGGCAAAATAAGAAATTGCTTCGTTAAATTACGTATAGTTGGCAATAATGCAAAAATCAATAAGTACATAGATTTAAGATTGATGATAATAATGAAAAATCAAGTGAAAAATTAAAATATGATTTAATGCTTTTATATATATTGGCACGTACACACATAAGTTGAGGCTAATGAGTCATCTTTCTTTCATGGTGAGTCAAAATCATGTCTAGTCTGTTAGTATTGACTACTATGTTGGTATGTCATGTCGAGTCTAATCTTGTGGGTTAGGTTGAGTTATTAGTCTTGTTTAGGTTAAATTAGTCATGTGTGTTACTCATTTTTCCCATATTTATGTATATGAATATTGAGATGTATAATATGGAAACTCCTCAACATTAAAAGAATCAAAGAACTAAAGTAAAAAGTAAAGGGATATATGATGATAACTAAACATTCATACTTAGTATGAATATAACAAGAAATTCCAACGGTAAATAACAAGTAAATTAATATTATATAATGAGCCTTGAGGACAGTAAATAACGAATAATTATAACTTGAGTTACCATGATAAAATAGTAATAGTAATAGTAATAGTAGCAATAAAGTGATAACTTAAACAAGTAATAAAGAATAACGAAGTACGATAAAGTCTAATAAACCTACCAAATTATTTAATGATTGAAAATGTATGATTAATCTAAAAAAAAAAACATAAAAGTAACAATAGCAGTTCAACCAACTATAGTATAATCTACAAAAGTGATAATTAAATTAGTATAGCTTACTTAATTAAAAGTGTATATGTATAAGATTAATAATAATGACAACAATAATAAAACTTCCTCTTACTCTCTATTAATGAGAGGGGACAAGAAAAAGACAAGTGATTAAGGAGTAAAGTACAATAATAGTAAAAAGTAAGGAGACAGGAGAACTCTTAAAGTAGAATAATGGATGATAATTAGTGAATAAAAGTTGAAGCAATCCATGAAGTGTGTGCTTTTTACTTGAGAGACATATTGTTGTTTAAGGCTTTGTAAGGATTGGAAGGTAATTGCCTTGATGTTATATGATGTTTTTGAGTTGATAAAAGTTAATGGCTAATATAAGAGATAATGTTGTAAGAAGGGGTACTATGATTGAGTTATATTATACATATATAATGGTAGAGAGATTGACATTAGAAGAGTGAAAGGAAATGAGTGAATGTTGGGTTGTTAAGGTAGGATTTGATAGTGATATAATTAAGTTAACAACAAGTGGAAAAGTGAGATAAACAAATGAGTAATAGAAAAGGAGTATTTAAATTCCTTAAAAATTAGAGATAGAGATTATACATAAATTAAGAGAGTCATGAAGTCAATACGAGGGAACTAATAGTAAGTCGATAAACTAAGGAGCGGTAAAAGAGTGTAATGGGCCAAATAGAGGGAACCTTGT